>CM046423.1:71951771-72274271 GCA_025506505.1 Flaveria sonorensis
ATGTGGTTTCTTGTTTAAAAATGGTTTTAAGGTGGTTTATGGAGAGTTCGTTACCTTAACAAACGAACTATGACTTTATTAATTGTACATGTTGTAGCGTAGTGATTGAGAAAGCATGTCATGTCTAGAATTTGTTAGACATTCAAGCGGAGCCAGTGTCAGAAAAGCTAGACTCCGCTCGTTGAGCTAGCAGACTCTTCATAATGACTATGAAACCATTTTTAAATTAAAAATCATCGTATAAACTTTAAATCCTATAAAAATTTAAAAAAAATCTATTTTGTCAATCTAGTTTATATAGTCTTATTTATTTATTTCATTTCTTATTCGTAATAAATGTATAAAGATAGTTAAAAATTAATTTACTTTCTTATTTTGATTGTAGAAGTACTTCAATATATTTTATAATTTTAGTAATTAAAGTATTATATTAAAGTATGTCAACGAAAACCTATAAAAAATACATGAAAATGAAAAGGTTACTAGATTTATTTTCTTATATGAAAGTCCTTAGGCTTGTGAAACTGTAGTGTATATAGTACAAGGACCAATTGTATCAATTTTATTTTTTGAAAGGCTAGAATATGTAATAGTTCACTTATTAATAGTTTGTTAATAGGCGGGCTTAGCAACCGATTATTTTGTACTTTCATTTAGAGTTCTTGTTCTTTTTCTTTTGTAATCGTTCATAATCATTCAAGTGAAATCATTGGAGTTTGTTGTTGATTGCTGTGTAATCGATTGCTTCTAGTGCATAATTTTCAGTGTAGATTGGTTTAATCTTTCTACAATTGATATCAGAGCCTGGTTCGGCTCGTGAGTTGAAGATTCAAGTGTCGAAGTGAAAATTGATTGAAGGATGGGATCAACAAAGTTTGAAATCAAGAAATTCGATGGTAAGAATGATTTTGGGCTATGGAGAGTGAAGATGTGAGCGCTATTGGTGCATCAAGGTGTTGTTGATGCACTGAAAGGAGAAAATAGCTTGCCAGCGACTCTATCGACGAAAGAAAAGAAGGATATCTTGGAAAAGGCTCACCGTGCCATCATTCTGAGTCTCGGAGATAGAGTTCTTAGGAAAGTATCAAAGGAGACGTCAGCTAGTGTGGTGTGGTCAAAGCTTGAAGGACTATATATGACAAAATCTTTGACGAATCGGCTGTATCTCAAGAAAAGGCTCTATACGTTTCAATTGGATCCTGGTAAGTCAATTGAGGATCATGTGGATGAATTCAATAAGCTGGTGATTGATCTTGAGAACATTGATGTTGAATTAGAAGATGAAGATCAGGAAATCATCTTCTTGGCTTTATTGACACAATCGTATGAGCACTTTGTTGACACTCTCATGTTTGGGAGGGAGTCATTGGCAATGAAAAAGGTGTTGGCTGCCATAAATTCAAAAGAATTAAAGACGGAGGTCTGATGTCAAGGATGATGCTGGTGATGGCTTATTTGTGAGGGGAAGACCTGAATCTAAAACTTCTAGAGGCAGGTCAACTTCAAGATCAAAGTCCAATTCAAGAGGAGATGTTATATCTATAACTCTAATAAACATCTAAAGAGAGAATGCCAGATAAATAGAAGAAAACAAGCCAATAATCAACAGCATAAAGCCCAAGGTAGTATGTCTGTTGATTGTAGTCTTGAAGGTTATGATAGTGCAGATGTCCTGATGGTGTCTAAAGGTCAGGTAGATCAGGATTGGATCATGGACTCTGGGTGCTCCTATCATATGACTCCAAGAAGGGAATTCTTTTTAGAATTAAAGATGGTGGAGTTAGGAAATATACAACTAGGTGATGACAGACCATGTATGATCAAAGGCATTGGTTCTGTCACACTCAAGTTGGAGAGTGGGGTGGAGTTCACTCTTGATCAGGTTAGGTACATACCTGAGCTCAAGAGGAACCTCATCTCACTGGGTACTCTTGAAAGCCAAGGATGCAATGTAAGTCTCAAGAAGAGGAAGGTGAAAGTAATCAAGGGGTCATTAGTTATGTATTAGGCTCAAGAAAGGAGAACAACATATATGTTCTTGATGGTACTGTCATCTGTGGTGCTGCATCAGTTGCTGATGTCAATAAGATGAAAACTCCTATTTTGTGGCACAAGAGAATGGGCCACATAAGTGATTAGGGATTGACTGAACTAAGAAAGCAAGAAATCATCACATGGGTTAGTGGCTGTGATGTGGGATTCTATAAGAATTCTGTATTGGGCAAGTCAACAAGGGTCAAGTTTGCCAGGGGAGTACATGAGACAAGGAATTTTCTTGAATACATTCATGCAGACTTATGGGTCCTGCAAGAACTAATTCTCTTAGTGGAGGAAGATACTTCTTGTCTATCATTGATGATAGATCAAGAAGGGTTTGGGTATATATCCTTAAGCATAAGGATGAAGCATTCTTGAAGTTTAAGAATGGAAGCAGCTGGTTGAAACACAGACTGGAAAAAGGGTTAAGAAACTAAGAACTGACAATGGTATGGAACTTTATAGTTCTTTGTTCAATAAGTTTTGTAAGGTACATGGTATTGGTACGCATTTATAGTGCCATACACCCTCAGCTGTAATATCCCACATCGGTTGGGAAGGGGAACGAAGGCTTCCTTATAAGGGGCTTGATACCTTCCCCATTGTGACGCGTTTTGCCTGGGCGATGGTGGTACGTCCCGGTCCAGGTGAAAACAAAACCGTGAGGCGATGGTGGTTCATCCGGCCAAAGCGGACAATATCATGGTGCGGTTACGCTGGCTGTTACATCAGCAAAATGGATTAGCTGAGAGGATGAATAAGACCTGCTTAACAAGGTTAGGTGCATGTTGTCTGAATCAGGAATGCCAAAGTCCTCTTGGGCAGAGGCAGTGACAACTGCATCATATCTTGTTAACAGGTCTCCTTTATCAGTAATTAATATGAAGACTCCTATGGAGATGTGGACTGGTGTTAAACCTAATAGCAGTCATTTGAGGGTGTTTGTTCTTTAGCCTATGCTCATGTTAAGAAAGACAAGCTTGATCCTAGAGCTCTAAGATGTGTGTTTTGGGCTACCCTGAGGGTGTAAAGGACTACAGATTGTGGAGTATTGATGATGGTAGTCCTAAGGTAATAATTAGCAGAGATGTGGTCTTCAGAGAGGAGGTGGTTTATAGGGATCTGTTTGATAAGAAGAACGAACAGGATGAACTATGGATGGTGTTCACATTGAGGTAGAGTCCAAAGCTTCCAAAGGCAATTCAAAATCTTCCGAAGGCATTTGGAAATCTTCCGAAGGTATTCCAAAATATTCTGAACGTTTTTCCAAATCTTCCGAAGGTATTCCCAAGTCTTCCAAAGGTTTTTCCAAATCTTCCGAAGGCATTCCAAAGTCTTTCAAAGGTTTTCCCAAGTCTTTCGAAGGTTTTCCCAAATCTTCTGAAAGTATTTTAAAGTAGGGGAAAGCTCACAGCAGGGTTCACACTCTTCACACTCATTAGGTGACTATAGTTTGGCTAGAGATAGAGCCAGAAGGCAGCATGTGATGCCTGCTAGATATAGAACTAATGAAGGTATCTCAGCATTTGTTTTAATGTATCTGCAGAAGAGTTTGCTATAGAGCCATTGTCATATGGTGAGGCTGTTGAGTCAGTTGATAAAATAAATGGATGGATGCTATGGTAGATGAGATGGATTCTTTGAGAAAGAATAACACATGGGTGTTGGTGGACAAACCAGCAGGCAGAAGTTAGTTGACTGCAAGTGGTTGTATAAGCTGAAGGAAGGGTTAACTAAGGCTGATCCACCAAGGTTTAAGGCTAGGTTGGTGGCTAGGGGTTTTACACAGAGAGAAGGCATTGATTACAATGAGGTTTTCTCCCCTGTGGTAAAACAGTCTTCTATTAGAGTAATGTTGTCCATGGTAGCTGCTAATAACATGAAGCTTGAACAACTTGATGTTAAAACAACTTTCCTTCATGGTACTCTAGATGAAGAGATCTATATGAGACAGCCAGCTGGTTTTGTAAAATCAAGAGAAGAAGACAAGGTGTGTTTACTCAAAAGGTCTCTCTATGGGTTAAAGCAGTCTCCAAGGTGTTGGTATAAAAGGTTTGATGATTATATACTTAGTCATCAATTTTAATAGGAGTAGCTATGACAACTGTATGTATTTCAAATGCTACCAGCCTGGTGAGCATTTTATTTGTTACTTTATGTTGATGACATGTTAGTGTGTTGTAAGGATCAGTCTCAAATAGAGTTAACAAAGGAGCTGTTGCATAAAGAGTTGAGATGAAAGATCTGGGGGTAGCAAAGAAGATCTTAGATATGAAGATCTCAAGGGATTTGGTCAATCAGAGGTTGTTCTTGACTCAAACCGGCTACATAGACAAGGTGTTAGCTCAATACTCAATGGATGATAGCAAGTGTGTGTAGACACCTTTGGGTCAACACTTTAAGCTTTCATCAAAGGATTCTCCTACTCAAGAGGAAGATGTTAGGAGGATGTAAAAGGTACCCTATGCTAATGTTGTTGGTAGTTTAATGTACCTAATGGTCTGTACCAGGCCAGATATTGCATATGCTGTAAGCATTGTGAGCAAGCATCTTTTAAATCCAGGTAAGCTTTATTGGGAGGCAGTGAAGTGGATTTTGAGGTACTTAAATGGTGCAAGGCATGTGGGATTAGTGTTTGGTAATTGTCAAGGTTCAAAGCCTAGCATTTTTGGTTATGTTGATGCTGATTTTGCCAAAGATCTTGATAAAGGCAGGTCTACTACTGGGTATGTTTTCAAGGTGTTTGGTGGTGTTGTGAGCTGGAAGTCTTCACTTCAGCATGCAGTTGCTTTGTCAACTACTGAGGCAGAGTATATTGCTCTTACTGATACTGTGAATGAATCTCTTTGGTTGAAGGGTTTTGTATCAAAATTAGGGGTTGATTTGGTTGGTACTTTGATTTTCTGTGACAATCAAGGTGCTGTGAATTTCTTAAAAATCAAGTATATCATGAACGAACTAAGCATATCAATGTCAGATTACATTTTATCCGAGAGGTCATTCAGTCCAAGGAGATTAGAGTTGCTCATGTTGATACAGAGAATAATGCAGCGGATGCCTTAACCAAGGTGGTTACAGGATCCAAGTTTACTAAGTGTTTGGAGATATTGGACGTGGGCTAGAATTGGTCATGTACTAAAGTGGGGAATGTAGTGTATATAGTACAAGGACCAATTGTGTCAATTTTGTTTTCTGAAAGGCTATAATGTGTAATAGTTCACCTATTAATAGTTCGTTAATAGGCGGGCTTAGCAACCAATTATTTTGTACTTTCATTTAGAATTCTTGTTCTTTTTCTTTGTAATCGTTCATAATCATTCAAGTGAAATCATTGGAGTTTGTTGTTGATTAGTGTGTAATCGATTGCTTCTAGTGTATAATTTTCAGTGTAGATTGGTTTAATCTTTCTACAGAAACGTATGTGATTATGATATTTTTTTAACATAATAATTTTAATAAAGTGACACCCAAAATTTTTATAAAATCGAAAATTTATACCATCTTATGTTAATAACATAGAAGTTAACAAACCATAAAAAACACCTAGAATCATATGAATTTTTGGCGAGGTATAAATTGACAAATATAGTTTGGTAGTCTATTCGCAGTATGGTTTAAAATCTAAACTTTTTTTTTTTTTCATTTTTGCTAACGATGACGTTTACGTATAAAATTAGTTAAATTGATTCTAAACCTGCGTCTGGAAATATACTTTCGGGTATTGAAATTACTTTAAACCTAAAGACAATTGGCACTCTTAGTATATTACTGGTAAATTCATAAATTATAATACGTTAGTATGTTAAAATAGATATGATGTAATTAATAGAGAAACTTTACCTAACTACTTAAATTGTTTCTATGTACGTCACTTTACCTAACTATTTAATTTTCTTTATGTACGACAACAAACAATTGAAACGGTCATTCATATGCTTTCTATCATAATCATATATAATCGAATAACGAACGAATAAATCTTTAACATTAAAGATTATTTTTGTCTGGTACAAGGTACGTTTGTAACTTAAGAGAATGAAATAATCGATGATTATGTTTTCCAAAGTTCATCATAATATAAAAGAAAATTTTTATTATTTTGCATACTCTTAATCGTGTTTGATAATTGACTTACAAAAACAAAATTTACATTATTACCATCTGTATGATTATGATAGGATTATACATGCATAAATAAACGAAGCTATTGGATCAAAGTAAAGTGGTGTAATATCCATACGATGTTGTCTTCATCATTCTCATGAATTCCTCTATGTTTACTTCTCCATCCACTAAGCAACAAATTCACAATTATTCAATCAAATAAAAATCACAAGTTAATTTTATTCTCTAACTTGATGGATAAACTAAAACTTAACGTGGAATGAGTCGATTCGAGTATATTTTACATCAAATAAGTGATAAAAAGGATAAAATGTCAAACAAGCAGTTGAAAATTGGTATATTATGTCATTAATACAGTTTTGTAGTTATATTTAACCTAAAGTGTATTATATTATTAACATATCAAACAACCATCTAAATCATTTTATTTTAAAATAAAACAATATGATATTCATAATCATTTTTTACTGTTAAAAAATGTCGTGATAAATTTTTTTGTTAATAATATAGAAAATTTTATCTTTTTTTGTTTTCAAGTTTTTTAATTATAAATTCAGATTGTATTTTTAGAGTTTTCAACTTGACAAGATCCATCGCCTATAAACATGAAATGAGAAAATTGAATAAACTTACGATCACGATCAGCTTCCACCACCATTGATTGAATCTCGGCATCCGTAAAACGAATCTCCAACTCCTTAGCGATGTTCTTTATGTCTTGACTTGATATCTTTCCCTGTTGTCACCATACACACATTAGTTTCTACTTCTTAATATAATGTTTAATTGGTACCAAATGTTACATTTTTATCATGGTCAATGATATTGAAAGCTTTAGCAAGCTCCTCTTTGTTGTTCCTCTCACTGTCAGTCATCATGAATTTTGCACCACTCCCATCTCTGTCTACTTCTTCTATCATTTCATCAATTTGCTGAAAAATTTATAAATACAAGATAAATACAGTTTGAATGACCAAATTGAATCTGAAATTGAACCTTACAGCAATAAAAAGAATTATGAAATACGAACAATAGCTAGCAAAGGGGCGTGTTGCATTAAACAGGCCATGTTCAACATGACATGTTAACTTAACGTGTCATATATTCATGTCTGTTCGTAATTTTTTTCATGTTTATTCATTTATTAAATAAGCAAACAAATTTCCAGCTAAACGGTTCATTTATATGCACTAAAATCATAATTGAAAGTCAACAACAACAATTTTGACTCCAATTCAATGCCAATTTCTCCTCCAAATGGAAATTTAAAGCTTCAGATAACCAATTTTGGTAAAAGATAGAAAGAAACTGAACTAAAACTAATAACCTGAGTCAAAGATGATTCAATCGCCATTTATGAGTCACCAATCCTTTGAATCTTCAATACCCAGATGGAATTACGATCTTTATGGCAAAAGAGTTGTTAAATCGCTTGAATCAGTACAATTATCGATAAAATGTGAAAAGTGGTTTTGAGGTAAGCAAAATCTTGGTGGAATTGGTGTGTGTTTCTTGAGATAGAATGACAGTTTTATGGTGGCAAAATGATTTGGTGCTCTGATAGTTGGTTCGATTAGTTTTTGAGTCGTGGTGTGTAAAATTAGATTGACGGATTGATGACTTTTGCATGGGAAGGAGACTTGGAAATTTCTAAAATAATATCTTCTTGAAAGAATATTCTTTCTATAAGTATGACGTTTGAGTTCTTTTAACGGTCAATAAATACTATAAGTCTGATCATGAACTTATTGATGAAAGGCAACTCACGCCATGCAAATACAAACATCACTGGTGACCCGACCCGTTTATTATTTCAGGGGAAACCCACTGTCCAAAGGCCTATTGTGATAAAACCACTGGTCCATCTGGAACATATTACATAAAATGGGATTGGATCCATGACCTCCATATTGGAAGGCCAGGAGGTTGTCTTCTCCCAAACAATTAAGTTTCTATAAGTTGGAGGTACTTATAAACGCATATAAGTCTAGCGGATCAAGATGTATAATGTATTCCTATTTAAGTGGTTGAAAGTTTTGTTAAGAAATGTAAACTTAAAGAGTAAATTAAAAAGTGCTTATGTTAGTTATTCTAAAAAATGCAGATGCCTATAACATCTTGTCCTAAGACACATGATGTTCATCCTCATAAAACTGTTATGGCTTCAAGTCCCACAACGTTGACAATAAGTGGAGTTTGGAGTTGTTTTATAAGAGGTGTGTATTCGTTGTAAAAAAAATTAAAAGAAAAGTTTAACTTTTAAGTTTTAATTAAGGTCAAGCTCCTTATGAGTTTAATTTAATCTCAAGCTTCTTAAAGCTTGATTTGATTTGAAGTTTATGGCAGTTGATCTTGAATATATAAAACAAATGGTAAGATTAGTGTTAGCCAATTATGGTGATACGAGAATAGAACTCGAAGATTAAAAGCTTATTATCGAAGGTAATATTTGATTTCAATAGTGTTGGAAAAGTAAAACAGAAGTACATTAAGGTATGTGTTATGAACTAGTAACTCTAAACAAGGTGTTACCATGTCACACTAAACATATTTAATAGTGAGTCGTGTTATGGTTGGTGAATCAAAATGAAAATAAAAAAAGGCACCAACTTTCCCCTCAAGCCCTCACGGGTCACGTCCCATGGATCCACTAGGCCCACAAGGCCATGGATCCATGGGGTGGTGTTTCTACTCGTAAGCCACCAAGGTGGCAGCCACACCCACCCTTATAGCCTTATTAGTGTGTTGGATCATGGTTGTGAAAACCAAACCGGACCGGACCGGACCTGTTAAACAAACCGATGAATAAAAACACCACTGAACAGTTGAAGAAAACAGAGGATCTTGGTTCAGTTTCATCCAATGCATCAAAATGCACAACACAATCTTATGACAAGTTTCGACGCATGTTCATAACCACCATACCGCTAAAAACATGTCGTTACTTGCAATTAGCTAAATATGCATTCTTGTGTGCGGTACTCCCGAGCTGCATCAAAGACTGAAGAAGTCAACCATAGATTTTGAAAGTCCAAAGCTTTCGCAACTTACAGAATTAGGCTTGTTATATTGCTGACCCAATGCATCACCACCTTTACCTAACTGAACACCAGGGGTCGCATGAATAAAGCAGGATTAGACGGGCCCATGGGCCAGGATTGCAGGTTAACAGAGATGAATCCAATCACAAAATCAGAGTTATCTTCTGCAATTTTAGCTGCTGCAGCGTGTAATCTCCTTTAGCAAAGTTACCAGCAGAACTCATTTCTGCAAGTAGCAGTAACCCCCTTCCGCGAGGTAAACCCTAAAAGCCAACAAATAGTCAACCCATTTTAATTTGAAACCGAAACGGAAAAAAAAAGGTCAAAAAAGTCAACAGACCTTTAACTTCAAACCGTCAACGATTCCAGACCTGATATAAGTGACAATTCACTATATCTGCCCAATCCAGTATACGAAAGATACCTCTGCAATTAAGTTAGAACGGTACGATAGCATTGGGCTTTTTGGTCATTTAACATAGTCAATTATAACATACTCACCCCTCATACTGCATTGTTACTGTGTTGCCAATGTCAGCAAATTTACGGTCTTCAAAAATAAGAAAATTGTGCTTGTCTGCAATCTTGAGAATATATGCATAAAATGTCAGCAGATTTAAGCAAAAAGCACACTTATGACTCTTCAGCATGTTATTACAGAAGATTAATCAACTTTAAACAAGTTTACCATACCATTTTACAATGAAAGAACAATATAGGGGTGGTCATTAATCCCTGATAGGGGCGGCTTGGTAACTATTAGAGAAAAACAAGAGCTTTAGACCCCTTAAATTTGAAAGACCTCTAAAGATTAGGCATTGATGTTGGATGACAAATATAAGTTTAAATTCTTGAAAGTTCACATTTTTTCCTATTCACCAATGCGGGATGAAATTTATATGTTTATTAGAAGAAAAGATAACAAAAATTAATGAAAAGCTAGGAAAAATTTCGCTTGAGGACCCGTGACATATTGAGCCGCCCCTAAATTCCCCAAAAAACCGCTATTTTCAAGGCCAAAACATGTAATTATCTAAAGTTTACATCTTTAAACAGTAAAACACAAAAAGTCTTTGCTAATATGATTATTCACCATCACATAAACTATTCCAAAACACAATCCAAACACCACCTACGCTACATGTAACGTAAATAATTAACTTCAAAACTAAAGCTCGAACGTTTACAAGTTTAGAGACATACACGAAGCTTGATCCAAAATCAGGGGTAAAATCAGGCAAAATGTCCACATGAGTTTTCAACATACATATCTCTGGTCCAATCTGTAATAACAAATCAATCAAACACATATCAAGAATACTTACTAATCCAACAACCCATGTAAACAACTAACAATAAAAACACAACCTTTATCCCAGAAAACCAAACCAAAATCTCACATTATCATTAAAAACCTTCACAAGATCAAAATCATAAAAAATTATGCCAATTTAATCACCTTATCAGCAATTGCAAGCAGATCAGCAGCAGTAGAAACATCAGCAGACAAACACAAATTACTCTCCTTCATCACCATAACCTCAAACAGCTTCTTCCAGTAGGGTTCTTCGCCAATTTCGCCCTTTCCCCAAACGGAACCCTAATCCCACCACCGGAATTCACTTTTCCGACAGCCGGAGAACCACCCACCGGAGCCACCCTCTTATTCTCCTCAAGAAACCTAACCACCATCGCCTCAATCTCCTCACTAACCCTACCTTTCTCCTTCAAAACCCTAACCATATCCGTCATCTTCACCATCGAATGCAGAGTAATCCCATTGGCTTCAAGATTCTCCCTCCACCCTGCTCCCGATCAATCAACACACACCACATCGTTAACCCTAAGCCCGGCGGCCCTTAGCGGCGCCGCCGTCTCGAGCACCGACGTCCCACTGGTCACCAAATCCTCAACAATCAGACACGTCTGGTCACGCTGAAAAGCCCCTTCGATCGCTTTTGATGTGCCGTAGTCTTTGATCTCCTTACGGCGCATGAGCATGGGGACGTCGGAGGTGGTGGAGATGACGTGGCGATGGGGAGGGCGGTGTAGGGGACGCCGCAGACGACGTCATAGTGGGTGGAGGGAGGGAGGGTGGAGATGATGGTGTCGGAGATTGGCGGAGGAGGTGGGGGTAGGAGACGATGAGGCGGAGGTCGATGTAGATGGGGGAGGAGATGCCGGATTTGAGCTTGAAGTTGCCGAACTTCACGGCGGAGATTTCATGGAGTGTGGAGGATCAGTGACTCCATTGATGAAGATGATGAAGATGATGAAGGTGACATTGTGTAGAAGATGATGGTGGTTTTGTGTTGTGTTTCGGCGGAATATTGTTTTCGCCACCCTAATTGCGTTTTTCAAACTTTGGTAAAGATTCCTCTTTAATTTGTGGTATGATTAGAAATTATATAGGGTAACTTTACTTTATGTAATAATTTTTGTAAAGATTTACTCATGAGAGAAATGCAGAGAAACATAACGAATTCATATATTCATTTTCCACTCAATTCAGCTTTAGAAGTTTTTTAATTAAATCATTTATTTTAATGTTTTATTTAATTTATATACTTTTAACTATTTTTATCATGCTTTTTTTCTTGTTTCAATTAGTAAAATTTTTATTTATTTATGAGAGTGGATATTGGGATACCACAAATTATAAATTAACACCAAAATTTCTATACGTGTCGTATAATCTCATACGCGTCGTATAGGGGGGGTCATATAGCCCTAAACGTGGCGTATAACCCCTCTGACAGCCCTCTGAATTTTCCTCGTATTCAATGTCGAAATTTGCTATGCATGTCGTATAGCCCTATATGTTTCGTATATGGGGTCGTATAGGGCTATATGGGGCGTATAGCCCTCTGACAGCCCCCTCCCCCTTAAATTTTCCTCGTTTTCAGTGTTTTCGATCTTATACGTCGCGTATACGCCACGTATGGTGTTATACGAGGTGTATAGGAGGTGTCGATTTATAATATGAGATGTGTATTTATTAGGACCCTTATTTATTTAATTCTAGTGTGAAGTTAGTGACATGAAATTAGGTTTTTATATTTTTTTAATTAATAGTCATGTTTTTTTAATTTTCTTTTACATATGTTGAAAGCCTCTATCTTACATCTAATACTTCATTTCTTTCTTGATAGTAAAAAATCCGATTATAACTCGATTTAATAGATTTGTGACTTATTCTATAACAAAAATTTGCTTTATAGATTATTATAATGGTTATGGTGTGGATTGGAGTGGGCTTGAACTCGGCCAAAGTCCGAAGGAACATGTTATCTGATGATACCAGAAGAAGTGGTGTTTTTTTTAGTTAGTCAGGTTTAAGTTTTATTATGAGCGAATAATATACATTTAAAGGATGATAAGTTTTTGCCAAGTGAAGAAAGTTGAGTTTAACATACATTTTAGGACCCCTGAGCTAAACCTCTTTTGAAATGCGATTCAGCGAAACCTATATTAAAATTATTTATAGCTTTAAATAATACTTAACTACTTAATTATCAATTTATTTATTTATAATCATCATATATTTTATTATTTACTTTATCCTTTATCCTGTAAGATTGTTGGGGTCTACTATTAATATTGTTTCTACTATTAATATTGTTTTCTGGTGAACATTTATTATTAGTTTTTGATTATTATTATTATATTGTGAATGTTTAAGTTATATCAAGAATTTTTAAGGTTTCATGAAGCTTTTAATTAATCTTTGAGGTTATTGTCGTTTGTTTCTAATTCCGTATCATACTCTCATCTTCAAGAAAACTCGTCCTCGAGTTTTATCTTAAAACCAAAGCCACAAAAGTCAAAAGGAATATCAGGTTGTCTCTCGCCTACCGTCAAATGACAATCAAGAGCACACGATAAAAGAAAAAGCTCTGACATAATTGTTCCAAATCGTAGTGGTTTGGCCTTGTGAATGAAATTGGTTGAGCGAGCGATGGCATTTCCATTCTTTAACCTATTACGAATAGAATTAGAAAAATGTTAGTTATGTTGTGGATCATCATCAAAAATCTCCATTAGTCTCGTTGCCTTAATAACTTAGTCACATCCCCATTGAACTCCATTGTTTCATTTAATACTGGGTCTCACTTGTTAAATGTGTCTCATGTCTTCATTTTCATACGATAAGTCAATTATTGATTTAATCCAAATTGCATCACTCTTACAAGTTATCCCACGATGAAATTATGTGGTTCACAATTATTCACAATTTGAGCACTAGATGTGTATTATAAGTTGAGTGAAGGTATCCTAGCAAACCCAATACAACTATCACCTTTATTTTTTCCA
Organism: Flaveria sonorensis; assembly: GCA_025506505.1. Classification (NCBI taxonomy): domain Eukaryota; kingdom Viridiplantae; phylum Streptophyta; class Magnoliopsida; order Asterales; family Asteraceae; genus Flaveria; species Flaveria sonorensis. The sequence goes on from CM046423.1 coordinate 71,965,289, forward strand.
TCAAAGGTAAAATTTTCTTTAAGATTCAAATCCTTAAAAATATTTTTTACTTTCTTCGCTCTCCACCATTCGAATTAGACAGGTTCCTTTGCATAGAATAAAAATTCGAATTAGACAGGTTCCTTTGCATAGAATAAAAGAAGAGTTAATTACACAAATAGTCCATGTGGTTTAGCGCAGATCTCAGGTTTGGATACTAACATTTTTAGTAACATCTATAAGTATTGTATTTTAGAAATCATAACAGAGTAGAGTATTAGGACTAATGCCCGTTTGTTTTTAACAGAATACCCCCCACGTGCCAAGCACATAAGGGCATTTTAGTCAATTTATGTACCAACATTTCAATTTAATAAGCCCACCCTAAAAAGCATCTTCTTCTTCTTCTTTTCAAACGCTAGACTATGAAGAAAAACATCTCAGACGAAAGAAAAACCCAGTCATGGTGTTTTGCAAATGTGGAAGATTAGCCACAATCAAAACATCACAAACGAAGAAAAACCCGGACGACGCTTCTATACTTGCCCAGAATTGATAATTTCTTGTAAATCCTACTCTTAAATGCTCTTCATGTGTACTAACAAAGGTTTTCTGTTTCAGAGATCCAAGTGTAATTTTTTATATGGATTGATCCTTCGATATATTCTACACCAACCGATAGCATTCAAGGGTTGCTGAAATCTAAAAACTATTATAAGAACAAGACCAGAGCTTTGAAAGATGAAGTACATCAGAAAAACATGTTATTGATAGAAAGTTGGAGTTTGTTTGTGTTGTTTGTATTTTATGTGTTTTTTGTAATGGGTTGAATATGGTTTTGTTATGAATCTTATTTTGTAAGTGATTCTGGTTTTGTAATTAACCAAGCTTTTATAATGAATGTTTCTTTGTAATGAATATTTTTTTGTAATGAAATGTGTTTTTCTTGTCACGATGTTGCTTTGAAGTTGATTGTATGAATGTACTTAATGACCATAGAAATTACCAAACCAATGCAGAACACAACACAACACAACACATCAACCTTAACCATGACCATAGAAACATCACAAACAAACTTTAATCATAAACAGAGAGATTACCAAACCTAGATAAGCATACTACATACATTTAAACCAAAATGTGCAGTTTTATAAAACTGCAATTGTCTTACATACCAAAGATAACAATGTCAAACATAATAACTACCAAAGTGCAAATGTCTTACATGTCAAGCATAACAAATATAAAGGATCAAACAACAGAAGAGGATGGTGCCACTTGTCCAATACAAGTCTTTTTGTTGTACTGCAAGTGATTGTCTTCCACTTTCTGGTAAGCTTCCCTTGCTTAACCACCTCATCTTCCCTCTCCATTGGATCTTTTTTCCTTTTTTTCTTGGCCTTCTAATGGTGTATGATGTTTAGGTTCCTTCAAAATTGTAGGGCAGTCTACTCTTGTCCACATGCTTCTACCATTAATAGGTCCAATCTTGTAGGAATAGACCTTTTTCCATGTCTGTAGCCAGAAACAAGAATCCACCCACTTCTCTGGTATATCCACCTCTAAACCATTAATAGACATATCCCAGTTTATTGCAATAGTATGTTTGCAGGGTATGCTTAACAGTTCCCACTTCCTGCATGAGCATGTCTTTTGAGCTACATCAACCACACACTGCTCACTATTGTACCCTGTCACTTGAAATTTTGAACTACCATTCCATTTAATAGTCAGCTTGGTTGCTTCTTTTTAATGATATCAAATTTTTTTATCATACTTGGTGTCAATAAACCATCACTCTTCTTATTGACTTTCATAACATTTGCAATTCTTTTCATCATGTATTCTCTAACAAACTTTAATGCTGTATAATAGGTTTATCCCTACCATCAACCAACCTTGAGTTGAACACCTCACACATGTTATTTAAGAGAACATCAATCTTTTCTCTACCTATAAGCATATGATTATATATATGTCAATTAAGCACATGATTATGAACATGTCAAATTAACACATAAATTAGTAAGAAACAAGAATTTACCTGAAAATTGGCTTCTAGTCCAATGAACAACAGGGATCTGGGTTAACCAATTGTATGCTTCAACATTCATACTCTTTAAATCTTGCAATTTCCTTTCAAATTCTTGTAGTGTAATGGCTGATGCTATACCCATAACATGTCTTTGAATGCCTTGCCCCTCTATTGTAGCTTCATGTTTTGATGTATGTGTCTAAGACAGTACCTGTGTTCTGCAGCTGGAAATAACTTTTTTATTGCTAGAATAATACCCTTCTGCCTGTTAAATATAAATGTGAAGTTAGAGTTCACTTGTAACTCTAGATTCTCTCCCAAAATATCTAAAAACCAAGCCTAAGAATTTGCAGTCTTTGCTTCCACTATGACATAGGCAACCGGGTATATGCCATTATTAGGATCCATACCCACAGTTGTTAGTAGTTGACCTGGAAAAGGTTCCTTCATGAATGCCCCATCTAACTCAATGATATCTCTTTTACAAGCTTTGAATCCTTGTTTCAATAGACCAAGACATACATAGATTCTCTTAAACACTTTGAAATTACATGTAGGATTTGGTTCTTGTTCAGTCTCAATTCTAACTGTGCTTCCTGGGTTTCTAATCATCAATTCAAATGCATAATCCCTCAACTCATTATACTGCATAGTATAATCACCCATCAACTTCTCAGATGCTTGTGTCTTAGCCCTAAATTCCTTCATTCTAGATACTGACATTTCATACCTTTTCTGTAGTTGCTGCTGAATAGCCTTGATCGGTATGCTTGGATTTGACTCAAGTTCTGTAACCAACTGCTTTGAGATCCAATCTGATGTAAAGGCTTTCACAGATCTACATGGAAGGCATCTGTGTTCAGGGTTATATGTTTTCACCATCCATGTAGGCTTATTTTTCAGTTTGGAAATATTCAAGACCCAAGGACATTTGTTTGGATTTTCTAGGGTTTTCTTCCCCATCTTTTTTACTGGGGCCTTTAGTTTGACCAGAAACACTTAATCTTTTTCTCCTCTTTTGACCACTTGAACACTCTCCCAAATGACCATTTGAACACTCTCCCAAATTAGTTGGGCCTTGACTTGGGCCTTTTTCAAAAGTGGGTATTACTCCTCTACAAATAGCCCGGACCCTTTCTTTATCATTCCTGTATAGTGCCAGCTCCCTCATTGTCTCCACTGCATGTCTTTTGATTAGAGCTTTAACCTTAGCATTGGTACCAAATTATTGCCGAATATAGAAACTACATGGATCTTTACAACCTTCCTGTTTTTTCTAACTCTTCTAAAAGCCCTTCTCCTTCTCTTTTCATTCTCATCTTCTACTTCTGATGCAGATGTTCCAAATGACTCATCACTCATGTAGTCTTCATCAACAACATTATCACTATCATCCCCTACTTTATTCTCATCTTCTACAATAAAATTCTGGTTAAAATTTATCATATCCACTTCAACCTCTTCTACTTCATTTACTTCATCTACTATGTCATCAGGACCATTTGTATCATCTACATTCTCAAGTCTTTTAATAAACAGAGTTAGGCAAAATTATCACTAACATAAACCAAAAATTCCAACTCATCTTCATAACTTTCTAATGCCCTCAAACTAGTGCTTAAACTACTACCAAGAACAAGATAACTATAACGCATCTTACACTTGTCCTTGTGACATAACTCCTTCACAATCTCATCAACAACTAATACAGAGAAATGCTCCTTTGACACGAAATCTACATAACTTAAGCTGCCATCTACATATACCTTTTCACTTTCTTCATTGATGATAAATGATCCACCGTGGTGAACCTCCAATGAAAAGTAATCCAGATAATTATCAACACCTGCAAAATTCATAAAGGGTTTTAATAAAGTTGTTGTTTTTCTGCAAGATAATGGTTTAAAACACTTACTATACACGCATTCATAGTTAAATTCTTATCTTCATTCCTGATTGACCAAGCATTGTTCATTTTGACCTAGATTTTAGAGTGGTTTCAAATTTGGGTGGAGAATTGGGGAACGATTGTATGATTAAGGTCTGAGATTATGGTGGGTTTATTAAACTGAAATGTTGGTACATAAATTGACTAAAATGCCCTCACGTGCTTGGCACATGGGGGGAGGTATTCTGTTAAAAACAAATGGGCGTTAGTCCTAATACTCTACTCTGTTATGATTTTTAAAGTACAATACTCATAGATGTTATTAAAAAAAGGTTAGTACCCAAACCTGGGATCCGCGCTAAACCACAGGGACTATTTGTGTAATTAACTCTAAAAGGAAAGTTGTGGCTCTATTCAAAATAAACAAATTAATTTGAGTATCTAAATTACCGGAAGCAATACTCAAACTTTTCATATTTGCGATTTGATTATTAAAGTTACCAACACTTCCAATACATCTTAAAGAGTTTTCTTGAAAGCTATGTTGTATTGATAATTAAGGGGCCCTAGCAAGTTAGAAAATAGACCTTAAATAAGAAAAGTTCTTTTACCATTTTGTTTTTTTTTAATGGTTGCAAAATTTTGTGCGTGATGACTAAATAAATGTGTTAAATGTTTTAACACAAATCATATTTAGGTAAAATGCATTAATTTATAGTGTGTAATGAATCAAATTTATAGATAACTTTTTTAAGAAGCTGTAGTACCGGTTGTAGTTCAAACAATAGTTTTACAGTTGGAAATTATCAACTAAACACACTTAGTAGACCAAATAGGAAATCAAATAGTGAAACAATGCTCAAGTAAGAACGCTCAAGAACAGAAAGATATGTTTTCAAGGATGATGTATATTGCTCTCAATTGTTTACAAGTATTGCAAAGCTTAGTCCTTACACTGATACATGAGATACTTTATACTACAACCTACAGCTGACCATACTTTGAAGGCCAGCCAGACACTAATCTAGACAATAAAATCAATGTAGAGTCAAAAGGCAGATTGCATTTGACTTGTGACTATAACAGGTCATAGCTCATATCCTATTATAATAAAATAAGGATAAAAATATTAAAGTAGAAAATTACAGAAAAAAGACCTTACTGTACAGTTAACAAAAGTAAAAAGATAATCACCAACTTGTATAAGTTGATGAGTTTTCAGAGCTGACAACGGAAAAGTCTTCTTCTTTTGTCAAAAGTATGTTAGAGTGTGTTTCTTTCGAGATTTTAGAATTCGGAAGAGTTCAGTTTTCAAGCTTCGGAATACTTTGTCTTTTATCTTCGGAAGACTTCACTTTGGCTTTGAAAGATTTTTATCTTTGGATTCGGAAGATTTGACACTTAGTTATTTTCTTTGTACATAATCAAATCTTACGAATTACTTCCTTGTACTTCATTGCATGTTGAGAGATCTTTGGTTAGTATCAGCCTTTAAGATAATCATATTGATCTTACATAAACACACATACACACACACAGAGTTTTCTAAAAAAATTTGGGGCCCATGAGAGATTGGGCCCTGACGGTCGACCCTCCCTTAGGGCTTAGGCCGGCCCTGTAAATCTGGTTGATGACCATCCTGGTTAAACAACAATAGCCAATACACCTCCCATAGCCACCATGGATCCACCATCAACCACCACATACATGTCTAGAAAGTCATCAAACATACCAACGAAAACATCAAAGACTTACGAACGTTATTTTCATCTTTATTGATCTTGTCATCAAGGTAATAAAAACACATACCTATTTATCTCAATATTCAAAGAACGAGTTTTTACTTCTCCCAATCTTCTTCCGAAGGGCCAATGTTACAACCATTTTCCATCTCAAAACTACAATCGCATGCTACCTTGATTTCCGCATCAATGGGATGAGTCTTTTTGAAGACACGAAGAATGATGTGCACAACGGCCCATGAGCTAAACCCATTTTAAATGAGATTTTAATGAGATCCAGATTGAAGATTATTTAGAGCTTATAATATATTTAACCACTTAATATCAATTCTTTCTTTTAATTACCCACATACGTTCGTAACCTTCTATAATCATTTATTCATACTTACGTAACTTTAATCAAGTACTTATGGTTTATTCAACAACAACTTAATCTAAACTATATAGTGTTTCAAATTGAAAGTGTACATCAAAGTTATGTTTGAATTACCTATTTTCTATTTTTTCTGATAAAATATTTAATTGACGTGCCGTTTCGGCTGTTTGGTAACACATATTGGTTGGTCATTTTTATTCTTAGAAATGTTATGTAAAATGGGTTAGAAGTGTATGTGTGAAAGTGTTAGCATAGCCTAGGCATAATTGTCCGATATGTGTTAAGAAACTTGCATAATATATGATGTTTATTGTTATTGATGATTGTCATTTATCCTGTAGATATATGTGAGTTCAAATCATTAGTGTGAGATTATTTCGTATTTAGGAATACAAAGTAGTTGTTAAAAAGAATGTCTCAAGAAATGATTCCCTTGTAAGGTTTTGCAGGAAACAAGAAAGGTAAGAAAGATAAGTTTTGGAGGAATCGAAAAAAGAAAAAAGATACTTTCTTCTTACAACTTTGTTTTCTCAAAAGAGAAAGCAACTAATAATCGATTGATTAAAGAGCTGTTTGGCAGCATCTGAATCAACATATTAATGGTTCAGATGTCTGAATAGTTAGCATTTAATGATTTTGACTGTTTTCTTCGCGAGCAAATGTCTGAATGGTTCAAACATTTGTCTCTGAATGATTAAGCATTATAATAATACTGAATGGTTAAGAGGTGTAATGCTAAATGGTTAAGATCTCTTATCTGAATTGGTCAGACATTTGCTTTTGAATAATTAAATGATATATTAGCTCTTAATGATTTAGACCTTTAATGGTTCAGAACTTAATGATTCAAACATTTTATTGATTCAAAACTTAATCATTCAGAAATCGTTAAACAACCCGGTTTGTTTTCTTTACATATGTAACAAAGTAGAAAACCCACACTAAAGCTAACAAATTAAATTAGAGGTTTATTTTCTGATTTCGTACTTTTTTTATTCTTAAAATGTTAGTTTAAGCTTCTTACAACGTGTCGTACCCCAAGTCATATTTACAGAGATGATTTGATGAGATCCACTGGTATAATTAAAAATCAAATTATATTTAAGTTTGACTAATATATTTAAACCATCTAATATTATATACATAATAAAAGCATGTGTGATGATTAGTGATATTATAGTTAATATGACTGCAATGTGAATGACTTGAAAATTAAACATGTTTGAGAAAACAAAATCAACACAATCTGGTGTGGATTGAGTAGATTCCTCGAAACATGGCTGAGTATGTATTTTAATTTAATTCTTTTACAAGTGCCGGTCCAAAATCACATTGCATGATCCTCCTTGAATTGCCGTGACCGACACCAAACTTGATAATTTGCTCAAAACCAAATGGATATTTTCTACTGTAATAAAGGATAACGAGGGTGTCGTGTTAGCAACACATTTATTTTTATCAAACTTTTTTTGATTCTCTCATATTAAATAACTAAATTAATTACTAATAATATTATTTATTTATTTTTTATATATAATTAGTTTTTTAATAAATTAAGAAAAATTTTTTTATTAATGTTATTTTTATAGAAATAGTTTTTTATTAAAAAAAATTTCTAAAAAATAAACTATTTTACGTAATATTTTAATATTGATTTTTTAAAGTAAATTTATTATAAAAAATAATTAAAATAAGAAGTTATAGTAAGAAAATTTTTTAAAATAATTTTTTTAAAACGTTATTTTAAAAGAAAATGTGTACTTTATCTTTGAAAAAAACAAAAAAAATTAAAAGTTCATATTATAGTTTTATTACTTATAGTTATTACTCATACGTAATTCTAATTATATCATGTCTTAGTATATCCTAATTTTTATTCTATTTAATATTTTATTTATTTAATCCTTGTAACGCGGGTTTACTAAAACTAATGTAATATATAAGGATTTAGAAGGACACATGTTCATTTTCTCTTCTTATGATCCTAAATTTTAATTTTTCCATCTCTTAACCAAAATCTCTTTATGATCAACCATCTTACGTTCATTCTCGCAATCTATTATTTCTGGTTAGTATTGTCCCTTTCAATTCGCAATCTCCATATTTACATGTTATTTTTGGTTAATATTGAACAAATTACTTGTTTTTATCACAATCAAAAGAAGAATCGCCGTCGCTTTTAATTTGCAATCTCTTCATATTTATTTAACCAAACCATATAATTTAATATGTGCATTCACTCCCCATAATAAACGAGCTTTAAACCTAGTAATTTTAGTATAAAATATGTTATTTTAGTATATATTTAGATTTTTTATAGTGAACATGAGGTATGATATATATAGTCATAATCTTTAACTTGTTAGAAATTATAAAAACTAATAATTTTGGATCTGTACAACCATGTTATAACTTTTCATGGGATATTTCAAGCTTATTTTGAAATGAGTTTTATAATTTTAAGAACTTGGTTACATAGATCATCGGCCTCTAGAGAAAAACCCATGAACTTAAAGGTACCAATGAATATGAGTTTATGTTTGAGATTTTATTAATAATAAAAAATATTGAAAATATCAAAATTCCTCACATTTCACTAACCCTTACTCATGCTTAAGAACTTGCTCTAAATGTAAGTAAAACAAGTAATTAGATGATGAACATTTTTTTACTGATTATTGGTACTGTACTGGCTACATACTAAACTAATACTAACCAAACATCATCCATATCAATAACTGGTATTCGTTTTCATGTTTTCAGTTTAAAAAATTTCGATATTTATCAATGGTACACGGTACCGAGCAACACAGAATTAACAAAATTGATACGATATTGGTTTATATTTTCATTTGTTTTCAATTTCAGTAATTTTGTTTTAGAATGATACCAGACTACCTGTGTGATATCGATCTCGTCGTTTTTTAAAATCCCCAAATTTTTTAAACCACTCTTAATCTCAATTTTGCCCTAATTTATAACGTCACAAGTTCCAACCCTCCAATTTTCAAAATTCACCACCAATTGCACAGTAACCGATGATCGCATACTCTTATCTTCAACTTTGAATAATCTTCAATTGCAAATTCGAATGACGATATAATGTTATCTTCATCAACCCATCAACTTGACTTCTGATACGCTTTCAGATCCCATACCTTCATCGTCAATTCAATCTTTAAACCCATCACTGTTCCATTCAATTACGTCACACTCTTCAACAGTTTGAATTAGGGTTTTGTTCTTCCCCAATTTCACGCGATCCCCTTTTGATTTGGGCAGTTTTCATAAATTCTCGCGGTTAGTGTTCTTATAATTTGATTTCACTTCGATTAAAGTTTCATTCTTTTGTGATGTGTGGATTCGCCCTCTTCCATTTGATAAATTGACGGAATTTGTATTTGATTTTAGTCTGTTGTAACAAATTTTATTAGGGTTTGGTTTGAAATTTGTGTTTAAGTGATGGATATAAGCAGTGAAGCCACTGTTGATCGGTTTTTAATCGGACCATCAACTGTAGTTGGTCGGACGATTGCTTTTAGGGTTTTATTATGCAAATCAATCGCACATTTGAGGCATCAAATTGCTCATGTATTGTTGTATTACCTTCATAGAGTTAGAACATGTGTTTCAGAAATTGCTACACCTGTTATCTCATGGTTACACCCGCGAAACCCGCAAGGGATATTGTTGTTGGTGACACTAATAGCATTCTTACTAAAACGATACACGAATGTGAAAATGAAAGCCGAAATGGCGTATCGGAGAAAGTTTTGGAGGAATATGATGAGGGCTGCATTGACATATGAAGAATGGGCTCATGCTGCTAGAATGTTAGATAAAGAGACCCCTAAGTTGAATGAACATGATCTTTATGATGAAGAGTTAGTGAGGAATAAGCTTCAAGAACTTAGACATAGGCGTCAAGAATGTTCGCTTAGAGATATTATTTTTTGTATGCGGGCGGATTTGATAAGGAATCTTGGAAATATGTGTAATCCTGAGCTTCATAAAGGTAGGCATCAAGTCCCTAGGCTGATTCAAGAGTACATTGATGAGGTTTCAACACAGTTAAGAATGGTTTGTGATTCTGATTCTGATGAGCTTCTTTTAGAAGAAAAGCTCGCGTTTATGCATGAGACTAGGCACGCGTTTGGTAGAACGGCTTTGCTTTTAAGCGGTGGTGCATCGCTTGGAGCGTTTCATGTGGGTGTGGTGAAAACTTTAGTAGAACATAAGCTTTTGCCAAGAATAATCGCGGGGTCTAGTGTGGGGTCCATAATGTGTTCGGTTGTAGCAACTAGATCATGGCCTGAACTTCAAAGTTTCTTTGAGGATTCGTGGTATTCGTTGCAGTTCTTTGATCAAATGGGGGGAATTTTCAATGTTTTCAAAAGGGTTATGACGCAAGGAGCCCTTCACGACATTAGACATTTACAAGTTCTGTTAAGAAACTTAACCAATAATCTTACGTTTCAAGAAGCTTATGATATGACAGGCCGTGTTCTTGGGATAACTGTATGTTCCCCAAGAAAACACGAGCCCCCAAGATGTTTAAATTACTTGACTTCACCTCACGTGGTTATATGGAGCGCGGTTACTGCTTCTTGTGCTTTCCCTGGTCTCTTTGAAGCTCAAGAGCTTATGGCAAAGGATAGAAGCGGTGAGATTGTACCATATCACCCGCCTTTCCATTGGGACCCTGAAGAAGCTAATGGCTCGTCTACTAGGCGGTGGAGGGATGGTAGTTTGGAGATTGATCTGCCCATGATTCAGCTGAAAGAGCTCTTTAATGTTAATCATTTCATTGTGAGTCAAGCAAATCCGCATATTGCACCTTTACTCCGGTTTAAAGAGTTTGTGAGAGCTTATGGGGGCAATTTTGCTGCAAAGGTACATTCACCACTTGTTGTATGTTATCTTTATTGTTAAAGATTGAACCTTTTTTATTTCTTTTTCTTTCTTTAACATTTAAGACGATCTTGCTGCAGCTTGCACATCTTGCTGAAATGGAAGTGAAACACAGATGCCATCAAATTCTAGAACTTGGTTTTCCATTAGGAGGACTTGCAAAGCTATTCGCGCAAGATTGGGAAGGCGATGTTACAGTCGTTATGCCCGCAACCTTAGCTCAGGTGAGTTCTTTTTGTGTTTACAACAATTAATCTGCTTCCAAATATATGTTACTCAAGTGTTTAAGTAACTTGGGTTTTCATTTCTGTTACCAGTACTCTAAGATCATACAAAATCCATCTCATTTGGAGCTTCAAAAAGCCGCTAATCAAGGTCGAAGATGCACATGGGAGAAGCTTTCAGCCATAAAAGCCAACTGTGGGATCGAGCTTGCACTAGACGAGTGTGTCGCCATTCTAAACCACATGCGTAGGTTGAAGCGAAGTGCAGAACGTGCAGCTGCAGCCTCACACGGTGGATCAAACAGTGTCCGGTTTAACGCCTCCAAACGAATCCCGTCTTGGAACTGTATAGCACGAGAGAATTCAACAGGATCACTAGAAGAGGACCTAGCAGACGCCATGTCCCTCCACCATAGCGGTAGTAAGTGGCGCCGCCACCACCGGGTGCATGATGGGAGTGATAGCGAGTCGGAGACCGCAGAGTTGAATTCGTGGACGCGATCCTGGTGGCCCATTGATGAGGACAACTTCTGCTGATCAGTTTGTTGATTTTGTTCAAAGCCTAGATACCGACTCCAAAATGAACAAGGCGATAAGGGGCGGCTTTCAGAATCTGCGTGTGGTACTACCGGAGAGAGGTTCGGATCCCGAACCTGATCAAAGGGATACTCCTCCTAACAACAGGATTCATACGAGTAGCAGTAGCGGTAGTGGTAGCATCACAGTGGCTGCAGGCGATCTTCTGCAGCCGGAGAGGACTCATAATGGGATTGTGTTTAATGTGGTTAGGAAAGGAGACTTGACACCTTCTATTGGAGCCATGACTCGGGGTACAATTCTCCGTCTGACTCGGTTGCCGAGTGTGTGCAACTCGACTCGCCCGAGAAGGATATGGATGCTAGCTCGAATTCTGAATGTGGTCATGTAGATAATGAAGATGTTGGTGATCACAAATTGATGTTGATATGAAGGTGTAGTAGTACCTTACGCTCAGGGTGAGTAACCCAGTTGAGTGACTCGGAATAGGTCTAGTATGATTGAGATTTAGCAGATTAAAATATAACATCTCCACTACACTCCCACATTAGATGCTATACAATTATTGTGATATTATTAGCAAATATATTTTACTATTGATGTAGAAAATTATTAAAAACATCCAAAACTCAATAGTCATTCCACATTATATATATTTAATTACAAACGTTCAAATGTATAAATTCGAGTTACTTTACGGTTAGACGTGAATTTAACCTGAACACAATTTGGTCGATTGTTAGTCTATATATTTATCATGCTGCGTACAACGCCGCCGCGACGCACGGCCGGTAAAAAACCTAGTTATTAATCATATTGTAACGAGTGAATTATAAATTATAAATGAGTATATACTAAATTGTAGGTTGTATGATCCGACTTCAATAATTACATTGGTTGTTATTTTTTGAGAATCATTAAAGAGAAATAATACAACCTGCACTTTAAAATATTCTTAAAAAACCTAATCTATAATTTGTAATTTGTTTTAAAAATTATAAAGAAAATAAATTATAATTAAAAATTAACACTAAAAGTAAAAGTAATTTTATTTAAATAGATTAACTAAATTTGAAGTATTTGCTTAAATATTTTTATAATTATATATAGACATATATAACGTAAAACGTACTACTTAGGTGTTAATAAATAATCATATATTATATTTATATAAACAATAAACAATAAGTTTTATTAAACCCAATAATATAAATCCCACTAATAATTCAAAATAATTTTAATATTAAAATTATTAGAATCCAATTTATCAATTTAACAGTTGTCAAGTTTGTTATAGTTTATCATAGATAGGTCCTAACTAGTCTCTTGTAATTTCCATTTCTGTACAAATTCTCTTGTAAATGCATGTATCGACAGTAGGTTTTTCAAGCCATTGTAATTGCATTGCTCATTATGTTTTATAGTCTAGTGAGCTACCATATTAAAGGGACTTTTATTGAACATAATTTCCCAGCCACACATGTTTTTTTTTTATATTTTTGTCATTTATGTTTCTCAAGTTAATTTCAATTATTGTAACCGTTTGTGTATCTTTAAGTTTCATTCTACATTGTAATTTCTTTTTGGTTGATTAATGAAAATTTTATGTTTATCATGTGAACAATGTTCCTATACAAAACTCGACCCGTGGACATATCAAACGAAAGCACTACCATCTGTAGGCTTTGGCTGCAAGAAATTAGTTAAATTGATTGATTTACATTTTAGTTGATATATTTGAATATACATCGACATATACTTAAAATAAGAACGCAAGATGTTACTTTTCTTTAAGTAAACATGTATAGGGTGTAAATCTTGAAAATTTAGAAATTTGAGGTGGTGAAAGTGACAGTTTTTATAAACGTTTTAGAATTGGAGGGTTAAAAGAGTAAAACTCAAAGTTGAGGGGTGAAAGTTGTTAACTGGACAATTCTTACTTTTTAAGGTAATAGTAATGGACTGGGTTAGGGTCCGGGAGTGGCTAGCCAAACGATTATTAGGGGTTGTTTGATAGTTTTTTAATGATTTTATTAAAATGCTAACTTTAAATCGGTGCAACATGTTTGTTTCATTTAAAAGGCACCTCTTAATTGTTCATACAACCTCTTAATTGGTAATTTTTATAAACTACTGACCGGTTAAAAGGTTACCTATTATTAGTCAGACCTTTTAATCATTCAGCACAAATTGTCAACAGCCCTTACTGTTCGTGCGGTCATTCGGCCAACGCTCTAGCGGGACGAGATAAAATACTTTCTATTTAATTTGTTTTTTTTAGTATAAGAAAATAATGATAATTTTTTTCAACTTTTAATAAACTAATAATAATGGTAAAAGTTTGAGTTATCACTCAAACTTTTAGGCTATTTGAGATTAAAAAAAGTTTATATTTTTAGGTACGTGTCGGTATAAATTCAAGTCAGTCTATTTTGTGACGTAAATTTTGTTCGGCAACAAACAAGATCTATAAAACTTTTTCATGCATATTCTTAAGTACGTTTTAAGGTGGTCTACCTTTCGTCGTAAATTTTGTTTGAAAAAAAGTTATGTCAAATATAAAATGTTTCATTCGATGATAATATAAATTACTTTATTATTTGACATAAATCTAGTTTGAAAACGAATTGAAAAATATAATTTATACTCTATACTATATCATGTTATATAACACAGCCGCAACGTGCGATGCTAGAAATGCTAGTTTTTTTTTATAAACTTAAATTGTAAAATGATTAATCTAGTTAGCGTTTGCTTGATGAAAACTTGAAAAGTGATAGAGCCGTTCGATGATATGATGATGATATATGGTTGTAATAGGGATGCATCAGCTCATTGGTCAATATCACAAATTTTCTCTTGAATCGTCACATCAATTTTGTGATGTGTTTGGAGCCCACATCTCCACAAGGCTCCACCAAAGTCTCATTTTTAATCCGCAAAGATTTCATAAAAATTAACATTTAAATTCAAAAGTTTAAAATATTATTATTTATATTAAAAGTTTCATTAAAATTATCATTTAAATTCATTTGTCTACATTAATTAACACGGTTTATTTTTTTTGTTAAATTTCCAACATAACAGTTATTTTAATAAAAAAATTACAAAATAAAGAATCAACTCACGTGAGGGTTTTTATATGTTTAACATCTTTTAATAATTACAGTTATTATTTAACTCTATAATAGTATTTTATTGTTTTGTCTTGTTAATGTATTCTGGTTTAGTAATCGTGTTACTTTTGTCCGTTTTATTAAACATAGATTTTTTGGTTTAAAGTTTAATTATGGTTACGATGATTGATGTATTATGATTATTATTCATGTGCAGTTAATGTCATATTATTAATTGTTCTTATACTTTTATGATAATCTGTCTTTTATGGTATAATTCAAATCATTATATTATATGACTTGTTTGTTTATTTATATATTTTTGTTTTGTATGTTTTATAAAGTTATAAATAAATCACTTTTAGTTAGTTATACTTTTATTTTATTTTATATAATATAATTTCCAGAGATGTGTTTCTTGTGAAATGAAAGAAATGCTGACCTATTATTCTTGGTAAATTAAAATCATAATGGTGATTACCAAAGTAGACCAAACGTCTAAAACTTATCACGTAGAGCTGATTTTTTATTTTGTAATTGTTTTGATTGAAATACCTCTAATTTAGGAAAGTTAACGGAAAAACTTAACGGTGTTAATTAGGAGTAGTTAAGTGGATTCAAATGACATTTTTGTGAACTTTTGGATGCAAATGATAAAATTTAAACTTTTTGATTCAAATGACAATTTCTATGAAACCTCAAGGACGTAAAACGCATTTAACTCTAATCCATATTATAGCAAGCTTCATAGATACTTTAAAATAATAAATTAATGGCCAAACATTTTTGGTTCAGTATCATACTTTCTTCTGATATATAGTATTTAGTAAAATAGGATTGCTTTTGCTACCTATCATTCTTTTAACCTATTTTCTTGCCGATTGTTATTTTTTAGATATTACATATTAATTTTTCTTAAAAGGTATTATAATAATTTAAATACTCATACAAAATTTTTTCTCTTATTAAAAATAAATTTATTAATTGTTATATTTCTTTCTCTTATCTAAATTTTTAAAAATCAAGCTATCTTTTTTAAAAATAGATTTTATTCAGGAAATTAAAAATCACATCTTTTAATAAAAATCTAAATAATAAAAAACAAAAAATTATATAATATGAAATTTTCTAAAAACTAAACCTTTTTTGAACAAAAGATTTTAAATCTTTTTGTTTTTAAAAAAATTATAAAAAGATTATCTTTTTTTTTTTTAAAATAGTCTTATTAAAACAACTAGAATAATTACAAATCAGATTTTTTAAAACAAGATTTTTATAAAAAAATATTTTTTTATAAAAAATCTTAAAACGAATGTTTAAAATAAACTACTTAGATAAGAGAGTTGAAAAATAGTATAATTATTTTATTTTTTGAACTATTACGTATCTATCTATCTATAAAAAAACTAAAATAAACGTGAAACAATTGTAAGGCTCATTATACTAATTTTCTCATTTCCCTATATTAGTAATAATAATATTATTCATACCATTTTCAAAATAAAAATGTATAATTTAAGAAATTAAATACCTATTTTTTTTATTAAAAACATACTTTTTAAAAAACAAAAAATTTATAAAATACAGAATACAACAAACTTTTAGAAAAATCATTTTTCTTAAAACAAAATATTAAATAATCTTAATTTTTTATAAAACAAAAGTTAAAAAAATACATTATTGTTTATTTACTTAAATTAGCTATTTATACGTAATTATAATCATCTTATGATTTTATAATCTATAAATTTTATTATTAATTATTTAATATTTTATTATTTAATATATTACACGGACTAACCTAATTAAAACATATTTAAAAGTCTTGTAATTCAAGGCGCATAATGAATATCAATATTTCGTTCATTTATTATCCTCAGACATCCTTTTAGTGCCTTTTACAAGTGTTATATAAAGTTTTTTTTCCTAAATTAATCTCACTAATAAAGTTCAATTTCAATATATTTCTTCAACTTCTTATAAATAATCTCGAAAATCCAATTTGTGGGAAACCAAACTTGTACAGGTTTTATTTTCTAGTAACTATAACGTACCATAACGTGCGAATCATGTTTTACTTAAAACCACGGTATAAAGACAAAATCTAGTAATCGAGAGGTTAGCAGACCAAGTTTATCTTCCAATAGTTATCTGGTTCTTTAAGTAATTCATTTCATTAATCTTCTAGTCATGGAGTTGATATTTGAAACTACTATAAACTATACATTCAACACCCAAAATTCCAATCAAAATTAATGGTCGCTAATTTTGCAATCAATTTGCCGCTGAAATAAGATCAGTCTTAAAATTATCGAGAACAATCAAGCCATTAGCTTTTCAAATATTTAAACTTGATCTATAAGTTAGTGTGTATATACATTTTAAGTAGTTGGGTTTATCCATAGATAATGACTATGTCATAAATATATCCATAATAAGAATTAAATCATTATACAATTTGATGTTTGATTACTATAGAAAGTTGAGTTTTTTTCCAAAAAAGTGTTGAAAGAAAAAATATTTACTAAAATGGATGATTTGAAAAATATTTATCAAAATGGGTGTTTTTTATATACATTCTTTATTTTCATCCAATCAATATAATAATTTTTGTTTTTTATTCAACCAACCTATTTTTTATAACTTTTCCTCAATATATCAACTCATTATAGTTTAATTATTTTCTTTTTCATCTTTCGCATATGTATTTAAAATATAATAAAAATATATCTGTAAAAAACATATACTTGTCTTCTTGATCCCAACTTTTACATACATATTCATAGGAATATTTTTGCTTAGTAAACATTATGATTGTTTTAAAATAATTGCTATTTTTTTAAATTCGTTGACTTAATTTTTTGGTTAAATGGTACTTTAAACTTTAGCATAATCAAATTTGTACTTAAATAAAATAGGCTATTAATTTTCGCAAATCATGACAATATAGTTGAGGAGGAAATTTATTTAAAATATATAAATCATTACCTTTTTAAGTTTTATTTCAATTAAATAATAAACGTGAGGAAACACAAGCACTTCCTATCATTTTCCAGTAAGAAATATTTATATACTTTTGTTTGTGTATTTTGATTATTTAATTATTCTTTCAGTTAAAATGTCGTTTGATTAATAATTTAAAGACAATTTTTTATAATACGTGAGTTAAAAAAACTATAATGAGTAAATTGAGAAAATATATAAAAATGATAATAAGTTCATTAGAAAAATAAATAAAAGGGTTATAACAGATTTGTTAAAAATAGAAAAAAATAAAGTATAACACCCATTTTAGTAAATTAATTTTAAAATCACCGAATTTGGTAAATATTTTTACAACCAACACTATTTTGGAAATAAACTCATAGAAAGTTATTATTAAAAATACTAATATGATTATATTCCATAAATCAATTTAGGACATCATTATTTTATTAAATTAAATACATCTTACGGATCTGAAATGATTTTTAATATCTGATCCTCACTAGAATATAGTGTTGAACCTCACAGATACATACACCAGTATCCATCAACATGCTAAAAATAATTTTATTTTTACTATGAGAATATGTTGTTAGTACACTAATGAACCCATCAATACACTCTACTAACCAAACAATATTAGGTAAATCATAACTTTCACAGAACAAACGATCTTTAAAAAATTACAAGAAAAAACAATTAACACAGATTCAAAACTAAGATAATAAAAGAAGTGTTGGGTTGTTGTGATAAAAGATATTTTCGCTCCTACTAAATTATGGATTCGAGTCCTAACTAAGTTGATCAACAATCTATTCCCTTTTGTTAAAGAAAAAAAACAGATAATTAAAGGGAATAGAAAGACATCATGGATTGACAACACATCACTTGACTGTCGTATGATTTCAAAGAGTTTGGAATTGGCACTTGACTTGTCATTTCAGACTCTGATTCACGCCACTGCACCAAACTCATATTATTCTTTGCTTTTCAAATGCTAAGTTCTCATGCATATCACATATGTGAACATACAAATGTTAAATATATAGAACATTCAATTTTGTCAGATCATCAATTTACATATTAACTTCTCCTGCATATATATGTAAACATACAAATTTTAAAAATTGTATTCATCAATATAAAATTTCACAGCAATACATATACACTTACTCAGTGACGGACCTAAAAATCTTTTTTATTAGACGTGAAAGTTCTTATTAGTAGTTTGACTATTATAATATAATATATTTTTTGGTCCGGTTCGAGTTAAATCTGGTCGGATCCGGTTCATTGTAAAAAAAACCTCATTAAAACGGTTCTCAAACTTGTATCTGCAAGCACGCGCGCGCGCGCGCACACACACACACACACACACACACACATATATATATATATATATATATATATATATATATATATATATATATATATATATATATATATCCATAAGATAATAACCGTATTGAAGCAACTATACTCATAAAAATGATGATATGTGATATTTGAAGCAATCATACTCATAAAAATATAATATTAATGGCGAAACTAGAACCTTTCATTTGAATAGTCTTAATAGAAATTTTTGTAAAATTGTGAAGAGCGTCAAATAGGTTTTAATATCGATGATGTTTAACATGTTTGAAAACAATGTCATCCATTAAATATAACATTTGATCTCTCATATGTTGGAAACAATATAATTTAGTATTTTTATTGTCATAAACAATGATTTCGATATAAATTTTGCAATCGACCTCCTTTTTTTATCTCAATATAATTATTTTATTGTTTGAGAACAAAAATACTAAAAAACTATTTTGTTACAGACTCTAATAAGTAAGATAATATTGTTCGTCCGACTGTCAGAAGGTAATTAGACCCCATTATAGTTTCTTGACAATATGTTTAAGACAAAATCTTGTTCTTTCTTCTTTTTCAAAAGTTTAAGCGGGACGATTACAAAATTTTATGGGAGGCGAACGAGATTTTCATGTATAACACTGGAAAAAAAAAATTTAGGGTGGATGGCTGCCCCCTTCCTCTTGCCTCGGGTCCGCCCCTACATTTACTTATCAATAGAAAAACTATAACATTATTATTACTAATTATCATTCGTAGAAAGTTTATGTAACTTCATTAATACGTCATTTTGAAAGTTCAAGTTTGCTACTATTTAACATAATTCTTTTGACGGAACACGCTCTATAAGAAGGTTGATTTCAGTGCATAGTAACTAAAATTTCTAGATCTATCACCTGCTATGGTTTCGTTTGTTGCATATACATGTATATGTAAATGTATATATTCATCTAAAATAAATGGCTTTCAGATACTATGAAAAATATTAATGCAGGGCTTTAGTTTATTTCGAACAATAACTGTAGAGACTAAAAACATCAAAAACATATTATACTGGTAACTATAAAATTAAATTTTTTAGCTTAAATGTATAATTTAAATTTGAGTTGTATCATAATCAGATTGGCTTCTTGTTGAGCTACATTAATGACCCACTCTCAATTAGTTTGTCTAGAAAGAATAGCGTCATTAACTTTAACGCTTAATACCCTTAGCCTTAGGGGGTATTTTAGTAAACAAAATAATCTTAATAATGGTATGGTCATGGTGGGATAAAATAAATCACGAGGGCCATCCCGGCAAGCCAATATTTTTATCAAGTAAACTCGCTTATTGATATTTCTCTAAACGAATCGAACGGGCACGAACGAATTTTATTTGTATTTGTTCGTTTAACTTTAACTAAATAACTAGTGGGTGAAACTCGTGCGTTACGGCGGGGTATAGATAATTTTAAGACTGTTTATTTAGCTAACTCTCTCTTATTGTACTAACTCATATTTTGTTTTTTTATTTGATTAATGTGCGATATTAAACATATCTATATTACTACAAGGATGAACAAATTTGTAAATAACAAGTTGTTTATGCATAATCACTTGTACCAAATGTAATAAAATTGTTCTTAAATAACTTAAAAATGAATTAAAATTACAATATTATCCAAAAAGTTATATTATATAGTAGTATAGGTATAGATATTAAGATAATCTTAAATATAATAGTCATAATTTAAATTTAATTAGAAAATAATAGAGTACAAGTATTTAAAGCTTAAAAGGGTGTATTAAAAATAAATCTTATGATATTACATATTAAAGCTTGCAACTCTGCATATGTCATCTTAAAAATGATGTAAAATTACAAATCTAGCCATTGTTTATGTATTATATAGTAGTTACGATAAACAAAGTCAACAAACATGAACACTTAAACGTTCTTGTGTTCATTCGTTAAATAATGAATGTGTTTGTTTTCGTTTATATTCATTCATTACTATTCTAAAAGAACGACTCACGGGTATAACAAAAGCTAATAGACACAAGTGTGCATAAGTGAACATAATAGAACGAAATAAATCAACACAAACAAAGTAAATATCCAAATTATAGTTGAAATACCATCATTCTTACATTTAATGTTTCAAAAGTTAACTAGGATAACCAAATTAAAGTGTTTAAAGAACCTGATATGAATTATAAAAATAGAGATAATGAACCTGATGTGAATGCTATAAGTATAGTACCAATTGTTCACTAATTACATAAAAAATACTTGTTTTGAAGTACCAACTGTAATACTTCCCTATTTGTCTACAAAAATGTCATCGAGTGGCTTATTTGTTACGTTATGTAAACACATAACGACATTAGTTTTACGACATCTCACCATTTTCTTTTGCAAAAAATACTACAGCTTGTCTTGGGAATTAGCATATGACTAATCTCGGTCAACTTCATCATTTTACACGAGGTAACGTTCAAATGAAAATTGTTAGTCTTCTTTCATAAAGAAACATATGGTGCAAGTATACCAGCTCCAGCAACTATGGTAGATTGTAAACCGTAGTTGACACATCATCTAAGCTGAGTACCATAGTAGGTGAATCGTTTTGAGAAGGTACTCTCTATCACCACCTTGGTGGATCCCGACAGTATCTCACTTCTACACCAACTGACATATCTTAAGCGGTACAACAAATTTATTTATGCATGCATGCATGTAACCTCTGATTCTTATTTTCAATTTTTTAGGTAGGGTTGTGATACATTAAAGGCATAATTTTATCGTAGACTTCACATTTCACCCATAAAATCGAATAATCTAATTACCTATTTGAAAGTAGATTAGGGGGTGTCTTGACTCTAGATGTTCAGTTTTGGTTAGTGTGTATTCTTGGGAGATAATATGATCTCTTGACATTCTAAACGTTAAACAATAGTATCCCTTTGAACGCCGAGCCTAAGTCGAATACCAGGCCGTTGCAAAACACTAGTTGAAGCTAGATCGTCATGTAATCTTATACTCCAATTCCTTGTTTCCACCACATAGGCTACTGTTCATGTATTACATATACCTGTTGTCTATCAATACGCAGATATCTTCATCAAATGATTACCTCGCCATCTATTACACAACTTCAATTCTAGTCTCGTCATTCATTCTTCTACTAATCAAACTATGAGGATTTTTTATTTGATGGATTCCTATCCAAGTTATTCAAATTTTCTAAAGATTATAATTAATATTTTTACCTTAGTTATTTCCCTTATTTTTGGATAGTTTGTTTGTATTCCTGCATATGTATCAATTCTCTCATTGTAAATGATCAAAGGAATGTACCAACTTTCGAGTTTATGTGAAACACTAACGTGAAGGAAAAAGAAAAATTAAGAAGAGAGTCGACCAAATTTTATGCACACGGTAAAGCCAAGAGATAGATGACTCTTAAATTTATTTTTTATACTCATTTGTAGACCAATATCAAGGTCTAACATGATGATCATGAATTTTCAAATTACTTTAGAGTTGTATTTAAAACTAGGCTAAAGACCTGTGTAACACACGGGTTTAATTCCAAAAATATTGTTATTGTTTAAAAAAGTTCGTAAGTTATAATGTTCTTGATAATACTTTGTATATAGACTTTTGTGAAAATATTATTAGCAGATGGATTTAGATGTATTAATTCAATTAAACAACAAAATAACTAAAGATCTAAATTGATATACAATGTTTGCTAGTACATAGACAGGTTGTAAGTTGCAGTAGACATCAAACAATCTTCGCAGGTACATAATAAGTTTGAACTTATAGGTATATATGTTATGATTTTTTTCAACTTGCAGGTAGAATATCAAACAACAGACAAAAGTAGCAATGAAAGTTATATATCATTAAACAATTACAATACAACTCATACAAAGTAAGCATCTAAAACAACAGTTTGCATATAATTAAACCATCTAAAGTAATATATAGCGAAAGGAACGATAACTTGATAATTGCACATAACTAAACAATTACAATACTACTCAGATAAAGTAAGCATCTAAAACAAACTGTTGTATATGAGTAAGTGGAAAGTCAAAGAAGGTGCTTCATTGATGTTCATAGTAAGGTAAAATGATACAAACACAATAAAAAACACAATAATTTAAACTAAATGTTACATCATAGTATACAGATACAAACAATGAGTTAAAAAGAGTATAAAATTTGACTCTTTAGTTAATCTGCATAACATTTCATACATACCTCATCAAAAGATTGTGTGAATTGTATATATAGTTGTACTTAATATTATATATATATATATATATATATATATATATATATATATATATATATATATGAACTAATTTCATGCATAATTAAAATTGACCAGCATATAGTCAACCTGTAGGTATATGATCAACAGATGCGTTAATTAAAATAATGAAAATATTATTAGCAGATGGATTTAGATACAAAATTATTATAAATAATAATGTATTGATTCAATTAAACAACAAAGTAATTAAAGATTTAAATTGATTTACAATGCTTACTGCTACATAAACAGGTTGCAAGTTGTAGTATGCATCAAACAATCTTTACATGTATATAATAAGTTAAAACTTGCAGGTATATATGTTATGATTTTTCAACTTGCAGATAGAATATCAAATAACAGACAAATTAACAATGAAAGTTGTATATCATTAAACAGTTACAATACAACTTAGATAAATAAGCATCTAAAACAATAGTTTGCTCATATGATTGAACCATCTTAAGTAATATATAGCTAAAGGCACGATAACTTAACACTTTCACATAACTAAACAATTACAATACAACTCCAGATAAAGTAAGCATCTAAAACACCTTATTGTGTATGACTAAGTGAAAAGTCAAAGAAGGTGCTTCATTGATTTTATGATAAGGTAAAATGATACAAACACAACCAAAAACCACAATAATTTAAACTAAATGTGACATCATAGTAATGTAAAACGATACAAACATAATAAAAACCATAATAATTTAAAGTAAATGTTAGAAAACATATAAGAGGATGTTTTAACCCTAAGCAGAGTAAACAAATGACACTAATCATTCAATTCTTTTAAAGCTTAATATCATATAATCAAATATTAAGTGATGCACAAAACAACATCTTATAGTAGTTTCAAGATATAGAGATTCAAAACGTGTTGAATAGATTATCTACAAAGCTAAGATAGAGTTTCAAAACAAATTCATCATCATTTGCCCAACTAAAAATGCATCAAAATAATTTGCACATATCAAAAGAATTCCAATCAAACATAATAATAATATGGCAATATACATAAAAGAAATAAATAAGTTTAAAAATCAGAAGCATGTAATACCTCTTCAAAGATGGATTTTCGAATCAGATCACCTTCAAATTAAAAAACTGAAAGAAAAATAATATCAATCCAAAAACACAATCGCAGAGGATGAAAGCTTAAATATAACAAAAAATAAATACGTTTTCTTGAAGAAAACTTAAAGAAACCGAAGCCAAAATGATAATGTTGATGAAGTCTGTCGAAGGCGCTATCATCAGAGTTTATAAAGATAAATTGTGAGTGTTCCAAATAGATACCATTTTTTAAAGATTTTTAAGGATGATTTTTTAAACAAAATGAAATTATTTTTTAAGAAACAATTAAAAAAACAATTTCATCAATGAAAGTTTAAAAAGATATTATTGTTGTTTTACTTGAAATATTTACATATCTAATTTAATCATATTTTATATGAAAATGTTGTTTTATATTTTCTAAAATTGTATACAAACTATTTGATATTTTATTTATTCAATTTACGTGTTATAAAATTTGGTATGATTTCATTTCCAAAGAAAGGTACCCGTGAATTCCTTCGAATTGAATAGGTTCGATGAAGAAATCCCGGAATTTTTGTCACGATTCGAATATAAACCGAGCATTTTATGGATTTGAAAGTGATCTACAGTTTTTGTAGATGAATTATTTGAAGAAAAAAGAATAATCGGATTTGATTTCATTTCTAAAAAAAGATGCACTCTAATTTAGGGTTAAATTTTTAAAATTTTTCCAAAATGTCTTTAAATGAATCTAAAATAACATTGAAAACAGATACATACTTAAACAAAAATTAAAAAATATAGAGCCATAAAAAAACGTCACGTGATATTAAAGTTATTGTTTTATTAACGAGTATAGATAATAATAATTCATCACTTATAAGTTACAACATTTGGACTTTTCATACGTTTTCTGTTTTCAACCTTTTAAATAGCCCCAGCCGCCCATCCACCCAATTTCTCCTCCCCCAAAAATAATCACCTCTCTCTCTCTCTCTCTCTCTCTCTCTCTCTCTCTCTCTCTCTCTCTCTGTATCTATCTATCTATCTATACATTCAAGAAGATACTACAGAAACATGAAGTTTGAACAACACACAATCAAATCTAGCTTCTGTTGATCCCTTAATATCAAGCAACTTCAATCTTGTTATTCATCTATGTCGATTGATGATCAATTACGATCTCTATCACTAGACTATCTGAATCTACTGATCAACGGTCAAGCTTACAGTGATGTAACCTTCAGTGTTGAAGGCAGAATCATCCATGCCCACCGCTGCATCTTGGCAGCTCGGAGCCCGTTCTTCCGAAAGTTCTTTTACTCTGGAGGAACAGGCTCTCCCACAGGATTCGGGTCCCATCCTATGAGGTCGAGGATGGGACCCGGATCTCCAACGAGTTCACAGGTCGTGATACCTGTGAACTCGGTGAGTTACGAAGTGTTCTTGTTGATGCTGCAGTTTTTGTATAGTGGGCAGGTGTCCATAGTTCCTCAGAAACATGAATCAAGACCTAATTGTGATGTGAGAGGGTGTTGGCATACACATTGCACCTCAGCCGTTGATCTTGCTCTTGATACACTCTCAGCCGCTAGATCGTTTGGGGTTGAACAGCTTGTTATACTCACTCAGGTCTACTCTCTCTCTCTAAACATATTTCTTCATTTCAATGGAAATTATTAATACTCATATGATGGAGAAATTAACTTGAAAAAACTAAAAAGAATGTAAAAGATAAGCAAGATCTTTCTTGGTTCTTATAATTTTTATAGCTTTTGAAATCTTTTCATAAAAAACTAATCTTTGATTCTTTTTGGTGGTTACTGTAGTCACCTGTAACTAAAACTGAAACCGAACTTTTTTAGTATCAAAATTGAGTTTGAAAAATAGAAGAATTAAAACACTCTTTCTTGAAAAATAAGAGAATATTACTAAAAATGTGTTTATGAAAGGGAAGTGTCAAATGTTATGTTATCTTGATTTCATGAACATTGTTCAGTTCTTGAATTGGGTTGCTCTTATCTTTATGTACCACACTATCAGTTTTCTAAATTTAGAACTTTTTTACCCATTTTATTCTTGTCTTCAACAGTTACTTTCCTAATTTGTGTTTTTGTTTGATTAGAGAGATATATACAATCTTTATATGTCCTCTAACCCTAATGATACAACTAATCTTTATGATTAAAAATTCAATCTTTTTTATGATTGTTACAATCTTGATCTTTAAATACATTAACTTGTAGAAGCAATTGGAAATTATGGTTGAAAAAGCTTCAATTGAAGATGTGATGAAGGTTCTTTTAGCTTCA
Organism: Flaveria sonorensis; assembly: GCA_025506505.1. Classification (NCBI taxonomy): domain Eukaryota; kingdom Viridiplantae; phylum Streptophyta; class Magnoliopsida; order Asterales; family Asteraceae; genus Flaveria; species Flaveria sonorensis. The sequence continues at coordinate 71,992,118 of CM046423.1, forward strand.
AGAAAACATGACATGCATCAACTATGGACAGCTTGTTCTACCCTAGTGGCGAAATCCAGTCTCCCACCGGAAATTCTAGCTAAACATATTCCAATTGACGTGATGGCGAAGATCGAACAACTTCAAATCAAACCAAACCTTGCTCTTAACCCTCTCATGCCACACCACCACAATGAGCTACCAGCTGATCTTGAAGATCAAAAGATTCGACGAATGAGGCGCGCTCTTGATTCGTCCGACGTAGAGCTTGTTAAGCTCATGGTGATGGGTGAAGGGCTAAATCTTGATGAATCATTAGCATTACATTATGCTGTTGAGAACTGCAGCCGTGAGGTGGTGAAGGCATTGCTGGAGTTAGGTGCTGCTGATGTGAATTATCCGGCTGGACCGGTGGGGAAAACGCCACTTCACGTGGCGTCCGAGATGGTCTCACCGGACATGGTTGCGGTGTTATTGGACCATCATGCAGACCCTAATGTTCGAACCATTGAAGGGGTCACACCACTTGATGTTCTCCGAACCCTAACCTCAGATTTCTTATTAAAAGGGGTTGTGCCCGGTTTAACCCATATCGAACCGAATAAGCTCAGGCTTTGCCTTGAGCTGGTTCAGTCAGCTGCAATGGTGATCTCAAGGGAAGAAGGGAATGCAGGTTCGAGTTCGACTCGAATTTATCGGCAAATGAATGATGATCATACTCCTACTCATACTCACAGCAGTAGTTTAAATAACTGTGGGAATGTTGGTAATTTGAATCTTGATGATTCAAGATTGGTTTATTTGAATCTTGGAGTAGAACAAATTGGATGCAAGAAGATGGATGTAAGTGGAGGAGGAGAAGATCGTCATGATCATGATCATTATCATCATAGACATGGTTCTTGGCAAGGTGGTTGTGACATATCAATGTATCATAATCCTCATCATGAGTATTAAGGTCAACTAGTTTATATATATATATATATATATCTCCCCTTCATCTTTCATCTAGAACTGAATCAAATATATATGTATCTACACATGAAGTGGAATCGATTGATCAAGAACAAATTAATTAAACCAAAAGAACACATCCATGGTTAATTACTAAGTATTCTAAAATTAGTTATTTTAAATTTTTTCTTTGGTAATAATTGTCAATATACTGTTGTAATAATCAATATCCGAAACATCCTTTTTATAAACTTTAGAGGTTTTTTTTATATAAAGATTTAAACGTAGTCAACTTATCACAAGGTTTTATTGATATTGTTAAGCAATGTTTCAAAATCTTGTGGGGACTAGATGGTCCGACCGGTAACCGATTATAGAGCATGCCTGGTTTAAATTTGTTTGAACCGATCGGACCAGTAAAATTGTCCGTGTACCAAATTTTGATATCTATTATACTTTTTATTTCTAAATCTCATTTACCGGTCTGCTTACTACTCTTTAGGCTTTATATTTTATTTATTTAAGGCTTCATATTTGATTAAAATTATAAATTTACACTAAAAGATAATACAGTTTAGTATTTTATATTATATTAGTTATATTTATAGTTTTAATTTTTCAGCTATTTATGAAAAATTTTGAAACTAATTCTACCGGTATTTATACCAAAATTTAAGACCAATTTAGTGACCGGTTAGGTTATAAATACATTATTGTTGAGGTAAAAACAATTTGATAGGTGGTGGGTATTTTTTGTTGTTGGTTTTCTGATGGTCATTGACAGTGGTGAGACCATCGAAGGTGGGAATATTTTCAAAGATCACTCATGAGATGGATGGGACATTGAGTCTTCATGAGATCAAAGTGTTTTATCTCTTCATTTTGTGTGGAGATATTCATTTTTCTATAAAAAAAATTCAGTCTAACTCTTTCAATATTCTTTTGTTTTGTTCTTGAAAGTTTAATAATGATGTATTTAGAATAATTTGTCCAATTAATATTTCTTGCTCCTCAACCAAAAGCATTGTCCAATGGTACAAAGTATTAAAATGATGTTTCCTTCACGTGGTGAGCGTTTTGTGAGGAAATGATATAGAAATAGAGGTAGGTTTAGGGGTATGTTTGCTTCTAAAAAAAACTACTTTATGATATAATAATACTATATAGTTAATTGTAATAGAAAAACTGGTGGTCAAACATTTATAAAAAGTTGTGTTCTTATAACCTTTGTTAATGCCCTAACCACAAATACGTCGATCATAGCGAGAAAGCATATAACTGGTTGTCAATCATTGTCCTTTAATTGCGTTATTCATGGTGAATACTCCAATCCAACCGCTAGCTGCACATTACTAACTGTTTGTATTTCGCAACATTTACATTGAATGTGCCTGTGTTCGATCTACATTGGAGCCTTATGCTAATTTGAGAACATCTAGTAATTGCTTTTACCTAGCTTAATAATTTAGTAAAAGAAGTTAACAGTATGATATAATATTGATAGTCTTAGTGAATATATAATATATTTTTTTCCCTCTATAGTAAGACATAGGAGGAAAAGATTGAAACTAATCAATTTAATGTAAGTTTAAAAAAATGATAATAAACAAAATTATGTTTCTCTCTCTTCATACTCTCACATCCACTCTTACTTCTCTTTTAAATACCACCCTTAAAGTTTATATATTCTTTAGTCATTATAAAGTCAAATTCATGCACCTGGTTCAGTTTAACGTGAGTGGTGTTTTGGACTTTGGTGACAGGAATATAACAAAAAACTGATATACCGACACACTGAACCAAATCATGATAATTTTATAATAATCATATACTTAACAAATAAATAATGAGTGATGTTATATATATCCCTTTCAAGCTATTTTTACTTGTTATATTCATTCTCTCAACTTGTTATAATAGTTAAATTTTGTTTTTATGTTTTTTTATTCCCCTATCACCCTAAACTAATTTTTTTTAAATTTTATATATTTATTATTACTTTTAATTTTTATTATTTTTTTATTATTTTTATTTGTAGTGGTTACAAGTGATCAAAAAAAGCCAAAAACATAAATAACCGAAAATCGAATCGTATATGTAACCGTAAAAATGAATCAAATAGTGAATTTGGTTTTCACTTCGGTTAATGGTTACACACAATTTTTCTTTTTTGGTTCGGTTATCCGTATAAACTAAATAATAAACATTTTAACAGATTTAATCGGATAATCAAACCGAATAAGTTGGTTTAAACAGTTGAATTAGGTTCGTTTAGTTATATTTCTAATTCTAAAAGATATTTTTAAAAGCTTTTTTTTACTTCAGAAATTGTTATATTAATTTTTATAGAATTTTTATTTTTAAATATATTTTTATATCGTTATATAAAAAGTGTTTTTAAAACTTATTAAGAAAAGAAAGAAAAACTAAATTTTCTAAATCTAAGTTTTTTTGCAAGGTAAAATGTGACAAGTTTTGAAATTATTTTTTAACATGGGAAATATAACAAGTAATAAATAAGACGTGTATAGCCTAACCCTAAACAATAATCGCTCATTTCTTGTACAACAAGTTAGTTACCAATGTTATACAAATTATTCTTCATCTTTTTCATGACAAGAGGGCATGCATCTTTCTTTCAAATGAGATAATTTTACTCAGATATATATTTTGAATCAGGAAAATGAAGTTTGTGTTGCATCATTCAATTGGGTTTTGAACAAAGCTTTTATGTAATTATATATAACAATTATCCATACACTCAAAAAAGGATCTCACCATTTTTATATAATTAGATAGATTATTTTAACAATGAGAATAATTAGCAGGAACAATATTAATATTTAGTTGTTTAACTTTATTATTAGACTTGAAAACAGGATATTATAAAATAAAGTATTTATAGAAAGAAAAGGACACGAGGCGGGGTAAATAGCAAATGGACATATTGATTGATTGTTTTGCATGAATGCAACAAGTGAGTGTGACTACACAGCAGAGTCAATATTTAATTAACTTTTTATATCTATTTTCTAGACTCCTCCATGTAATCTTGTCTCTTGTCCTTCATGTGCCTCCACAATGCACCACTATATATATATATATACACACACAGCATCACTAATTGCGTTTCTAGAGGATGTTTTTAGCCAATGTTAAGTTTTTAGAACCTTTTTGGATGTCTCATTTATTATACAGGGATGGAGTCGGACATATATGAGAGGTTAATCCTAACAAAGTGACATCTGGTGAATTGATGGTATTTTTTCAAGCAGCCAATAAAGATGCTATTAGCCCTAATAATTTTAAAAACATAAATAAAATTATTTGATTATAGATCATAGATATATTCTATATATGATAGAATTTTAAGACTGAAGTGTAATTCTCTTAAATTGAAGATGTGCAATTTTGATTGTAATGGGTTACTTGTTGGTAAAAAAAATCAATTTATTTTTTGAAACGGTTTTACAAGCTGAAAAAAGTACACAACCACTCTAAAAGATTAGAGCCAATTTTATAAAAAAAAATGTCAAACGTGACAGTTTCAATCGCCGTAGACTATCATTGGCGATATGGAGCCTCCGCCATCAATTTATTGATTATCCTCTCTAATAGTCCGGTGACACAAATTAAAAGCCTAAAAAATGAGGAATTTGTTGATGAATGAAGCAAATAGGTTAAAGAAAATGAAGTTGTAGGTGAGCCTTGAAGATGAACATCATCACAAATGATATCATCATGTTACTATTTTATAAAACCGCTTCAGTATGATTTTATTAAGACAAATTACAAAAACCGCTTTAGAAGATATGTTTTTTGAAACTGTTCTTTTACTTTATTTAGACCATTTTGAGGTGGCTTTCATCTAGATCGTTTCTAGTAACAAAAGTTATGAGACTATGAGATATACTAGTGATGTCATATTTACTGTGTGTACTCTGAGATAAACTTACATTTGGTAAACGCAGCAAAAACTAACTTGCCTATATGGTTTTCAATTTTTCAATTAATTTGACTTTGCTATTACTTTTGTGGTTGTTTTTTTCTGGTCGTAACTTTTGGTTACTAATATCTATTCATATAGTTGTTGGATGTATTTACACGAAACTTGTATGCTTGTTGTTTATGAAAAACATAAAATTCCATTCTATGTGTACATTTACTCATTTGACGTAGTGTCTTAAACACTACATTTTATACATCTAAATAATAGCATGCCCTTGATTCTTTCTTATGTTTACAAGATATGTAACACGAAAAACATAAACTCATTTCCTTGAATCATACGTGTTAAATCTAGTTTGTATTCTTAGATCATCACAACTTAAGCTTCTCATGGATAACTGCTATGTTCTCTTCTCTAGCATCCACCCAAGCACGACAAACCCCCCCCCCCCCCCGGCATCGATAAATTTTAATTTATTTTTGTTTCGTATTAGCTTGGATATATCTCCAAATTCAATCATATAACTGAAAGACAATAACTAGAATGAATATACATCTGTTATGAAATTTGGCCTATAAGTCCCTTATGACATGTTAAGAATAAAATTTTTAACTAGTTGTTATAGTTGGAAAAAAATTCATAACATCACTTGAAAAAAGAAGTTTTTTTTATTATTATCAGTCTCAATCTTAAATAATGAGAAGTGATTACAACAAATAAAAAATTTGTCTTAGACATTTTATTCATCTTACGATTCTGATTCTCAAATGACTGAGTCGTCTCGGATCGTAAATTTTCGATAATAGATTCCTACGGTTAAAGGAAAGAAATTATTATAGCATCCAAATAATCGGTTTACAAGTGCCATTGTTCTTTTTGCCATCAATATTATCTTGGTGGGTTGGTTCATGTACCATCATCACTTTTATGTGGAAATGAAAACTCCCCCATCGTGTGACATTCACAGGCTTACATTTCTTCAACACTTTCCATTATCCAATCGCTCAATACCATGAATTCATTCACCACTTCACTCAACGGTAAGTCTTTCACTCTTTCTTCCTTTCGATTCACCCGATTATAGATCATTCATCATTCAATTCTCCAAAAACCCACTTCGATTCTCGTCAATAATCTCTAAAAAGTTCATAACTTTGCTGTAGAATTTGGGGGTTTCTTGAATTCTTGATGTGTATTGAACAATTAGTGGGGTTTTAGTTGAAATCAGCAGCAAATTTAGTGAAATTGCATCTGGGTTTTCATGGATACCTTCTTAAGAACTCATAATTCGTTCGAATTTCTGCACCCAACTAATAAATTTGCAGGAAATTCGAACACTTTGGCTCAATCGAAGTCCCAATTTCATGACCTTCGATTTGGCCCCAAGAAATCCCAATTCAAATTAGGTCAAAAAGATTGTGTTAAAGCCAGTAGTAGTGCTTTGTTAGAGCTTGTTCCTGAAATCAAGAAAGAAAATCTTGATTTTGACCTTCCTATGTATGATCCATCAAGGAGTCTTGTGGTGGATCTTGTGGTGGTTGGTGGTGGTCCATCTGGGTTAGCCGTGGCTCAGCAAGTGTCCGAGGCCGGGCTAACCGTGTGCTCGATTGACCCGTCACCTAAGCTCATCTGGCCCAACAATTATGGTGTGTGGGTTGATGAATTTGAAGCTATGGATCTGTTGGATTGCTTAGATACCACTTGGTCAAGTGCAGTTGTGTACATTGATGAAAAGTCAACCAAGAATCTTAACAGACCCTATGCAAGGGTCAATAGGAAGCAACTTAAGACAAAGATGCTGCAAAAGTGTATAGCAAATGGGGTTAAGTTTCATCAAGCAAAAGTGATCAAAGTGATCCATGAAGAGTTGAAGTCATTGTTGATATGCAACGATGGTGTCACGATTCAAGCGACTTTGGTCCTTGATGCAACGGGCTTTTCACGCTCTTTAGTTCAGTATGACAAGCCGTATAACCCTGGGTACCAAGTGGCGTATGGCATTCTAGCAGAAGTTGAAGAACACCCTTTTGATGTGGACAAAATGTTGTTCATGGATTGGAGAGATTCACACCTTGACCAGAATCTTGAAATTAAAGCTAGAAATTCAAGAATCCCAACTTTCCTCTACGCGATGCCCTTTTCGCCTACGCGAATATTTCTTGAAGAAACTTCACTTGTGGCGCGCCCAGGGTTGAAGATGGAGGACATACAAGAAAGAATGGTGTGTAGGTTGAAACATTTGGGGATAAAAGTTAAAAGCATTGAAGAGGATGAACGTTGTGTGATACCGATGGGCGGGCCACTACCAGTGCTACCACAACGAGTGCTTGGTATAGGCGGTACCGCGGGGATGGTGCATCCCTCAACTGGATACATGGTGGCTAGAACACTGGCTGCAGCCCCGATTGTCGCCAAATCGATCATTCGTTATCTTGACCATGAGAAAATGATGGGTGGAGATGATCTGTCTGCGGGAATTTGGAGGGAGTTGTGGCCGATTGAACGAAGAAGACAACGGGAGTTCTTCTGTTTTGGTATGGATATCCTGTTGAAGCTTGATTTGGAAGGTACTAGAAGGTTCTTTGATGCGTTTTTCGATCTAGAACCTCGTTACTGGCATGGGTTCTTGTCGTCGAGGTTGTTTCTACCAGAACTAGTGACGTTTGGGCTTTCGCTGTTTGCTCATGCTTCTAACACTAGTCGGATTGAGATTATGGCGAAAGGAACTCTCCCGTTGGCTACGATGATTGGTAATTTAGTTCGAGATCGAGAATGAACATCGAGATTTATACGTTTATACTTGTATGATTTCAGTTTATGCGATTTGGATATTGTGATTATTGTATGTTTTCAGTTGATTAGCCTGCATCGGTTTCCTTTTTAGTAAGTGAAACTAAGCTTGTTCAGAGTATGGTTTAATTGTTTTTAATGAAAATCTTAATTAAAATAGTGAGTATAGTTTTATAGTTTTGAAAAACGACAAATCAAACCAGTTGGTTGGGTTAACGGCTGGTTGTACAATCCTGATATTATTATTATTGGCTTGTCACACTAAAAACATGTTTCAGGTTTTTTTATACAATTGTATGAAAATGTAATTATGTTACTTGTAATAAAAGATGTAAATGTATGCATGAAGATATATTAAACTAGTCCCGTCAATTTTATTCATACCTGATTAACCTGCCTGATCTGATCTCACCCGTATCCGAAGAACCCCGACTCGAACAACATATTACCCGAAAACCGATTAAACTGATTCTTATTTGGGTAGGGTTCCGGATAGACTTTATAACCTCAAAACCTTGAAATCCGAATAACCCGATCAACACCTATTATAATCAAGTAAATTGTTTGCAGTCCAAATTGAGCAAATTGTTTGCATATAATTATATATTTAAGTGCATTTTATAATTTATAGAAGTAAACTTATTGAACTCTGCTAATTTCATAAGATTTAAAAAAAAAACTCATTAAAATCTACTAAATTAAGTCTATTGTTTAATACACAAACAACCCGTTACCCGAACAACCCGGAACCGATTAAACTGATTGTATTCGGGTCTAGATTCGGGTAGACTTTCAACGCTAGAAAACCCGAATAATCCAAACCAATTAACCTGAAACCCGATTAACTAACCCGATAAACACCCCTATATTAAACTTGACATGTTTAAGGTATTTTTAGTGGATACGGGGAAAATGCAATCTTGGAGAGGGGGAATTTTCTCATACAACAATACCGCGGTATAAATCTAGGAGAATTAACTGATTCTCTCCATTTTAGCACACTTGTACCTATTTGTTTTATCTGTTTATTCTTGTATCTATGACTATGCCGGGGGAAATGTAAAAGGGTGGGGTTATTCTACAAAGTGTATTTTTGCTACAAAGTGTGAGAAGACACAATGAGGTTAAAAAAGTTACAAAAAAATTATATCTCACAATCTAAATCGAATTTCAAAAAAGTACTTCGGAGTCTCTATTCCTCTCGTCGTCCTCTTTCAGAAAAAAATAAAAAAAAAATTAATTTTTTTTTTTCATTGTGTCTTTTTATGACACAATGACTTCAATGTGTCTTTCATAATGATACAATGACGTTATTGTATCTTTCATTGTGTCTTTCATAAATGATACAATAAAAAAACGTTTTTTTTTTATTTTTTTTATTTTTCGTTTATTTTTTTTCTTAGTGAGGACGGCAAGGGGAACAAAAGCTCGGAATTACTTTTTTGAAATTCGATTTAGATTGTGAGATATAATTTTTTCGTGACTTTTTTTGACTCATTGTGTTTTCTCACACTATGTAGTAAAAATACACTTTGTATTTGAACCTCTTTCAATGTAAAATTGTTACTAGTGAAATAAAAAGAATAGGAAAAACGGAGAAACTACTGATATGACGGTGATATAACATCCAGAGAGTAGGAAAACCGAAACAACTACAAATGTTCAAAATTTCTTTTTTTTTTCCGAGTTCAAAAGACTTTCTATCCCCACATTTTTGTCTTGAGTTTTCTTGGTTTTGCTTAATTTTATAAGCCTTAAATCAAAGCGTAAGCGATAGGGTTGACAATTTCTAACACGGACCTGTTAACACGACACGAAGTTAACAGGTTTCGTGTTTGAGCTTAACAGGTGTCGTGTTATTAACGGGTAGACACGTTTAAGACACGATACAAATCGTGTCTTAATAGGTTAAACACCTATTAACCTGTTAAGACACCTCTTTAAACATGTTTATATTTATAGCTTATTTAAAACAGTTAAATATATATATATTTATGCTATATGTCATTGTTGTTCATATTTATTTTAGAAGCTCTATCGTTTGCCCAACCACTTCAATCAAATGTGACTACCGCAATACCACTAACCGAATCTCTCATCTCTTCGGACTACGCTTGTTAATGAACCTGTTTAAATTATGATATTGGTTGATTAACACTTTTATGAACTTTTGTTTCAAATATATCAAGGATTGTCATGTATAAGTACTATGTATTATTTAAGATTTTTATGTACTTTTAGCAAACTTTTTTTTTGAAAAGTATGTAACTTTTATCGTGTCTCATAACAGGTCTCATCGTGTAACCTGTTTCTAAATGGGTTTGTGTTCGTGTTTGGAAAAAAATGGCATGATTAGTTATCGTGTCGTGTTCGTGTCTTATCGTGTCGTGTCTAATCTGTTATACCAGCCCTAGTAAGCGACTTAGGTTTCTGATGATGAGCTACCCTCATAAGTTTTTAGATCAGCTTCAATAGTCGCAACTCGTGAGACTTACTTATAACAAAATAAAGCCAGCTTCAATAGTCGCAACTCGAGAGACTTACTTATAACAAAATAAAGTTAATGCAACATTTGTAATATGTTTCATTAGACGTTGAAAAATTGCATAGGCCTTAAAAAAGGCTACATTAGCTTAAAGCAAACCTTTTGCCAAAAGTTGTATTAGGTGAAGTTGCAGTAGATCTAAAGTAATATTTTTTTATAGATAATGCAAGCTTTTTGTGGCAAATTCAACTTTTTATTGGCAAATGCAACCTTTTTGTTAAAAGTTGTTTCTAAAAGATTTCATTAGAATCATTTTTCTAGTAGCTCGTGAAGTGATTGTTGGAAAAGCTCTCTACTTTCAATTCATTATGATGATCAATAGAAGTATTGTTACATCATGGATAACATTTGCAACATAATAAAGAGTATCATATCATATAGGGGAGGGTTATTGAAAAAATCACAAGTTATGCGAAAACTATGAAAACCAAAGTGTTATGTATATGTAGTACGTAAGACTATGACTTATGCATACGTAACTCAAAATTCGTCCCATCATGTTTGAAGAGATTTAAATTAATATATATATATATATATATATATATATATATATATATATATATATATATATATATATATATATATATATATATATATAACCATATTTTACTCAAAAACACATTAGACAATTTTTATAATAAATTATTTATAAATTTTAGAATTGGATGAAGCTGATTTTCATGATATTCTCATAATTTGAAGGTTTTTTTAATCCCTCCTATACCATCATATAATTCATAGTTATGAACTTGTGTTTTTTCCTACTTTTTTCTATTTTTTTTTCATCATATTACATGTGTACAAGTTAGCTTTTTCTAGCAAACACACACATGCTCTATCATACAGCTATCTCCCTTTTAAAAATAACAATACTTACACTAAGAAAGAATTAAACCCTTACCGTTAATTGGTTCATAGAATTCTCCATGATTTAAAATTGAAGTTGAAAAATTTTTCATCCAAAATTCTGTTTGATTGGTCAACGGATGAATTGAAATTGAAAATTTTTTCCACATTTATTGGAATTCACATTCCTTTCAGTTACACATGGAATGTTTAAATCCAATTAGACAAATTTAACATTCCAATTTCACTCAAAATTTACCAACCAAACACGTTATCAATTCTAACAATATTTCAATTCTAATTCCAGTTCCATTTCCAATTCCAACTTCAATTCCAATTCTAATTCTTTTGCATAACATTTTACGAATCCAACAATTCCTTAGTTGATACACTATTTTACCATCAAAATGTTCTCTTATGAACGCATATACAAGTTAGTTATTCAAGTTATCGCTACAAGATCTCAATAAAATCATCAATGGAAGCAAAGTGGAGACAATACTTTAAAGGGAAAAACAAACGGCTTTCTTCTTTAATTCCTTTTTATCTCAAATTCCTTGCTTTGCTTTTTAATAAATCGAGAGATATTAATGGGCGGTCTACCTCTTCTAGTTTTCCTTCTTTCATTTATTTTTTGTCTCATATGTACTTGTGTATATTTTTGTATTAAGTGGTAAGAAGATGTAAAATGTTTTCATTTAATGAACAAACAATGTTTTCAGTTGAACAAAAGTGTTTTCGTTCACTGTCTTAAAAGTTATACCATACATGAGGCATTTTTAATATGCACCACATGCCATATACAATGGCAGAGAAAAGAGAAAAAGAAAGTTAACGATGTGGTTAAAATACCATCTTATATATCATAAGTGAATGTATGTACCAGCATTTATACGATTCTTTAGTTAAAACTAGTTTTGTAGTATTTGTCTAGATATCAAAATTTGGTTTTGATGTATCGTTTGAGGTTGGGATTTTGTCAATTTGCTTTAACTTGAAAAACAAAGTGAAGTTTAGATGCTCCCTCTAAAGAAAGATTCATTAGCACATATCATACAACTGTAAAATCGACTAAGCAAAGTATTAAAGCCATACATCCACTCATAGGAGTTACTTTGTCCATGCATTAAGTTAGGAATACTCAAACTGATTGTAACAAGTTACTATAAGTATTAAATTGCGCGGCATAACTAATTTTCACTTGTTTTATAAGTTGATATAGAAGTGATTCGAAAATTCATTTTTTTAGGGTGTTACATATATCATTGAAATAATAACATTATGGGTGTTTGTTTATGTTTTAATGGGAGGGATTGGAAAAATCATCTCAGATAGATCGAAGATGATAGATCGAAGATGATGCATTGAACTAGTCATACGTTCCGCTTAATAAGATGCTATATTTATATTTACTAGTGGGTGAAACCCGAGCGTTGCGGCGGGATATAAATAATTTTAGTTATGTGTATTTAGTTTACTCTCTCTTATTATACTAACTCATATTTTGTTTTTTTATTTGATTAATGTGCGATATTAAATATATCTATATTACAACAAGGATGAATAAATTTGTAAATAACAAGTTGTTTATGTATAATCACTTGTACTAAATGTAACAAAATTGTTCTTAAGTAACTTAAAAATGGATTAAAATTACAATATTATCCAAAAAGTTGTATTATATACTAGTATAGGTATATATATTAAGATAACCTTAAATATAATAGTCATAATTTAAATTTAATTAGAAAATTATGGAGTACAAGTATTTAAAGCTTAAAAGGGTATATTAAGAATAAATCTTATGACATTACATATTAAAGCTTGTAACTTTTCATATGCCATTTTAAAAATATATAAAATTACAAATCTAGCCATTGTTTATATATTATATAGTAGTTAAGATTAAGATTAGTATTATTGGTATCATTATTGTTGTGCTATGTAAGTTCTTTTTATATTATTTTATATAATATATTATATTATATCACAATTATAGATTTTTATATTAACAAATATATACACTAGCAGAGACAAAAATTATCGATACAAACGGTTAAATATGGGTCGATAAAAATAAGTTAAATTATTGGAAAACCGCAAATGATGATGATAATGTAATGTTATATTGTTAAGTCTAACATTAACAAACAAGAAGTTAACTTTAATATATGTTCTGACGAGGACATCCCGGCCGGTAGATGTATAAGTGAGATATCCTATAAATAAAATATTAAGAGTTTAAATCCTTTATAAGATTTGTTATGGTGCACTTATAATACAAAATCTAAGAATGGTGTTAAAAATAATTTTGACCTCAATATTCGTTTATTATAATAAAAAAAAAGTTTTGGTGGATAGGTGTCACAATCGTATACCTTTTAAATCTAACTTTCTCTTACATTAACTATTAATGATATTATTTAGGTAAATTATATTTTAAAAATCTAAACTATTACATATTGATTGATAATAATTCATACTACTAATTTGATCAGCAACAATCCTAACTTTCATTTTTATTACCAACAATAGTCCCAATGATATAATTTTTAATTTTTACATTTGATTTGGACTTGATTCTAGTCGTAATAATGGTTATGAACGAAATGAAGAAACATACAAGTTAAATTGAGCATAAAATAAATACAAACCAAACTTAAAAATTTGAACATTATGTCACTGGGACTGTTGTTGGTAACAAAAGTAAAAGTCTAGAGTGTTGCTGGCCAAATTAATAGTATGGATTATTATCGGCCAATAGGTAATAGTTTGGATTATTAAAATCCAATTTGCCTATTATTTAACATTTTTTAAGATTAAAATTACTTTTCAAAAAAAAGTAAGAAAAAAAGATCTCTTACATGTAATTTCTAAATAAATAACTTTTTATAAAATAAGTATTTTTTTAAAACATCAAACTTTATTAAAAATACGAAATATTTATAATTGGTTTTTTTTTAAAATATTTTTTGATAAACCAAAGTAATTAAAAGTCAGAGTTATAAGGAAGTTTTAAAAACGACATTCTTTATACGGTTTGTTTTACAACAAAATATTTAATTATTTTTCTAAGTAATCTGAAAAAAAAAAGTTTAAATAAAGATGTTACCATTATTTTATTACTTTTAGTCATTACTTATATGTAATTTTATCGTTTTATAATTAATAAATTTTCCTTATTAAATGTTTAGTATTTTATTTATTTAAAATCGTGTAATACGCAAAATACTAATAAAAATAATATACATACTCTAAGTGTTAATTCAATAATATTAAGCATTAAATCCGTGCTTTGTGCGACATTCTACCATGATTCATGACTTCATTATTAAGACATTATACAATTAAAGCTTACTTAGCACGGACATGAAACTATGTATTTATATACGGGTTATGTTATACCTACACCACTTTCAAACTTAAATACATCATCTCCAAACTCGAAAAGCCTTTTAAAATCTAAAGGCTCATAAATTTGACATAACCTACAAACGACCATTTCAACTCATGCTCAAACGATCATTCAACATGCAAACAGTCATTTTGCCTGTTTTCAAACCAACTTTTGTAGATGGTGTGTAATTAGATTGCCGTAGTGTGACTATACTTGATCCCTCTATATATCCTTATGAATACCATATTTAGCACTTGCTTATGATCATCCCATAATCACCTACACAAATCCCCTTTGTGGTTATCAAGGAGGTTATGAAGTTGATCGATCACATCGATTTTTGTAAGATCGAACCGTTTGTATGCGACAATGTTTTAGCGTCTTCGAGGCCGAAAAGAAGCTGGTTTAGATCAATGTTTTGTGCAAGAAATCATCAAACTCAAAGGTATGAAGAAGAGGATTCAAGAGTAGATTTTTACGACGTTGAACCGGATCATCTGATCGGTCTTCTTCATCGCAGTCTTACACGGGAAGTTACCACAAGTGGCTCGAGTCGTTCGAGTCAAATGGTCAGCCATAGGTGCACCTATCGTAATGTTAATGAGCTTATGAACTTAGGGGTTCATTTTAAACCGAGAAGCACTATGTCATTGGCTCACATTGAGTTTTGCAAAGGCTTCAAGTGGTGGTTTTCAGCCACTGTTAAACTCCCTCCAATAACCATCAATGATTCCACAAAAGCTATGTTGTTAAACCTCATAGCCTATGAAATGTCCTCACGTGACACTGCACGTGATGCATGGGTTACCTCATTCGTCTGTCTGCTCGATCAACTCATTGATCGAGCAGAAGACGTTACTAGTCTTCGCAAAGCCGGGGTTTTGGAAAACTGTTTGGGTAACGATGAAGAAGTCGCTGCATTGTTCAATGAAATCGCCACTGATTTAGTGCCAAACAATAATGCATATCTGGATGCTTAAAATAGCATCCAAATGCATTACGAAAGCCCTATGAACAAGTATTTTTGGCAACTTAAACATGAGTATTTTAAGAGCCCGTGGTCATTATTTGCAGTTCTTGGAGCTATAACAGTCATTGTTCTTAATATTGTACAAACTTGCTTCACTATTTGGTCAAAACACCCATGTGATGATCTTTGCACCATGCTGAAGAAGAAACATCACTTGTAAATTTATGATCGAACAAATCAATGGTTATAATACGTATGTTTGGTTAAAGATATCTGTCTAACGGAAGCTGTATGGTTTTATCTAATCTTATTAGCTAGCAGAGTAATACGAAAAACATGTAATATTATTAGTTAAGTTTAAATATAAAACATTCTATGTTGTGATTGACATGATCTAAAAGGCTTTTTGTTATACTCATTTTCCGTCTCTTGTGACCAGAATTTATGCAATATAGCAAGTGAGATACTTAATATTTTAGGCTTTTAGTTCAAGTTAAGTATCACTTTAAAGATTTGTGATCTAAAGAGATGTAACATATATTATATGGTTTTAAATGCTTTTAGAGAACTTTAGATTGTAGTTAAAGTCGAATCAGGTGGTGTATGTTTCCAAATTATAAATGGACTATTTAGGGTTACACAAGTGTTTTCCAAGAAACTACTTACTATATCTATCTTATTTTAATTGAGATGGAAATTAACAGCGAAAAGTTTAATTTATTATTATTTAAAATCCACACATATAATATTACATGTTTCAATCTTGAAATTAATTTGATAGTTAATCAAATGATTTCTAAGTGGCCACTAAACTTGATAGCAAATTGTATGTCATGCACGCCTAATGAGGTTATCATACATACAAACATACATACGGGTGGCAACTTATGAATTGTGTGTATAAATTAATGTGATATATTCAATCAAAAAATTCACCTTGGCTAGTTAAGTTAAAATGTTAAATGTTATTGGAGCACAATTGATATATATTAAAATTTAGAGTTAATTTCAAATTTGCTCAGTAAGGTTTGATTAAGTAACTATTTTCCTCCAAAGATTAAAAACATTAATTACCCTGAAAAGTTTCGTATGTTGTTTCAATTCCATTCCAAAAGTTTTATTATTTTGGATAAAATTAAAACAAGTAATGAAACTTTTGGACTAAAATGAAAACAACTTATAAAACTTTTGAAGGTAAATTAATATTTTTAATTTTTTGGAGGAGAACGGTCATTTTTAACAAACCTCAAGAAGTAAAATCGAACTTAACTCTAAAATTTAAAAGAGAAATGCGATAAACAGCGAAAAAACAAGTCCGCTCTAGAAGCAGAGGTTCCTTTGGCTTTGTTTTAATAAGAGATTTATAAAAATAAATGTTGGGTATTTTTTTGAAAAAACTTTCTTTAAGAAATAAATTGAAAAATGGTATATAAATATATAATTCAAATACAATTTATATTCAGATTTGTATTTGCAATGATTTTTATGTATGGTTTGAATTGTATTACGTTTCGACGTATATTTTGATTTGAGTCGAGTCAAATATATTTCGTTTTCATTCGACAGTACTAATTCGAATTATTATACGTTTCGATGTAAATTTAATTCGGAAATGAATCGGATTGATTGTATTCTATATTTTATCATGCAGGTGTACACCACAGCCGCAACGCACAGCGGGTGATAACTTTTTAAAATATGACTCACAATTTATCTACTTTCCTCACGTATATTGATTTTTATTTTTTCTTATATCAAGATTTAAACATTGTTCTTATTCAAAAAAATCTTTAACTATTACCACTAGACTGCAAACCAAAGTGACACTTACTATCTTCTAGCGATTCAAAGAAATAAATTATAAAGCAAACACATATATTTGGAAAAATGGTTTAAAAAAAACAATGATAATTACATATGTTTTTTTTTCTTTTTTTGAGAAGCAGAAGTATCATTCAGCAAAAAAACAACTAGCAAATTGCTAAGTTGTGAGCATAAGTACAGTAGGTAACAACAAAAAAAGATTACAACATAACCAACTAAATATGAAATTTAACCCATTTAGACCATTCAAGCGAGTACAATTTTAACCTACTTCTCACCCACAAGAAGCTTGTGTATTTTAAATCTTCCAATAGAGCGTTTAAACATGGCTTTTGATCTCTGAATACCACCGCGTTTCTCATTTTCCACAAACACCAAAACGCAACCAAAATAACAACTTTGACCATGTGGTTCTTATTTTGAGGCTGAGAACTGACTTGAATAAATCAAGTGGATCACGAATGGAAAATGCGAACATTTGAGGTAGATTACATCATTACACCAACTACACACGTAGCTCCAAAGCATCGAAGCGTAGTAGCATGAGATGAATGATAATTAGATGTAGCATGAGATGAATGATAATTAGATATGTGACAAGCGTTTTCTCTAAACCATTAACAGTTTTACACCTTTCAGTTTCAAAAATATTTTCATTTAAACAGCATTCAAGAGCAAAAATGTTGTAAAATTCAAAGGATTTTGATAATATGACAAAACAAATATCAGTAACGGTACCAGTAGTGTTCAGTCTGTATCCGCATGGTATATATAGAAAAAAAAAACACTCATCCTTAAACAGTATCGTTATTAACCAAAACCTATAGGTATCTAAAAGTGAAAAACCAAAGCATCAATTATAGGTTCGGTCTGACCCATAACCAAACTGAATCGATGCGACCGATGCCCATCCCATGTTTAGACACCTCTAGTCAAAGTGTACCATACTCTTTGCATGTAACATTGAACCTGCATACTGAACAACCCAAAACTACTTATCAAGTGCTTTAAGCTCGTACATTATTCAACAAACAAGCTAAGCTAATACCTAGAAACCGATTACAGACAAAATATTTGAAGATAACTAGCATACAAACACACAAGGTTACTAGATTATTACCAAGTTAAATCACCAAATGCAACGGTATGTAACATGCAACCCGGTTATTTCACCGTTGTAAGTGACTTCAATCACCTGGCCTTTTTCCAGCCCGTAATACTGAGCAATGGCATCCTTCTGTGACATTCTTGGAAGCTGCAATGTGTGAAATGAAGTAAGATTAAAAGGTGTAAATCCCATTAAGATTTCAAATTGACAGCAAGAATCTCAATTTCAAGTTACTTAAAAGTATAATTACATTGTTTATAACAAAACAGGTTGTAAAAAGAGAGTATTTTTATGCAGTTTTGTTGTTAGGAGTTGTACTGATTAGATGTTTGAGTGTTAATCAAATTTGATTTGTGACTTAAAAGTTGCAGTAATCAGATTATCAGTTCCAAAATGAAAATCCAAACACATAACACGAACCTGTTTCTCATCCACATTAAACTTCTTTAAGAGTTTTTCTTTTTCTTGATCTGTTATGACCCGATGCTTCGGCTTCAACACATGCTTTGTAATGTTAACAAGCAAATCAGTTATCTGCAAAGATGAAAAAGTATACAAAAGGTTGTAAGAATTTCTACCCATTTGACCTGTTTCCTTTACAGCAAATTTATTCTATTAACCCATTAGCATCAATAATTATTTAAATAAACTATTAAACAAAGATTAGTGAAACCACTTACTTGGAATATTTCAACCTTGAATGGGAAAAGATCAACAGCTTTCATAGCCTGGTTCGTAATGTGACTTTGAACTACTATTATCAAACGGTTTAAACTCTCTTTATTCATAATCTGTGTTGCAATCCAACGGATGGAATTCACTTTCACCACACCAGTCCCACAAAAAACAGCAAGAACCTGTACTCAAGAAAAACAAATAACAAGATATCTAGTTCTTTTACTCCATATATTACATCATATGTTAAAAAAAGTTTTTTACTTCACCTTAATAATTAATAAGATATCCTCCTCTCAAACAACTAATAATTAAGTTGTAAACAGGCTAGTTTGAAAAGCCCCTAGCTTTCAATCAGCAAGAAGTTAAGAGCCCACGAGCACTCAAGTTCAGGCTAAATTCCTTCATTAGGGCTCCATATTCAGCATATTCAGGAAAGTTCAGGAATTTTCGGTTTTTTTATGGTCTTTTTAGCAATTTTACAGTAACTCTCCAAATCTGATTGTTTTGATCCTATATAATCTAGAAAATGACAATCACTTTCTGTCAAACACTAGCTCAATATAAACCCATACAAACCCTAACTCAATATAAGCCCTAGCTCGAACCAGTGACCTATTGTTTGAAAATTGCATCAATCTATCAACAACATTTTACATAAATCTACAAAATCTTGACATCCATGCAATCAATTTCATAATCCTATAACAAATCAATCCCAAATCACATGCATTTTCCCAAAATTGATGATCCAAACTCTAGGTCAAAACACCAATTTCACAAAACAAACACACTAATGAAATTCCCAAATATCACTTACAGAATCTAGTAAACTATATGTCAAATCGACCTCAACCCACATGCAAAGTCCACAAATTCACGCTTCAAATTGCAGATCAGAACCATCAATTCCCCAAAACAAACAATCAAACCCTAAAACAAAAAAGAATCAAATACCTTATCTTCAGGATCAGAGACATGAGCAGCGGTGATTCGAAGCCGATCAACGTCGATATCTTGACCATGGAGGTCACGAAACTGGCGGAGAGTGAGGTCGATTTCGGAATCGGAGATATCGTAGCCTCTATCTCTCAACATCTCCAACAGGGTTCTTCGTGAAAGGTAGTATCGGTGGCTCTCGACGCTACCGTTATCGACGAAGGTGGTTAGACACTTGCCTGTTGCTCCGCCGTTGCTCATTTCTGTTTCCATCGGATCTCCGCCGATTTCGCCCATTTTGCTGCTGAATTGAAAGGGGTTTGGTGGATTTGAGTGGTTTGATGGTGGGTATCAAAGTGTGCTTCAGAATTCGTGAAGGTTTGTCAGTATCGATGACATGGGTTTTGGTTCGGAATTTGAACCTAGAGATTCTGTTTAACCATAACTTTGTGCAGTTAAGAAAATTTATTTATCAGTAGTTGAAAATTTATTTACTAAAATAAATGTTTTTTTAAATTTTTTTAATCTAGTATTTATTTTCCTATAATTATTTAATTAAACTATATAATTTATTTATGTTTTTCTTTAATTAATTTATTATAGTTAATTAGCAACCAGAAGTCATAAATATCAAATAAATTTGTATAGACACAATCTTGAGAAAATATCAAACTCGATTCTTCACAAACTACAAACTGCAACTTCAAATACAAGTCATTTACCTCAAATTAAATCAATAACCGGGGAACAAAATCAATTTGAGTGAGGATACAGAAACAAAGAAATCTGTGACTGTTGTTTACTGAACTAAACACATTGATCAAGTAGATAAATTAAAAGAATGAAAATTGAATTTTTTTGGCAAACTAAAGATGAAGAAACAGTAGTGACTAACTTAATCGCCTCCTCTTGTAAAATTATATCCACTAGCTACGTACCTCTCCCTCCCCATCTTTGATTTAATGAAGAAAAACCACAAAAGGTCAAACTGAAACTCTGAAATTGAGCAAGAAACATAAGTACATAACGCTAATGCTTTTTTTCGTGTTACTTAAAGAAAAACGTAAATAAATTATATAGATTAGTTAAATAAATATAGAAAAATACTAGTTAAAGAAAAGTGTATATTTTTTAACGTGGTGGTGGATGGTGGGTGGTGGTGGATGGTGGTGGTGGTGGACGGTGGTGATGGGGGGCGGTGGGTGGTGGTGGAGGTGAACAGTGGTGGTGGTGGACGGTGGGTGGTGGTGTTTAACCCTCTGTAGACCTTAGAAGTGGTTGGGTCAAATCTGCACCAAGAATAGCTCGCGCAGACATTATTATATCCTAACCATTCAGTATGTTTCTGAAATTTATTTTTTAAGATTTTTATAAACTATTAAGATGTGGTTTTTATGTAAACCTAATATACTTTACGTCTAACCGATTCAGATATAACTTTTTTAATATAATTATTTAGAGGCAAACAACCCTAAGTCTTCACACATCATACCTTAGTTGGTTTGATACTTTTTACGGACTCGTGCATAAGGGAACTTTATAGTCTATATCATCGGGTTTAACTCTTTATTTAGGATTTATACTTTTGAGAGAAAGATAAAAGGAGTTATTAAAATAAAAGTAATGAATGAGAAATGAATAGATATGTGATCCCATAAATTTACTTATATATTAAAAAAACCTCATGAACAGTAAAAACGATAGTTCGGTCATTTCGGGTTTTTGCAGAAGTTATATTAGTCTTTTTGGTTTTCTCTCCGTTTAAACCCTTTCATTTTCATTTGCATTTGCAACCATTATTTAGAGATAGAAAGAGAAATGAGAGATAGAGGGGAAACTGTGCATGGTTGCACCACCACCGCTACTACAAGACACCATTGGTGTTCATCATCATGATGACAACTCATCGCCGCTACCGGTGGAACCCTAAAAGGTTAGCCATGGCAGTGGAGGGTTTACACTCCAATCACCTTCTTCGTTCCATGAACATTTATTAAGGATCAAGTTCTCGAAGGTTTTTAAGTTCAACTTGTATAAATTAAATCCTCTTTTAGTCCTACTTTAAATTAAACTTTAGTCGGTCTTCACTCTGTCAAGGTTCTATTCGGTTGTTTCTACTTACGAGTTAAGTCTTTCTTTAACTCTATAAGCCTTCTAGCTTATAATTTTTTTTTTTTTTGAACGACAATTGTGCGACTCTGTTTTGGAGAATAGACGTTATCTTAATCAGGCTCACCTATTCGTTTTCCAGTCGGGACCGCACCCCCAACCCCAACCCCCTTAGGAGGAAACCATTGCAAAGAAAACACCCTGGCTTAACTCTAAGCATTTTGCTCAGAGTGAGACTTGAACCCATGACCTCCTAATATTTATATATAATAAGTACCTCATCTTAACCAGTTGGGCTAAGGATCATTGGTTATAATTTTATTACTGAACTTTTGCAAGATCTTCAGAGGGTGATATATGTAGTCTTGCCTTGTATTTTATGCAGAAAACTGTTTATCATGTCTTGAACTTATAACCTCAAAGTCATAAAAACAACACTTTTACCAGTTGCTCCAAACTTTTCCTTTTTCTTGGCTGATCACCGAAACATTGTTTTTTTTCCTTCGATAAAATAATAATATGGTAGTGGGTGTTCTTCTACTCATTATTTGAAACCTTAAAAATTTTAAGTTATTATTAATAATATTTAATATGTTAAAACTAAAATAAATTTGATGATATTTATACGTAGTAATTAGAGAAAGTGATGTGTCTCGACTAAAATCTAACTAGTCAAAGTTATTGTGGATTTTTTAAAAAGGAAAAGTTAAGTGGTTATATGATGCGTAGATAGGATAAAACAATTATGATATCCACTACGTAAGATAAGATATGCAATTGTGTATACATGTCGTTACTGTTTACAATCTATAAAAGAACCCTATGTTAATGGTTTGTTTACATTGTGTTGCTTGAAACAATGATTTGCTAAGAGTTGGAAATAAATTAAATGGTGTTGAGATATTGTTATTGGTAATTCATGTGGTTACAAAAAGTGAATACTTTTAATCTGTATTGTGATGTTTGGAAGAACTTATGTTTAAATTCCCTCTTTAAACTTTTTTACAGAAAGGCTTTTGGTTTTGCAGGAAGATTCAAACATTCTGTCAGTTTTGTAGGAAGATTGTTTCTATGTAATATTTACATGTTTGCGTTGATCTTTAATACATGGGATCTATTCTAGTATATTAGTAAATAAAGTTGAAGTTGGAATGTCACTCTTTTGAGTCTTTTCCATACATAAACGTTTATTTTGTATCCCACTATAATCTTACGGTCCCATATGAACATATCGATTAATCATTATATCACAT
The DNA here is from genome assembly GCA_025506505.1 of Flaveria sonorensis. Classification (NCBI taxonomy): domain Eukaryota; kingdom Viridiplantae; phylum Streptophyta; class Magnoliopsida; order Asterales; family Asteraceae; genus Flaveria; species Flaveria sonorensis. The sequence continues at coordinate 72,015,456 of CM046423.1, forward strand.
ACAAACTTATTCCATATGACAAAATCTTAAAGATATATGACACATGGTGTTAAGAAGAGATAAATTATTCTCCATGTATGTTTATGAATCAAGAGTTTCACATATAAAAACTTTTATAAATCGAGAGTTCACAAATCTGTTTGTGAATGTACTACTTTTGTGGCAAAAAATAAAAATAAATTTAATGACAATCATTGTCATCTTTACTTTATGAGAACCTTATATGTTGAAACGTGAGCGAGAAACCATGTATGCTCTCAATTCTTCAACATCTATGTGGGCTAATCAAGGACTCGTTGATTGCTTGTTTTATCTACATAGCAAACAGGCCCGATTTCAAGCTAATGCGCAGGATTGCTGACCATGGGACGAGTTTTGTGTGCAACTAACAATTCACATGGTTTCTAAGCCATTTGTACCTATGTTGAACATGATGACTTAACAATGTCTCTAATGAGCTTATCATCATTATGAAAGGGCTCAATCAGTCACGTGATTGATGTTTAAATTCTTAATCAAATCAACGGTTTTTAGGCTTGAAAATTAAAGCGTGTGCTATTCATAATGTTTTCACAACTCTTCCGGTCATGGTTGAATTTAGACTATTGTGTTGACAAAAACTGATCATTCAAACGTGTCATGTGACATTTGATATATGTTGTTGTCAAGAAATCTATAATTGTGAAATGATTATTAAATAAAGTTTATAGAAGTATGAGGTTTTGATGTGGAAATCACACCTAAACATGTTAGTAATTTATAATTGAATGGGGACTCTCATTGTCGTATGGTGTCGTGGTAAGTTGAAACTTGAAACCCCGTTCATTTAACAGGAGATATATTGGTATATTATATTATATATTTTATATACTTGATAATCATTTGAAATTTATAATATTCTAATAATAATAAAAGCTAATATAGTAAACTTTTCTCTAATAATATCTTTATAAGGTATACTACCCATTAGTTCATTGTATGTCAATAAGTGATTTGTTAAAAATACAGAATGCATTCCTCTATTGAGATAAAGATAATTTGTTTCGAAACAATAAATTATAGTTTTTATTACTACTTTTAACTTACTTTAGCCATTATTTAGAATCTAAAATCAACATTTTCTATGTGAACTTTCTTTATATTTATATGCATCTAAAAAGTTAATACATGTTGTATATAAAATTTCAAAAAGATTATTAATAATAATAATCACGAAAGTATATGAACTTTAATAAATTTAGGGGCTGTTTGGTAGTCTCTTAATGTCCATTAAAAGACTATCTCTTAATGTCCATTAAAAGACTATCTCTTAATGGTTCATAACCTGTGAATATTAATAGGTAACCCTGATGTTGAACGGTAAAGATGTATTATTAAGATACAACCTCTTAATCATTCAAAGGTTATAAACTATTAATAGGTAGTCTCTTAATGACTATTAAGAGGCTACCAAACAGCCCTTTAGTTGGCCTTATAACACATCTATAGCATGATCGTGGTAACCTTACATATGGTCTTATAACACATCTATAGCATGATCGTGGTAACCTTACAAGGGATTGTGTCATTACATCAACGAGATTAATTTTAGCATGTATGGTCAAACAATTAATATCAACATAATACGTATACCATCGGATCAAAATGAATGGCTAAGATGGAGAAGGGAGTTATCATCTTCTAGAAATGGTATAGCATTATAAATACGAATGTCAATGTCATTTTGAAAGTCTAACTTTATCTCAACGTGTGATTTTACCATCTATATAGAATCATAAGATTTACTCCTACATTTTTTTTATAACAGCTTTTTAAAACAAGCTACCTAACGGACTGTTTGATAGCTTCGTAATGATTATTAAGAGGCGACTTTTTGATGGTTTATAGTCTTTCAATTATTAAGAGTTAATCTTAAGTGTGAATAGTTAAAAGGTAACCATTAATATATTACTTTTTAATCATTCAGACTTAATGTTACATCTTAACCATTAAAAATCTATAAATCATTAAAAGATAGCTACTTAATCACTATCAAAGTCTACCATACATCCCCTAAATTACAAATCAAGTAAGTCGTTAACATTATCAAGCCATAAACATCACTATGTTTGATCAACACCCATGTCAAATTCTAATTGTTTATTTGAATAATAAATCAAAGTAGTTTTCCTTTAAAAATATGTAAAGTTATAAACTACAATAGGGGTGTGCATGGGTTGGTTTGGTTCGGTTTTAGCCTAAAACCGAAACCAAAACCGATATTTCGGTTTTTAGGTTTTTAGAACTGTTCGGTTTCGGTTTTTTCGGTTTTTGGTTTTCGATTTTTACTTTGGTTTTGGTTTTATCTTCGGTTTTATCATTTGGACTTCAATTTTTTAAAGAAAAAAAGTGGTTCAATTAATGTATTTAAACTAAAAACTGTGGGCTTAAATTATTTTGTTGATATTTAAATATAATCTATATATTCTTATAAATTATTTTACATTAAAATAAATTGCAATTAATAAAATACAATAACAAAAAATTCAAAAACATTTTTTAATCTACAGTTCACATAAAGAAGTTCAAAATTATTCTTGAAACCTAAATATTCAATAAAATTTTAGATAAGTTAACTAATTAACTAATAGGTTAATCATGTTTATACGTGTATAAATACAACTCTTAATTTACAAGTTCGGTTTGTATGGTTTCGTTACGATTTTTTAGTTTTTGTTACAAGCAAAACCGAAACCAAACCAAAAAAATCGATTTTTAAAAACCTTCAAACCAAATCGTCGGTTTCTTATTGGTTTCGATTGTTTCGATTTGGTTTCATCAGTTATTCGGTTACGGTTCGTTTATTATGGTTTCGTACACACCCCTAAACTACAATCAGTGATCCGATACAACATATATGTAAGAGTGTAAGTTTTTAAAACAGCATAGTATGAACAATCGTAACACATACAAACATTAGTTAGAAGATCGTATTATACTGACACATATTACTGAATAATGACCATACCACATGGCATTGCCATATGTTTGATAAATATCACAAATACGTTGTATTATATATGTAACATACCCCACACGCCTTTATTAGCGCTAGTGTTCTCACCAATCCTTAACGTGCACCGCCGCACCAAATAGTTTTCTTTATCGACAAAATTAATAAAGTTGTCAAATATTTTATGAATTTGTTTATTGGGTAATCGGAGTGGGAGTGGGAGGGGGTGCGGTGCTACTCGGTACCAACAGAAACATCGTCCCGATCCATTAGGTAGCGTGTAAAAACAAGGTGACTCTGGTTTAATGAAACCGAACATCACATAATCTTTTATTTATAAAGATTTAAACTCATTTTATATTTATAAACACAATCCTCAGTAGTATTAGGCTACAAGATCATGAGTTGTCAAGAAAATAAATTTATTTTATTTTTTTTTAGTATTAAAAGCATTTTATAACAATTAAGTTTCACGGTTTTTCTTGTATTCATGGGGTTGAAGTATATTAAAAATATAAATAATTACAAAGAAGAGACCCATGATCTAATGTTCTAATGATATAATATCTGTTTTGTAAATACGTAATATGAGTTTAGATTTTTATGGGTCCATATGCGGCGTATGGGTCCATATGCGGCGTATAGGGACGAATGCATTGAAAATGAGGAAATTCAAGGGGGGTGTCAAAGAGCTATACGCCCCATATAGTCCTATACGACCCCCCTATACGACAAATATAGGGCTATACGACGCGTATAGCAAATTTCGACACTGATTACGAGGAAAATTCAGGGGGCTGTCAGAGGGGTTATATACTCCGTATAGGGCTATATGACCCCCATATACGACACGTATGGGGCTATACGACCCGTATAGAAATTTTGGGGTGTCGATTTAAAATAATGGGGTGTCCAAATAACCAAACCCTTAATTTATTACAACTTTACATAAATATTACCTTTTAATAATGCATATAAAAGGATTTAGAGAATAAAATACGTTGTATATTTGTTTGATTTTAGTTTAAAAATCTAATTAAACGAAAAGACAAAGTTCTGTATGTTTTTTCTTCTTTTTACACTTCCACTCAATTTTTCTTGACTTTAAAATTTAAAATTCCACAAAAAATATCTTTTAATAAATTCAAAATTTTAAGCATGATCAAATCAAATAAATTTAAATACTTGATTTTTCTTTCTAGATTGCTATAAACCATTATACATTTATTTCATCTGTTACAAAACTAGGTGGGAGTGTTTATGTAATTTAGATTTGGATTTCAAAATATTATGTTACACTTTCGCATAAATAATGAGCAAAGTCAAAATTAAATTTTTATTGGATCGACGTGTTCAACCATTACAAATTTTATCATTTTTTCTTAAATATGGAAGCTATAGCAAGAAATCCGTCAAATTTATTTAAAAGATTGCTTTATTTGGAAAATTAAATATCTTTCATTGTTTTTACAAGATTGCTTTATTTGGAAAATAGAATAAAATAAATGAAAGTCAAACCCTATGTTATTGTATTTGTATCTTTGTAAATATTATCTTATGGCTAATAAAAAACCAAATGTTGTTTGTGTTATGTGTCACAGTTCTGTAAATCGATCCTTTTTTCTCTATTCCTTCTTATTAATAAATGATATACATAAATTAAATTTAATCGTTTATTTGTTTTCGGGACTAAAATGTTTATTTAAATTTTATATTTAAAATTAATATGTTTGCTATTTTATTATGAATTTAAATAATCTTTTATATTATTTGTATTATGTTTATATCTATATATATGTTTCTTAAAATTTACTTGTCATATTTTACAAGTTTATTGTTGATTAAAGATCAAATTAAGAAATTGATTTTGTTTGAGATAAGATTTTTTAATATAGATATTCAATAATAACTATTTAATATTTTATTTTATTTAACTCGTTATAATATTTTCTAGCCCAGTTCAAATATATTGACTATAGAAATGCAACTCTGTATATGTAGTCGTTGTATGTGTATTAATAGGTAGTTGTCAATATTAATAAAGAACTATATACAAAACTAATGACAAAATTTAACGGCAGTCTAACCATCATGTTTGGCATTTTGGTTGACAATTTTGTATTTAAAAAATGATAACATAAATATATTAGGTAATGATTTTTCTCGTATTAATTTTTAGTAATTTATGATGACTTGTTTAAGGGGATTTCGAAGTTTTCCATCACATACAGTTTTCATTTATCACTTTAAAATTTTAGATGCCTTTACATTATTCCTGTTTTGCAAATTATACCTAAAAGTTTATTTAATTAAGAGTAAACAAAATAAATCGTCCTTATGTCTTTTTTTTTAATTAACGGATTTTGTTGTTACAATTTTAAAATTTTATAGATACTTATTACTTTTGGAATGTGTAATGCTAACAACTCTTATAAAATGAGTAATAGGTGCATATAGGTGATTTTTGACGAGGGTGTGTGTTCACGTGTTAAAAAAACAATTTTTTATTCGGATAGTTATTAATAAACTTTGTTCACGTCTAATAATTTATTTCAGACATAAGGGTAATATAACCATTTCACTCAAATGGTTTCACCACCCACATCGTCATTTGTCTCCTTCGAGGGGAGCAACCTCCGACACTTCGCCACCTTCTTATTATTACCCAACCCAATGAGAATAGTCGATAACATCAAATCGTTAAAAATATTCTCACTTAGACTACTCACAACTGTCACGTCAGCTTTCCACTCATCTCGAATCATTCTTCCCACGAACACTTTTTACTCCCAACACTATCCTTCCTACAAACACCTTTATTTTTCCACCTCATATTTTTTTTTTATTTACTTTAAATAAAGATATTTAAATTATTATAAATATATTTAATTAAAATAAATAATAGAATTAAATATCAAATGATCAAGTTGAATACTTAAACTAAATAATTTTAAATAAGAAAATAATAAAATTAAACTACAACTATATTAAAATAAAATAAAAACAACGTAAAATAATAAAATAAAAATGATCATATGAAATTAATAGATAGAAACAATAATTAAACTACTCGCTAATCCCCCTATTCGCCCTGAAATGTTCTATTATATCGTTCCGCAATGCATGGTGCGCGTACTGGTTACGTAAGCTTCTAAATCTCTGTAGGTGCGTTTGAAATGATAGTAGTGCCCCCGTTATTGTAACTTTCTGGCTCTGGTTCTTGCTCTTCACGCGACTAGTTAGTTATGGAACGTCCGTCATCTTCTACAATCATATTATGTAATATAATATATGAATGCATTATATCACCTAATACCGGTAAGTTTGAGGACCTTGCTGGGGATCGTATCATTGCCCACCTAGTTTGAAGAACACCAAAGGCTCTTTCTACATCCTTTCTTGCAGACTCTTGACGTCTTTTGTACCACTTCATTTTCAGATTATTCTCCGGTGGATATGTAAAACTCTTGACAAGTGTTGTCTATTCTGGATAAATATCATCTGCAAGATAATATCCTGTGGTGTAGTTATGCTCATTCACCGTAAAATTACATTGTAGTGCATTTCCCTCTAAGATTTGATTAAAAACTGGGGATTGATTAAGCACATTGATATCATTGTTTGATCCAACTACTCCAAAGAATGCATGCCAAATCCAGATGTCATGTGATGCAACTGCTTCTAGCATAATGGTGGATGCCCATGATCACCACGAGTATATTGACCTTTCCATGCAGTTGGATAATTTCTCCAACTCCAGTGCATACAATCAATGCTTCCAAGCATTCCAGGAAGCCCATGATGGGTTTCATGTTCAGCTACTAACCGGTCAACGTCATATTGGGTTGGTCTTCTTAAATACACAGATGAATAAATTTCCACGATAAACCTGCAAAACTTTTGTAGACATTCCATATCAGTACTTTCACCAATGCGCAAGTATTCATCGCACTAGTCAGTTGTTGTGCCATATGTCAATTGACGATGCGATTAAAAAGACCAATATGCATCCTGAACCGTCGTCTGAAGAAACTCTCATTGTACACCGGCTTTGGAGCAAGGTAATCATTCCACAATCGTGTGTCTCCATCCTTACAACCTCTATCTATCTCTTTGCACTTCTTACGTTGTCGGGAAGAACTTCCCTCTTCTTCTTGGTCAAGCTCAAACAACCGATTAGCAAGCTCTTCGATATCGTCAGAAATAAGATTTTAGAATTCTTGTGTGAGCATTTGAGGAATATTCATGGGTATTCTATCATCATCGATGCTCATTTTCAGAATTTTGGATTCAAAGTATTCGTGTGGAAAATGAGTGAAGTGTTGTAGTGATTTTGGTGTAGATTGTGGTACTTATACAAAAAAAAACTAGCCGTTAGAAAAAAGACAAGAAAACTAGCCGTTAGAAAAAAGACAAAAAAAAACTAGCCGGTAAGTTTGAGGACCTTGCTGGGGATCGTATCATTGCCCACCTAGTTTGAAGAACACCAAAGGCTCTTTCTACATCCTTTCTTGCAGACTCTTGACGTCTTTTGTACCACTTCATTTTCAGATTATTCTCCGGTGGATATGTAAAACTCTTGACAAGTGTTGTCTATTCTGGATAAATATCATCTGCAAGATAATATCCTGTGGTGTAGTTATGCTCATTCACCGTAAAATTACATTGTAGTGCATTTCCCTCTAAGATTTGATTAAAAACTAGGGATTGATTAAGCACATTGATATCGTTGTTTGATCCAACTACTCCAAAGAATGCATGCCAAATCCAGATGTCATGTGATGCAACTGCTTCTAGCATAATGGTGGATGCCCATGATCACCACGAGTATATTGACCTTTCCATGCAGTTGGATAATTTCTCCAACTCCAGTGCATACAATCAATGCTTCCAAGCATTCCAGGAAGCCCATGATGGGTTTCATGTTCAGCTACTAACTGGTCAACGTCATATTGGGTTGGTCTTCTTAAATACACAGATGAATAAATTTCCACGATAAACCTGCAAAACTTTTGTAGACATTCCATATCAGTACTTTCACCAATGCGCAAGTATTCATCGCACTAGTCAGTTGTTGTGCCATATGTCAATTGACGATGCGATTAAAAAGACCAATGTGCATCCTGAACCGTCGTCTGAAGAAACTCTCATTGTACACCGGCTTTGGAGCAAGGTAATCATTCCACAATCGTGCGTCTCCATCCTTACAACCTCTATCTATCTCTTTGCACTTCTTACGTTGTCGGGAAGAACTTCCCTCTTCTTCTTGGTCAAGCTCAAACAACCGATTAGCAAGCTCTTCGATATCGTCAGAAATAAGATTTTAGAATTCTTGTGTGAGCATTTGAGGAATATTCATGGGTATTCTATCATCATCGATGCTCATTTTCAGAATTTTGGATTCAAAGTATTCGTGTGGAAAATGAGTGAAGTGTTGTAGTGATTTTGGTGTAGATTGTGGTACTTATACAAAAAAAAACTAGCCGTTAGAAAAAAGACAAGAAAACTAGCCGTTAGAAAAAAGACAAAAAAAACTAGCCGTTAGAAAAAAGACAAAAAAAACTAGCCGTCAGAAAAAAAACATTCATTAATTAACTAAAATTACATAAAAGTAGAGAATTAAACTATAACAACATTAACATAAAATCACAACTTAAAGTAAAACCACAACATAAACTGAAACAACAAATTAAACTAAAGAATTAGTTGCGATAAGGCATTCCATATTTCTCTCTTATCTCGTTACACAATTCTTCATGTTCGGCACGCTGGAATAGATCCATATGACTTGTGTCGATGAAATGATCTTCTTCTCTTCCAACTCAAAGAATTTATCAATTTTTTTGTTAAAATGTTGGATAGCTTTCTTCTTTGCCTTTGTCGTCTCGGCCAAATCTTCAACGAGACTTAGTCTTTTTGCTTTGTAAACAAGTGAAGAAGAAGAAGTCATGCCTTTACCCTTTATTTTGGCCAGCTCTTGGCCTTGTCCCTCCCCATTGGACGTGTTGGAGGTTCCTCTCGAGACTCTTCTTCTAGAGGTTCTTCCTCTTGATCTTCCTGTTGCATTGAAAGAACATCATCAACATCATTATCATCATCAAGTGATACCCCCCACTCTTGAGTTGATTCGGGAGTATTGTCAAAGTTGGCATCCAAAGCAGAAGTGGTGTACTCCCCTATGCTGCTTGTCTTTGTTCTTTTGGAAGCTTGATGACCATACAATTTAGTAGTCCCGAAATACTTTGGAATGTCTTTAACTATCCTCCACACATGTTCATATGTGAAGGCAGCATTATTAGTGTTCGAGTAATCATATTTTGCTTGGGTTATATATTGGTCTTCTGACCAACCACTTTTGTATTATGACTTGATACGAACATAAGACGCATTAAGTGAGCAACCTTTCCTTTGATCATATGCCAGTGACTTCTAAGGTTGTGAGTAGTTCTTGGAATTTGAGGGTTCCCAGCATTGTAATGTTGTTCTATCCTCCTCCAATATGCATGTTGGTTTTGACTGTTGGCAATTATTGGGTCTTCAGAAATGGCTACATAAGCCTTAACCAACAACACTTCGTCATCAACTGCCCACTTGATACGAACAGACTTCTCAGCTTTTTCTTTTCCTTTTCCTTTTCCTTTCCCTTTCTTCTTTGTTGGTGTTTTTTTGGGTGACGAAGTTGCTTCATCAATTAGTTGTTCATTATGTGATTGTGATTGCGATTGCTGCACTTTTTGAAGCTCTTTATGTTTAAGCCATGCTTGATATTGTTGATAGTCTTCTAACGAAGACTGAGATTGTTGAAGATATGAAAATCCCCGGGTTGTGGAAATTGTGAGAAGCCAGGTTGTTGAACATATGGGAATCCCTTAGGTTGTTGAGCATGTATGAATCCCCCTAGATTGTTAAAGATATGGGAATCCCCCGGGTTGTGAGAATTGGGAGAACCCAGGGTGTTGATATTGAGAGAACCCGGGTTGCTGATGTGGGTATTATTCATTGGTTTCATCATTTAACATTTGTGTGAAAGAGAATGGAGCTCTTGGATCCATTAAGAATTAAATTTTGAATTGTGTTTAGAAGAGAGTTAGAATGTTAGAAAGAAGATGAAGTGTGATTTGAGAAAAACTCTCAAGTGAATAAAATATATTTATAATAGGTAAACTAACCGTTATAAATAAAACAAAAAAATAGCCGTTACTAATAGAACAAAAAAACTAGCCGTTACGAAAAAAATAGCCGTTATGAATAAATAAAAAAAACTAGCCGTTATGAAAAAAAAAAAAAAGTAGCCGTTATGAATAAACAAAAAAGATTTTAAAAAATAAAAAAAAATAAACTCTAATTAATTAGTTTAGTATTATAAACGTAAAAAAATTAAAAATATTTTTATTTAATTAACACATTTTAATTAAAATATTATACTTAAATTATTATTTTAATTAAAAAATTTTAAAAAATTTTAATTAAAAATATTTTAATTTAAAATCATTTTATAATAGTGGGGCCCACCACCACCTCTTCCTATCCACCGCCCTTCCGGACGGATTTCCCATCTCAGGCCATCACCCCGATCGCAGCCCATTCGGTGGGCGCGGTCCACGTTGGCGACAGGCCCACCGCGATGGGAATGGTCTTAATGTTGTCATATTCTTCTTTTCCACCTTTTCATGCCACTTTTCCTAGTAACCCTAACTTGGAGGCAAGCACAATGACGCTTTGAAAACAAAGAAATCCATATACATACATATCAATGTATTCAATTTTTATACAATTTGAACTACACACAACGTCATGAAACCAAAACATGCACAATTGAGAGGCATGTTGTGTGGTGTGACAATGACGTCTTCAAGGTCACAAACCTTTAAAGTAAGAGATGATAGATGGTGATCAAAGTGCGATGATGACCTAATGTGATGGTGATCAAAGTGAGAGGTATGTTGTGAGTTTATTCATATTTTTAGCGAAATAACCATTAGTGTATAGGCAACATACCTATTCATATGTTTTTTAGCACGTAAAACCAAAATTCACGATTTAAAAAAAAAAAGAGAATGATTATTTTCAATTAAACTTTATGTTACGTGATATAATACAATGATTTCAGTCATCTATTTTTAGTTTCGAGCTATATGGTATATTTTTATTTTTTATATTTTAAAAGACTTTATCTTACTCGAGAAAAATAAACAATAAACTTCAATAGTTTATTTTTAACTTCAAGCTGTACGGTTTGTTTTTACTCTCTATATTTTTATCTCTATATTTTTAAAGGAATCATCACCCAAAAATACTAACTGACTTTATAAATTAACTTAAAGTCAAACCAGTAAATAGTAATTCCCAAAGGACTAACACCTTTAAAAAAGGTATTACAAAGTGACAAAATATTATCAACTAATCATATATGATAACACAAGTTGTGATCAATAAAAATCTTGATAAAATGAATATTCAATACCACCACAATACACTCAATCATCTACCTTCAATTTTAAATTATTTATTTGACATAGATGGAAGATATTCATGCTTTCACACAATCTAGACATTGACCTCATCTTAAACAAAAAACAATATAAAGGACCTGTACAGTACAACTATAAACTCAAAGGGTCCAAACTGAAACATCCCCATCTTCTATTTTCTCTTTCAACTGCAGCCTGCCATAAAAATCACACCTTTTATCTTTTCTCTCACATTCATCTTCACCATCAAGAACAATTGCTAAAAAACAACACTTTCTTCCCTTATTTTGACCCCAATTTCATATTTTTTATTTTATTTTATCAATCTTTCTGTAAACCCTAAAGAATCTATCAATCTGTCACCATCTATTGCTGGCCGTCCAGTTCAATCCGGCTGGATTTATGCTTTCATTTCCACAATAATCACAACATCCCATCTGTTCTTCACACCCCATCATCCAATCGATCATCAATTCGCTCAATTCATCCTCTGTTCTTCATCTGTCAGTTGCTCTGTTTTCCCCCAAATCTTTGGTGTTCATCGTTTTGAATCGTAGATCTGCTAAAAAACTTGGGGATTATGATGGGTTTTGGGGGATTTAAGTTATTGTTCATCTGGGTTGTGTTATTGTTGTGTTTGTTATCATCAACCTCTCGATCCCAATTCGTTCCTGCTGATAAATACTCCATTGATTGTGGATCTCCGAGCAACACCACTGTGGGAAACCGTGTGTTTTTGTCTGATAATTTAGCTTCGAGTTATCTCACAACCCCACAAAACATTTTGGTTGATACTTCGGCAAATTCGATCCCTTCGTCGGAATATTCTCAACTGTATCGAACCGCAAGAATCTTCTCGCAAACATCTACTTACAGTTTCAAGATCAATCAATCGGGTCGTCACTGGATCCGACTGTTTTTCTTCCCGTTTTCCGCGAGTAATTACGATCTAAAAACCGCAACTTTCTCAGTTTCAACCCGTGATCATTCTCTGTTATCGGATTTCAGTTCCGATGGTATGGCGGTGAAGGAATATTCCGTCAACGTCACCGCCGGCGACCTCGAGATCACCTTCACACCCTCCGGTAGTTCGTTTGCTTTCATCAACGGTTTAGAAGTCGTCTCCGTTCCCGATCTGTTGATCTCCGACGACGCCGCCTCCGTCACACCTCCGGCGAGCTACCATGGGCTGTTGAATCAAGCGTTGGAGACGGTGGCTAGGGTTAACATGGGTGGTCCGATGGTCACATCAAGAAACGATTCGTTGTGGCGAACGTGGGTCCCTGATCGGAGTTTCTTGATAAACCCTAATGTTGCATCCAATGTGTCGAATCCTGACGCTGTGAAGTACCCCGACGGCGGCGCCACGGTGGATGATGCTCCCCGGAGTGTGTACGGCACCGCCGCGAGAATGGCGTCGGAAGATGACCCCCAAAGCCACTTCAACGTCACTTGGGATTTTCCGGTGGATCGAGGGTTTCAGTATTTCATTCGTCTTCATTTCTGTGATATTGTGAGTTCATCCCCAAATCAACTGTACTTCAATGTCTACATTCAAGATTCAAAAGTGTTATCAGATTTTGATCTGACTACAAAGCTCAATGGGCATATAGCGACAGCTTATTACTCTGATTTCGTCACGAACTCGATTAACAGTGACCATATTCGTATCAGCATCGGCCCGTCTACTGTAAATGATGCGTTGCCGAATGCGATTCTAAACGGGGCTGAGATCAAGAAGATGAACAACTCTGATGGGAGTCTTTCGGGTAAAGACATCCCTGTGTCGAGCAAGAGCTCGAAGAGCAAAGTGGGAGTGATCGTCGGGGTGGTTGCTGGTGTGATCGTCGCAATGTTGTTGATTCTTGTTCTGTTCTTCGTGCATAAGCGTAGGAAGCAGGAGCGGTTGAACCAGTCGAAGATCTGGATTCCTTTGTCGACGAATGGGCTTTCGCAGACGATGGGGAGCAAGTGTTCTAACGGGACAACGATCAGTGCGGGTTCTAACTTCAACTACAGGTGCCCGTTTGCGGCTATTCAAGAAGCTACCAACAATTTTGATGAGAGTTGGGTGATCGGGATAGGCGGTTTTGGTAAGGTTTACAAAGGCGTGTTGAGCGATGGTACGAAAGTGGCGGTCAAGAGAGGTAACCCGAAGTCCCAACAAGGGTTAGCCGAGTTCCAAACTGAGATCGAGATGCTTTCGCAGTTTCGTCATAGGCATTTGGTGTCGTTGATTGGGTACTGTGATGAGAAGAATGAGATGATTTTGATATATGAGTATATGGAAAACGGGACCTTGAAGAGTCATCTTTACGGGTCAAACTACCCGAGTATGAGTTGGAAGCAACGGCTTGAGATCTGCATTGGTGCAGCCCGCGGGCTGCATTATCTGCACACTGGTTATTCGAAAGCTGTGATCCATCGTGACGTTAAGTCTGCTAACATATTACTTGATGAAAATCTCATGGCGAAAGTAGCAGACTTCGGGCTTTCGAAAACTGGTCCTGAGATTGATCAGACCCACGTGAGTACCGCGGTTAAAGGGAGCTTCGGGTACTTGGATCCAGAGTACTTTAGACGACAACAGTTGACTGAAAAATCAGATGTTTACTCGTTTGGGGTTGTTTTGTTTGAAGTTTTATGTGCACGACCCGTCATTGACCCGTCTCTACCTCGAGAGAAGGTGAACTTAGCCGAATGGGCGATGAAATGGCAGAAAAGCGGGCAACTTGAGCAGATAATTGATGTTACTTTAAAGGGGAAAATCCGGCCCGATTCACTTAGGAAGTTTGGTGAAACAGCAGAGAAATGTTTGTCTGATTTTGGGGTTGATCGGCCTTCGATGGGTGATGTGTTGTGGAATCTTGAATATGTACTTCAGCTTCAAGAAGCGGTTTTACCAAACGACCCGGATGAAAACAGTACGAATGTGATCGGTGAGTTATCTCCACAGATTCATGATTTTCATTCAGGTGGTGATGAAAACACGAGCACTGGAATCGGTCAGTTTGAGATGTCGAGTGGGGATGATATTTCGGGTGTTTCGATGAGCAAGGTTTTCTCGCAGTTGGTCAAGTCGGAGGGTAGATGAACCAGAAGCAGGACATATCGGGGGGTTTAAAGATGGCGATAATCGGTTATTGGTTTTACTTCATAGAGTTTGAAGAAGTTGTGTTTTATAAGTAGTTTTGTTTTGGTTTTACTTATAAATTTATGCATTGTTACATGATGTAATGAGTAAGTTATTTGATTATTTGATCTGTTTTATGTTGAGCTTTGAAACCATGAAAGTATGGACACATGAGTTGTGTTTCAGTTAGGAATGTGCTTTGCAGTTCCTTTTGTTTGGTCTTCAGGTTCCATCTGTTAGCAGTTACAGTAGTGGTACACATGGTTTTGTCCTAGCCAATGAACGGCTTGGTTCTAGCTAACGCCTAGCTCGGTCCTAGCCAATGCTCGGACCATGAGCAAGTTAGCAAGTTCGTTGTTTCTAATCGCATATTACAGCAACCAATATGCCCATTGAGTCATGTAGATCTAGGGTTTATTAGAATAAATCGAAACTTCAAAGGACTAAATGACCTAGGGGTGTGAACTTTTAACGGGACATGAATTTAACTTGAACTTATGGGTTTGGGTCTTGGTTTAATGGGTTTTAACTTGAACTTATGGGTTTGGGTCTTGGTTTAATGGGTTTGGCTTGGTTTCTAGTAGTAGACATGTTTAGCTATAGCTAAATGGGTTATGTTTTGTTTAACGTGATAGGTTTATAGGTTGACACGTTTATGTTTGTAAGTTCTTTTACAATTCGTTTAATGTAATAATTTAGACTAGATCGAGTATTTCTTATCAAAATCTAATAAAAGAGAGAAAAGTATCGTGTTTAAGAGTTTAAAAGTAATTCTTTTATATGTTCTATAGCTCATAAGTAATTTCTTTATATGCATTTGAACGATTTATGTTCAAGTCAACCTTAATGTGCAGGTCAAGACGTGAAGAATACACATGTCGTTTTCGGGCATGTATCTAGCATGATTTTCGAGTATATGTCATGTTTCATTTCGTAACAGGTTTGACCCGCCAACCCACTCACTCAAAGGTATGACCCGAGCCATTTTCCCTTGTAGCTTGTCGTGCTTTGAACCATAGACTAAGCCATAACCATTAATCCTAATCTGTATGCAACAAACACACCTTGAACTCTGAAAACATGAGTATATTACAACAAATACACCATCATATCTAGGTTTGACATAAAGAATGCCACTTTAAAGAATCTTGGATCAATGCATATATATTCAAGAACAAAATGTGCATAAACATCTTTTTACTACTTGAAGATCAACATGTTTCAAGAACTTAAATACCATTGCACCTATAGTGCTACCATCATAATCATCAAATTGCCATCATAATCAACAATTAGTATACTAAAATCAAATATGTAAGCGTAAATGTCTCCTTGTGTGACGTAAAGAATGCTACTTCAAAGAATCTTGAATCAATGCATACAAAATCAAGAAACAAAATGCGCATAAACATCATCTCCTTATTACTTGAAGATCAACATGTTTCAAGAACTTAAATACCAATTGCACCAATAGTGCTACCATCATAATCATCATATTGCCATCATAAAGAATGCTAATTTAAAGAATCTTGGATCCATGCATACAATATCAAGAAAACAAAAGGCTGCATAAACATCATCTTCTTATTACTTGAAGATCAACATGTTTCAGGAACTTAAACACCAACTGAACCAATAATGCTACCATCATTATCATCATAATCAACAATTGGTACACTAAAACCGAATATGTACACGTAATTGTACCCACGTTTAGCAATCAAGAACAACAAGTAGCACACCTGATCAAACCATTCTCATTGCAATTCGGGCACCTAATTGACCTCCCTTCATCTTCCTCAAAAACCTTCCTGCTTCCGCTGCAATTCGGGCATGGCACAAATCTTGCATCCCCACAACTGTCACAAACAACCCCAGGATCAATAACAGGAAACCCCTTCATAAAATCGAACAATTTTCCTTCGTCGTGAAGTCGTTTGATCTCATCTGCACCACCAATAAGTTTCCCCCTGATGAACACTTGTGGCAGAGTGAATCCTCTGCCCTCAAACACACTCTGCAGCTCCTTTCTGTAACTTGAATCCATCGATATATCGCGTTCATCAACAAACACGCGAAATCCCTTCAAAATCAATCGAATTTCGCAGCAATCTTCATAAGTTTTCCTGATTCCTCTCAAACTGGTGTAATACAAAACGATTCGATCTTCACAACCTGATAAACAACAAACCCCTTTTGAATCAGGGGTTTCAGCAACAGAGTGAGCTGATGCTTTCGATTCATGCTGATGATCTGATCGCTTAGAAGATAATGCTTTATTGTAACTTGAAATCAAATTAGAATCCATTTTCGATAACAGTGATTCTTCAGATAAATGCTTCCACAAGGGTTTGATTTCAGAATACTCCACCAATTCGTAAGGACCACCCAATCCGAACGAAACATAGAGTTTATCATCTTTTTCGTTCGATCCATTGATCAATCTTCCATTATACGAAGTGGGTTTCTTCAGATTCTTCTGATTATCATCAACATTCAATTCAATTTCTTCATCTAACCCTTCCATGAGCTCCCACGTGTTGATTACAGAGTCTGGAGAGGAAACAGGGTATTCCTCTAGGGTTTTGCTGTTGTCGGTGGTGGTGGCGGAGGGGGTGGTGGCGTCGACGACGGTGAGGGAGCCGTAGGTGGTGGAGGTGAGTGATACGAAGTGGCTCGAATCGCCTTTACGAAGAGGTGGGTGGTGGATTAAGGGTGTGGGTAGAGACATTGTTCTTGAAACAGGGGTTTGTGTTGACGATGAGTTGTAACAGTGATCGGATAACGGGGAGGAGTAATGGTGGTGTGAAGGTGATGAGTTGGTGGAGTTTGACAGTGGGTTGTGGTGGTCTACGGTGGTGGTGGCGGTGGTGGTGATGGTGGTGGTGAAGTGGAGAGATGGGGAAGAACGAGAAGCAGAACAACCCATTTGAATGATGATAATGGAGTGAAATTGAAGTGTGATCTGTGATGAATTGGGTGTTGATTCGGGTTGATTATGGGTTTGATGAAGGTGGATTTCAGATTTTCAGAGGATTGAAGCTATGGTGGATTGAGAGGATGAAAAAGAAGAAGAAGAGAGAGAAGTTGAGAAATTAATGAGGCTTGTTAGTTGGGAGAAGCAATTGACTTTAGATTTTGTGTTATACAAAACAAAACATGTTATTATGATTATAATAATAATAAAAAAAAACATGCTGTTTGAAATCAAGGTATCTTCATGTATAAATATGTATTTTCTTAAGCTGAGAGTTTAAATCTCGGTCGGTTAATACATGAATTAATAGTAGTACATTAAACTGATATATTTAAGATATAATACAAAAAAAAAAAGAAAATAATCTTTTTTAAACGGTTAATTAGATTACTGATGGTCCATTGGCCCACCCGATATCTCCATTCCTCCATCTACTTTAATGAAATCTTGATATCATCTTTGATATATAAGATTTATGAATAATTATTTGGCTTCTAAGGAATTCTGTATGAAAACAACTGCATGCGTATCAAGATGAATCGATTATCCAAAGTCAATAATTTATATATTGATTTTGGTTTTAAAAAGCATGAGGTGTATTTGGATGATAAGTTATAGAGTTGAAGCGCAAGGTGCAAAGCTACATAACATATGCAAGGAACAAGAAAATTATACAATTTTTGTGTTACTTTATAAGTTTCTAGTAGCATATACTCATAATTCAACTAAATATAATCTCATAAGTTATTTCATATATAAATAATCGTTATACAACCTAAAAAACTACATTTATAATTTCATTGATATTATATGAAAAAGGTAAACTAGCTTTCTTTTTCTTTAGTTGTAAATGCTTATTTATATGGTTTTAGGAAAATAACTTTTTACCTAGCTTATAAAAACGGTATTCTTAGAACTTAGGCAAACCAATATTAAAGTACTTAAATAATATTTATTATATTTGAAAGGGAAAAGTTAGATGGAAACTTGCTAAAAACCAAAATGTTGCATATTCTTTAGGACAACTTAAGAAGGAAATGTTGTACCTGGACGAATCACGTGATTTGATATATTAATTTTTCTCTTTGAAAAAAATTTGATATGTAAATTTAACTTTCGTGTATTAATAAATGCATTTTTCTTTACCTGCATGAATTTGTTTCGAATAATAGTTGTTATTTTAATCGAAACATATATCTGTTTTTTAAGCGCGATCACACTTTCAACCTTCTTAATGGGAAATCTACAATTAGAAAAAACTCATGGCCCAACCCAGAATATTTTTGCTATAAACGAGACTGGAACCTAATACGTTTTCATATTTTATTGTCTTGGTTTCCTAACCTCAACCACTTGGATTGATGACCATTAGTAATGTATGCATATTTTAACTTGACAAATAATACTTTACAACGGGTTTCATGGATGTTCACGGATGATAGGTGGACGACTTACGGACAAAGAAGCCATAGACGTGCATTATGAGTTGGACCGTAGCCATCTGTGACGTGTCCGTTCATGTGGGTACGCAAGCTTGAGGTTGAGGGGGCCATTTTAGTACCTTTTCCGCCTCGCTCAATCCATGAGCTCTTGTTAAAAAGGTACTAACACGGTTATAACATAAAAAAAGATCAAGAATAAATGAATTATTTCAATAATCCATTAGATGAAAGATGAAAGTGGGACTTCATTTTATCGTGTAGTGTTTCAAATGTTTGTTTGACATGTCATTATATCGTGTACATCTAGTGATACTTAGCTATTAACACACGAGACTCTGTTAAATTTAATATACATGTTAGAATGTTAATCTCATAAAAATGAAACCTTGCATATCGGAATATGAAAATAATTCTCTTGTTAGATGTGATATGTTCTTTTTAAGCTTGTTAAATATCATAAGTTCTAAAACATAATTTATAATACTTCAAATATGAAATATAAAATCTTATGAGTTTTAGAAGGTGAAAAATGAGAGTGGGGGTTAAAGTGGTGTGTTCATCCCAACCAAAGGTTATGGATTCGAGTCTTGATGAGGTTAACTCTTAAATTATTTAGGTGTTGTTTATTCTGTCCTAGTTAATATAATAGTTGTTAAAAAAAAAGAAGGTGGAAAATGAAATTACCTGTAATTTCTTAGTTATAGTTCTGATATATGAATGTGAATTAAATTAAAATATTTTTAAAATTTGTCTTTTTCAAAAAAGTTCATAAAAAGTTACTTTAGTTTGAAAGAAAACAACCACCAACTTAAAAAGTATAAATTTAAGTCTCTCTTCCCCATAGTCCCATACACCTTAGTTCAAACAAGAACATTAAAACAATAATAAGGCTATTATGTATCTTGATTATCGTATCATAATTAGTGTAGTGGTATGGTGTTTGAGAGTTTTATGCAAGTTTAAATGTTCAAAAGTGAAAGTGAAAGTTCGGTAGTATCTAGATGGAAAATTAAATGTTGTTTAAAAAAAGTATCGTGACTATCGAATACATTTCACTTTCTATTATATAAATAAAAACTACCGATAAATTAATTTTGATTGTAAACATATATTCAATATGCTTTTATAATAACCATATGAATTTATACGAATCATTTTTAATGACGAATATATACGTAAGCGATCAAAAATGATAGAAACATAAAGAATAATATGCATCCTGCAAAAGTATTACTTTTCGATGACTCACAACCAATTTGTCAATTTTGTACTTTCTTATTCAGAAAAATAAAGACACTAGATGTTGTATTGGAGGTTTATTTAATTAATAAACATTATCTTGAGAAAAAAAACTATAGGGTATGGCTTAGAGTAAACATGTTACGTAATTTTCCTAAATTATTTATTAGGGTAGGAGTATTAGTAAATAGGGATGATCATGCTACGTAAATAGGGATGATCATGGTAGGAATACTTTGTGTATATTGGTTTGTGAATAGGGATGATCATGGTACGAGTATTTATAATCTCAGTCTTATATTCGATTATAAAATTATATCTTATATCTAGTATATGGGAATGAAAATAAAATTAAGAAGATTATATTCTAGGGAATAGTATAAGAGTCATATGAAAAAGAAAGACAGATCACTTTCACGCCAGCTTCACATGTCTATGCTACAATCATTTCCATTCAAAAGTTGTCTTTTTTGGTTTTACTTTAATTTGAAAAAGAAATATCATTGCTATCAATTACAAATGATATGATCATAAAATAATTTTGGTTTTTGGTCGAAGTAAGTGAAACACGTATGTGCTATCTTATTAATAGGAGATTTTGTATTAAACATCGTTCTATAGAAGCTAATTATACACTATATAGCATACCGATTTAATTAAAAACAATTTTATACTACTATATTACTTGTGTCCTAGTATTTGTCGCCTTTTGTCAAACATGGTCCTAAGATCCACCATCCACGTTTACTATGTAACTTTAATTTTCTTTAGCTTTAGTTATACTTAACAAAGAATTATGTTTAACACCGTTTTAATTTTACAAACATGTAATAACATGATATGTAATTACCAGTTTACCACATCTTCAAGTTTGATTGGGCTTTTTCTTAAAAACGATTTCAGATAGAAAAGTTTTGGTTTGGCCGTTTGGGGAAGTTGTAACCGTTTAATTTTGGGTTTCGTATTGTGACCTTTTGGGCTTTGAAAATCAGGCCCAACTAACAATACATACGTCATTGGTCATTCATTACTTGAGAGTTGAGTCCAACAAACAATAAAAACAATTCTAACCCAATAAGTAACATTGTATGTTTGTGAATCAAATGTATGTCAAGAGCATTCACGGTAGTTTCGGTAAAATGCACCTTATCTTTATGACTATATTTTTACAAAAATTAAAGAAAAACATTCAAATTACTCCTACAACTCATTCCTTCAATCAATTCATATCTTTAGAATTTAATAATAAAATATAGAGTATATTGTTTGAATAGTGATTTTTTATAGTTACCAACTCACTATTCATATCTTATAATCTTCTTGTGAGTGAAATGGCAAGAAAGATTAGTAAGTACTGATGAAAGTTATTATTTAATTAAATTAAAATAAAAATAAAAATGTGATGTTAATACTTTTTGAAAAATAAGTTATAAATACAAGAACCGTAGATTTTTTGATAAATTATAAAGATATGAATAAAGAAGTTACTCTAAATGCTCTTAATAAATTACACAGATGACTCATCATGTCATAATTTTAACTATCTTTAATATGATCGTTTTATCTTTTCATGAAAAAGTTATTCATCCATCCTTTTAACTTCTATATTGTGTTCAAGTTAGTTTCTTCCTGCCACACTTTGTTGGGGAATTTACTTGTTTATGGCAAAGATACTTAATAAAATTGTGTCACATGTTTCGACTTTTAAAGTTCGTGTTATACAACATCATTATTGTCATGGTCCAAGTAAAGTTATCCTAAATTAACAAATCTAATAGTTGTAAGATTTTAGACCATCTTTAATAGGGTGTTCTTTCACCTAATGTGATTTTACATCAAGAACTATTGGAGGTGATTGGAGGTGTTTTTACAATCCACGTTCAATCATATTTTACCTCAATATAACTGTTTTTTAATTAATAAATTTTTGTTATTAATAATTTAATATTCTATTTATTCAGTCAAGTTTAAAACACATAGTTAAAACTAAAACTATAATTAAAAACTTAATCACACAAAAGTTAAAAAGAATTTTAATAACAGTTTATTACGTACACGCAAGTAAGCAACTTCAATAACAGTAATCCAAAACTAAGATAAGATTCATTAAATAAAAATTATTATTATTTTTGTCGATTTTTGATCCTCCAAGGTCCAAACACTCGAATATTTGTCTGAAGCTGTGTTGGCGTATTAATTCCCAAATCGAGCTATCAATCGTCGTCAACAATGGCGATTTACACTGCTGCAAGATCACTCCTAACACTAACTAAATCACCATTTTCAATTAGAAGACTTTATTCTTCATCCATCATCCCATCTCATTTTGAAGTAAGATTCTAATCACCATCATTATACATTTATTAGTTATAATTAACTAATTATACATGTTTTTTTGATGATCCTGCGTCTGTTAAGCTTGAATTTTCATCGATTTTGCACTGTCGTATCATCTATTTGTATGATGTGTCGTCAATTTTCCTATGGATTTATATCACCCGAAGAAGATAATCAGATCGCAGGCGGTTAATTAGGGTTAAAATATCCAAACTCTCTTAGAAAACAGCAAGCATTAAAAGTGGGTTACATGGGTTTTTGGGCAAAATAACTAATTTGTAACAGTTTGATTTTGATTTGATTAATTTTGACCATACGGTATTTTGAATATTTCTTGGACTTGACTCTGAAAAAGTCGTATCTTGACGTTGTTAAATTGACACTAGGGAGTGTTTGGATGTGCCTTTTGAGTTGATTATTGTGATATTTAACAATAATAATCAAATAGTTGAATTAAGTTTTACATGTAGGAGAATAAACATCTCAAAATCCAGTAATTTCAGCCCTAAAAGATCATAAATGAAATGGTCAAACACTACAAATCTGATTATCACAACTCATATTTGTATATCTAAACCCCCGCTGTTAATAATTTATTCCATTTATTATATCTTTGTGTTGTGATTATATATATATATATATTTCTTTCTGATATGACTTGTATGATGATTACAGAACGTTGGATTCATAGGTTTAGGAAACATGGGATCCCGAATGGCGAATAATTTGATAAAAGCAGGATACAACGTTGCAGTTCATGACATGTAATTTTCTGGTCTTAATAAACCATGAAAAGTTGCATGCTAAAGTTTATTACTTTTTTAATGTAATGGTAAATATAATGCAAGGTTTTTCCTTTATCATGATTTTCCTATCAGCAATCTTAGTGTCATAAAGGTGTTTTCAGACAAGGGGATCACTGTAAAAGGATCGCCAATGGAGGTTGCGGAAATTAGTGATGTTGTAATTACCATGCTGCCCTCACCATCCCATGTAAGCTACATATTTTGCTAACATTTTATTCATCTTGGATTATGCCCAAAATTTTGAACTTCAGTTCCATACTATAGTCGATCACATGACTGTAGTTTATCACAAAATGTTGATATGATGATTTATTTGCAACTCAGTTTGTGTTGTTTTAATGCAGGGTATAGTTTAAAGTTGTGTGATTATTCTTTCAGGTATTGAATGTTTATACTGGACCAAATGGTTTACTTAATGGTGGGAATCCAGTGAAGCCGTGGTTATTCATAGATTCATCTACGATTGATCCTCAAACAACAAGAAATATATCTTCAGCTGTATCTAATTATGCTTTGATTGAAAGAAAAGGTATCTAGAAGAAGTTAAAACTATTTAATCTGTCATCATTGATATATTAAACTTTAGCTTGCAATTTAGATGTTAGAATACTATGTAATGATCAGAATAACGATTTGGAGTTGTATTTGTAACACTGAATCTTTTTTAACAGATCCTATGGTGGCACCTGTCATGTTGGATGCTCCTGTCTCTGGAGGTGTCCCTGCAGCAGAGGCTGGAACACTTACATTCATGGTATAAACAAAAAGACTATTCGAAACACTAACGCCACTTGTACTAAATCTATGACGTCTTTTATTATCTGTTGAGTTTCATGTCTTTTTAGAAATAATTTATTCAATGTTTGTTAAGTTTAATGTATTTACAGTTAACTAGTAAGAGAGAAATAATCAAACATTAGTATATCCATGATTAAAATAGGTATCAAATCGTCTTTCCATGATTAAACAACTCTTGGATTGCCAGAAGCTAAGTTATATGCCTGACTTGACCTAGAGTTACCACATATCAAATAAAGAATTTTTTTTGTTTGTGTTAATAGAGGTTAGTTAAGTGTTGACTTTAGCATATATTTTAAACTATGGGCGATATGTGGATTATCAGGTTGGTGGCCCAGAAGAAGCTTACAAGGCTGCAAAACATTTGTTTTCATCCATGGGGAAAAATACTATATATTGTGGTGGTGCGGGGACTGGTTCTGTAAGTTTATGTGGTATCTGAATTACTGAAGTGTATGTGTATGTGTATGTGTGATTTGATATCGTAATGTTTTGATTTTGACTCTTGACCCTGGTCAATTTAGGCAGCTAAGATCTGCAACAACTTGGCAATGGCTGTGAGTATACTTGGTGTTTCTGAAGCCTTTGTTCTTGGTCAGTCTTTGGGTATTACAGCCACTACTTTAACTAAAATATTCAACTCTTCAAGTGCTCGTTGTTGGAGTAGGTAATAATTTATTTTTTGCATTTACAGTATTACCCTTTTCGTTAAACCAAATCTTGATATGAGTGATAACAATCACTCTTTTAAAACATTTGAAAGGTGACAATTTCGACCCATTTTCTTATGAATGGGTCCATCTAAACATTAGCTCAAAAGGGAACAATTAAATGGGTCAAACGGTTCAGAGCCTACCTTTCTTTTATGCATACAGCCCCTAAATTGTTTTATTCAAATATCTAGTTTGTGATCATAATAATATTGTTTATGCAATCGTAATTAACACATTAATTGTTAATACAAGGGGCACAAAAAAGTGTTTGTGGGTCAATCCAACTTGACCTCGCCCGGGCTGTTTTAACCCATACTAAAAATGACCCGTTTTGACCCAAATCGCCCGACTAGCCCATCAAGCTACCTCTAGCTAGAACAATGCTTATGTATTTTTGTTTGTTTTTTTTTAAATCCATGAATTTGTGCAACTACTTGTATTATATTATCACTTATATACTTGTCAGTGATACATACAATCCGGTACCTGGTGTGATGGACGGGGTACCCTCTTCAAGAAATTATGATGGCGGGTTTGCAACTACCCTGATGGTATGTTAAAATTCTCCGCTTGTATATATTAATTTGTTTATTCTTAATATTTTATTTACATGCTTTAATATTAAATTTCATTGTTACAAGATAATGTTGTTTTGGTGTTTTTCTGAAGTTTCTGTGTTTTTCTTACCACCCACCCAAAGTTTAGGGGTAATTTTTTTATTTTCTGAAATTACATGGTCTTCATATCTTTTTTTTAATGCAGGCTAAAGATTTGAAACTTGCTTCAGCATCAGCTAAAGAAATTGGTTTGAATTGCCCGTTGACATCTGAAGCAAAAGACATGTAAGAATCAAGATCACTCCTTTAATTTAAATAAAAAATAAAAAATCTTTTTATGGATATTACAAGATAATAAATTATATATTTATTTTACATAAATAGAAAAGATAATAAAGTGTACTTTTTTATGTTGGAAATTATAAGGTTATATGTCATGCAACATGTTTTTGTCAGATTAGGCGTTACTGAAAGTTGAAACCAAATACATATTAATTAGAGTTGTATTAGTCTAATAATATAGTAAAAATTTATCGTGTTCATGTTATCGTTTGTTTTCTTGTATAGATTCACGAAGCTTTGTGACGAGGGTCATGGGAAAAAGGACTTTTCTTGCGTTTTTCGTCATTTTTATTCTGGGAAGGATGAATTGTAATACAATTGGTAAAAATGAGTTACCTGAGTCTAGAGATTGTTTGCAAATCAAACTGTGTTGTACATGTAATTCAAATAAGTGGTTTTGCACAAACACATTAGTGGTTAGTAAACCTAATAAACCTTGTTTATCGCATGGTTCCCCAATAGAAATGTTAAAACATATACCCGCGTGTTATTTTCGTTATATGACTGTTTTCTGTGATGGTTTACCGAGACTGTAGTATATGTGTCATGGGAGACAAATAGTTGACTTTTAATAGCTAATTATATTTTAGTAATTTTGAAACTAACCTATAATATTGCAAACAAGGATATCTAACAAAAATCTATTAGGAAATAGAACTATAACATTGAAAAGAGAACAAAAAAAAAAACTTAAAAGTAAATAAAAAAATTGAAAACGGAGAATAGAAAGAATGTGTATCAATCATGCATATGACATCAATAAAAGAAAAGCTAAATCAATCAGATATACGACATGAATATAAAGAGAAGCTAAATCAATCAATGACCAACTACAACAATTTCAGGTGTTTTATCAGCTTTTTTTCTTTCGATATCTTCGTCGTCTTTTGAGCCTTCTACGACTCTGGTTTTCTTTCTTGAGGGTGTAATGACACAATGAGGGTCTGTGGGGTCACATGCAGGACCTCCAGCGGCTTCGGTATTTAAAATTAAGACAGAAGACATGAGGAGGATTGTAAGGAATACAAAACCTATCGTTCTCATGGTGTGCTTATTTCTTTTAAACGTATATTGAAAATTATTGTTCTTTTGGTAATTATGAAGGAATAACCTAATATGATAGGGGATTTGTATGACTAATTTATGGTTAACAATTATTTGAAATTTTGATGGTTGTTAAACTTCAATTCATTTCAATGGTTCTCCGGAAAATACGTAACTTTTTTGGAATTCTAGTTCGAGATACAACTTTTTAACCATACGGAAAGAAAGAAAGTCTAGAAATCTTATAAAGGCTTAAAATGAACTATAAAAGTAAGACAATTTTATGATATAGATATCAAGCGTATTTTTATTCATATTTTAGACTCGTTTATTTGTTTAAATGTATTGGTAAAATCTTTCACTGAAAGTTTCATGATAAACATGTCACTAACACTACAATAGATTAATAGGAAGTTTTAAAGTATTTTCGACCACCAACAAACTTACATTACATAAAATTCAATCTAGTGAGGCATGAATTGACGGGATAACCCCTTAGATAAGCCCATCTGAGGATCATCAATGGGCTACAACCTCTTAGATAAGCCCATTTCCAAATAAATGTTCATGCATTTACTCATTTAATCATAGGTCATTAAGACACATATTTATCCTCACGCCCGAGCTTGGTCACAAGACCACCAGTCGAAGTCCTCTTGTGACCAGTAACGATTGTTTGTTTTGTTAGGAGCAGATCGGAGATACATTTGAAGGTAAGACAGTGAAGCTTTTACTATGATATGAGCCGGGAGGAGTTTTTGATTTTGACACGTATTACTGCTTAAAAAAACTTATACATGTTGATTTGATGTTATAAAAAGTAACTCTTTGGTGTATTTAATGTGTAAATCGTATGTGCAAAGAACTAAGAAAGAAAAAGAATTGTATAATAGTCAAACCATAAACTGTATTAAATGAAATTCTTAGATATCTAGTATATCTAATATTTAAACTTACGACACAAATATGATATTGTTTACTCAAAAAGGAATTTAAGAGATGAACGTTAATAGAGATGTAAAGAAAATCGAATCAAATAGATTTTAAAACTGGGCTAACAAGAATAGTTTAGGTCGAACATGAACGACGGCCTCTAAGCTGCCTCATCAGAACCAGTACCAATTATAACCAAAACTGTACTGATCACTTACAACTTTAAAAACCGTTTCCAACTCAAACCTATTCCACCAAAAACGGTTTTACCTTTTTTTAACCCAAACCGATACCTATTCAAAAGAAAATCACTTTGTACCAAAGAAGTCTCTACAATACAAACAACTAAAGCAATTGTTTTAGTCTCAGTCCTTCAAATTTTAAGGGCCCCGAACTTTGAAAAAAAAACTTTTATTCATATTTTAAGTTGAATATATAAATAGTAATCCAACAATTTTTATGTTTTTTAAAGAAAAATAAAAAATGATAACAAATTGGTTGAAGGTTAATTTATGGGATACTTGTAATTTCTTTATATGAAAGAGGTTTTTATTGAGAAAATAAGAATGTATTGGTGAAAAAGCACATTGATTAGTGTTTGAAATAAATTTTTAATGATTTTTCTACATAATAACAAAAGTTTTCCTTTTTACGATTAAGACCTCGATTTTGATTTTATAGTTCGCTTTTAACCTCAAAATATATCGGGTCGCACCTATTTGTACACCTATACGCACTAATATCTCACCCAAACGTTCCATTATTTGTCTTTACAATAATCAGGATTCAGTCATTCAGCTCAGAAACTGTCCAGATCTCCAAACTTCCAAAATACCCAATCAATATCTTCTACAATTGCGTCCATTATCATCCCACTTCCTGATTACTCCAAAAAATCTGAACTTCATATCGTAATCTTCAATCAAACCTCCATCCTCAGTGCCCCATGTTTATGCACACCAGATGTTCGATAAAATGCCTAAATGAGAGGTTCTTTCCGATGAATTGATCTTTTGTTTGTGGGTATTGTTCATAACCACCTGATTCATTCAAACCCCTAGTCAATTGTCAAAAAGAAGCAGTAGAAAAGGGGGTTTAGGATTATGGCTGTACCTTGGAGTGTATCACTGTGGATGGCGAATATGATCTGGATGGCTCTTAGTGGTTGGTTTATTTCTTGCTTGACTGTTGCTGATGAGATCGCCGGTTCACTTCGAACCGGAGATATCGGTCCCTTTCATGTTGGTTAGATAGATTTTGATTTGCTACAGGTTTAATCTTTGTGCAGGTTAGTAATTCTGTCTGCTGATGTGATGATTGATAAGTTGACAATTATCTTGTTTTGTGCTTGTTTTGTCCTAATTTGTGTAACTTGGGTAATTGGTTTCATCAGCATCTTTAGGTTTCTTTCTGTGGTTCTGTTTTGATTCATTGATCTCTATCATGATGAGTTGATGACACATTGAATTGATTGTGTTTCTGATGAAATTGAAAGTTTTAGCTGTTTAAAGCAATTGTTTTTGAGTATATTGATTTCACCTTCAAGTTCTGAGCACTGTTCAACATGAATACATGATCATGTGCATATATTTTCAAGATGCATCTTTATCTGCTTGAAGAAGATGTTATAAGATGGTAAAAGACTGAATTTCATATTATTGATAGATTTGGTTACAATATATAGAGAATATAATGCAAACTCTAAAACCTAACTGGGCCCGTGGGCTCATACTAATAACCCTAATAATATTGTCTAATACTCCCCCGCAGTCGTAGCGGAAGTAACCTGATGCTATGACTGGAAAACAAAAAAAAAAATATAAAACAATTATAATAAGATAAACATGCTTCGATCGACTTGACTATCCAAACTATTGTCAACAAACAATATTGTGCTTGATGTTGTCGTCCATATTTTAGTTGATTGTGTTATCCATACTTCATGGTTCTTGATTCTTTGAATAATAAGTTGAGACCCGGTGACCGTAGTCGTTGGCGATGTCTCAAGGCTAGCAAGCGGCACTCTCTTGGATCCATAGATCAAGAGATGACATAAGTAGATATAATAAAATAAAAGAAAGCAAGACCCGTGACCGTGGTCAGTTGGCGGTCTCTTGGATTCGTAGATCTAAGAATAATAGAAATATTTAATCAAACCGTAGTTTGAGATTGGCGGCCGTGGACCGTGGTCCTTGATGCGGCTAAAACACCGATAAACGAAAAAATAAAAAGAACAAAGAAAACATAGTAACCGCTGCAAATTGGGTGCCATAATCCAAAAACAAACCAAGAGAATGGATGTGAACGAATCAAGAGAATGGATATGGGTAATAGGTTTGAATCCTCAACCGACAACGAAGCTTTATTAAACATAAACTAGAAAATAGATAAGAACGAAACAGAAGACGAAGGTGGGACAGGGCGGCGGCGGTGGAGGCACACCGCCCTGTCTAGGGTTTGAACTCGATGGCGATGGCTAGGGTTTGTATGTTTTTGTGGTGGTGTAGCGGAGAAGAAGGTAACCAGAACCCTAATGCTCTGATACCATGTAAGATGGTAAAAGACTGAATTTCATATTATTGATAGATTTAGTTACAATATATAGAGAATATAATGCAAACCCTAAAACCTAACTGGGCCCGTGGGCTCATACTAATAACCCTAATAATATTGTCTAATAGATGTATGGCATATGCAAATCTAGCATATGTAGTCAAAGGCGCACAAGGCGCTTGTTCAGGTGCAGCCATACCCCCTTGCGTCCTTCAAGGCGCACAGGCGGCAATTCATGTCAAAATTTCCAAAAATCCGATTTGAACAGGTCTGAAATTGTTAAAAGTGGTTTGAAATATCAAAATATGACTGGAACTAGCCTAAGCTAGCCCCAAAACTGGTCTGTTTATATTGTGTGCCTTCCTTTAAAAGCCCTCGCCTTTTAAGAGCCTCACCTAGGCCCAAGGCTCGCATACCTTTAACTACCTAGATTCTAGCATGTCATGCTTTTTTAGTTGCATGGTAAAATTCCTGGGAAGCCTCATAATTTGTAAAGTCAATATGAAAATTATACTGATAATCGATTTCAAAACAAATCCAAACATTCCCTTTGGACGCAATAGCTATCATTCTCTTTTTGATTGCACATATGTCCATATACCCCTTGATGCACAATATTTATCTTCCTAGTTATTTAGATATGAAAGATAACTAATACCAGCTTTCATTTCTTGCAGGGTTGTGATGGTTTCATGCTCTTTACAAGTCGATATTATATTAGCTGTGTGCTTGAAAGATCAAAGATAACATGCTCGTTTTGTGATATACGATCGAACAATCGTAGATTTGATCATGGTTTTATGACTAATATAACCAATACGATGTAGGTCTTAAGAACTGGTTTTGAACTCATCCATCCTTTGATGTCTATAGTAGGGGCAATTGGGACGAATTGTAATGAATGTTCTGTACCCAAAGTGACCCGAGGAGGTTCGGTGTTCGTATCTCATCTCATGTTTAAACAATCACTTGTATGTATGGGTGACAGTTTCGACCTATTTGCCTAATTTAATGTAGATTTGCTTGTATTATAAGGAATTGGATTGTTATTTTGGCAGAGTTTTTCATATTTGTGGAGGGTTTTATAAAAGTTTTAAAGTGGTTTATGGAGAGTACGCTACCTCAACAAGCGGATTCAGTCTTTGTTAATTGTACTTGTTGCAGTGTGGTGACCAAAAATTCATGTCACATCTAGAGTATACTAGTCAGTAGCCACTCAAGCAGAGTCAATGTCAGAAAAACTAAAGGTAGTAGAAATCACAATAAAACCATTTTCAAACTAGAAATCACTACACAAACTCGAAATCCTTCAAAAATTGAAAAATTTCTATTTCTGGCAATCTAGTTTATATAGTTTTATTTATTTATTTCATTTCTTATTTATGAACCGACGCATCCAGCTTGTTAGTCTATCTACACTTTATGGTTTGATACCTAAATTTGTTCTGTTTTTGTTTTAGCGAATGATGTCGTTTACGTATAAGATTAGAACTAAGTTGATTCTAAACCAGCAATATACTTTTAGGTTTTGATGTTACTTTAAACCTAAAGACCGCTCTTAGTCCATTATTAGTAATAAGATCATAAGTTATAATACGTTAGTATGTAAAAGTAGATATGATGTAATTATTGGAGAAACTATTTAAATTTCTTTATAAACAACGACAAGCAATTGAAACGGTCAATCATACGTGTTTTCTTGTTTTCATTCTCATATAAACCGAACAACAAATATAACCCTTTACTTTAAAGATTATATTTGTATCTTTACATGGTACGTTTGTACGCTTGTAACTTACAATAATAAAATAGATTATATTTTTCAAAGTTAAAGTCATCATAAAAATAAAGAATTTTATCATCATTTTGCATACTTTTAACCATATTTGATAACAAAAACTAACATTTAGGCATTACATTATTTGATGGCCAAAGTGAGATATCATTTATATTTCTATGTACATTTACACCTATTCATTTTAGAGCTAATAACAAAGATATAATGACTTACAAAAACAAATTTTACATAATTACCATCAGTATGATTATGATAGGATTATACATACATAAATAAACACACAATTGGATCAAAGTAAAGTGGTCTAATATCCATATGATGTTGTCTTCATCATTCTCATGAATTCCTCTATGTTTACTTCTCCGTCATCTAACCAACAAATCCACAATTAGTTAATCAAATTAAAATCACAAGTTAATTTTGTTCTCTAATATGATGGATAAACCAAATGTAAATGTTAAATGAGTTGATTTGGGTTATATTTCACATCAAATAAGTGATAAAAAAGAAAAAAAATGTCAAACGAGTGGTTGAAATTTGGTATAATTATATCACTAATACAGTATTTGTAGTTATATTTGACCTAAAGTATATTATTAATATGTTAAACAATCTTCTAAATCATTTTATTATGAAATAAAACAATAGGATATTTATAATCATGTTTGACGGTTAAAAAAACATGTTCCAGTACATCATTATGTTAATAATATAGAAAATATTCTATCATTTATTTTTTCAAACTTCTTAAATATAAATTTAGTTCGTATTTTTCAAAGTTTTCAACCTGACCCGACCCATCACCTATAACGTGAAGCGAGAAAAACTGAACAAACTTACGGTCGCGATCGGCTTCCTCCACCATTGATTGGATCTCGGCATCCGTAAAACGTACACCCAACTCCTTAGCAATATTCTTTATGTCTTGAACTGATATCTTTCCCTGTTTTCACCATACACACGTTGATTTCAAATTCAAAAAATCATGTTTAATCAGTACAAAATGTTACATTTTTATCATGGTCAATGATGTTGAAAGCTTTAGTAAGCTCCTGCTTGTTGTTCCTCTCGCATATTTTGTCAGTCATCATGTACACAAATTCATCAAAATCAATTGCACCACTCCCATCTCTGTCTACTTCTGCTATCATTTCATCAATTTGCTGAAATATTTATAAATATATGATAAATACAATTTGAATGACCAAATTGAGACTGAACTGGAATCCTAAAGCAATAAAAAGAATCATAAAATAAGAACAATAGCTAGCAAAATGTGTCGTTTCGTATTAAACAGGCCATGTTTGATATGACATGTTAACTAAGCATGTTATCACTTAAACACTAACACGTGCATGTTTAATATGCACGTTACACAACACGTTTAAGATGACTAGGTCAATACACAAATGCCACAACATGACACGTTTTAACCCAATTAAAAATAAGAAGTTCAACAACACATATGAACAAAAGAAATTAAACACAAACTTTGCAAAATTTAATAGCAAGTACATGCAGCAAGGGTTAGAAATTCAGAATAAAATATACAGTAATGAATAAAGATACAAAACTAAGCGTTTAAACATGTCATGTCACCCTGATAGTTTAAAACGATACTACTAAACAGGTTATGCGCGTCATAAACGGGTTATACAGGTTAAGCGCGTTTAGACATGTTTTTAACCTTGTGAATAATATGTTGACCTGTTTATTATCCAAACCCAAACCCAATCCCCAACCCCTACAACTTCGTGTCAAATCATGTCATGTTTTTAACCATTTAGACATGCTTTAAACTGTATCATTACTATGTCGACCCGTTTATGACCCAAACATGTTTACCTCAAACCTTCATGTTAATATACTAATAAGAACAAGAGGAAAATTATGGGCAGATGAATGCTACCTCCTTGGTCATCTCAAAACCTAGGGCCCTGAAATGAAACAGATTCAACAAGTGATTATATTCATAGTTTCATATCATCAATCATGATTGAATGAAGCTCATACCTCATTGCATTACTCAATTCCTTTGCATCAATGGTGCCTAAAGAGATCAAAAGTTCATATTATTATTATTATTCACCTAAATTGTATATATATTCATAGGTTCATAATATAGTGATATACCATTGCCATCAGTATCAAATAGCTCAAAAGCCTCCTTCATCTCCTGCTTCGTCTGCTGAGTGAATCCACGATGACGTCCCCTAGGTTTTTCTCTCCTTGATTCTCCATAAAACCCCTAACAAACGAAATTCAAAACAATAATTTGCAATTGTAAACATCAAGTAATGAAATTCAAAACGATATTCTTCAATCGAACGATTGTATAACCTCCGATTTCAGTACTGTTGTATCAAATTCCGAGAAACCCCCAAATTTTATCAGCAAAAATTACTAAAATTGAAGGTAAAGGAGCAAAATATAGAGATTTATGATGAAATTGGAAGGTGAATTATGAAGACGAACCATTGTATCTGAATCTGGAGGTCGTTTCTTCAAGAACTGAATTGAATTGAATTGAATTGATTGATTCGAGTATGGTGTTGGTGTTGAAAGATGAAGATTCGAGATGATGGAGGATTAAAGAAGAATAATAAAGGTCGCTAACTTTACATGCAAAACGAATACAAACATATAGCATCAGTGTAACAGAACTGGATAGATACTAAGATAATCTGATAATGTATATTGGTTATTATTATTATTATTGTTATTATTATTATTATTATTATTATTATTATTATTATTATTATTATTATTATTATTATTATTATTCGTGAATAAACTAAAGACAAAATATGGACCGAAGCCAGACACGTGTGTGCGTCATGAAACAACCAACTTATCTCGTAAAATCTTACGTTAAATGTTTGGAATGTAAACAACAAATTTATCTGGTAAAATCTAATGCTAAATGCCTGGAATTTAACATGTATGTTTTAGGACGATGTTATATGCGTTCGTTATATTAAATGTGGATTTACGGTTAGGGCCGATCTTGAGGATTTTACTCATATGGATGGGCTGAGAAAAAAAGCTCATTGGCCCCTAACGAATTAAATTATATAAACCATTTTTTTAAACGAAAACAAATGTTTTAACAATAAACTTAATAAAATTATAATATTAGAATGACATAATGTAATAGCTAAGAGATAAATCTTTCTAATCGACTTCGTTGCTAGCGCCTGTCTAAATTCGGTTATTTTTCTTTTAACTTTTGTTGGCCGATAATTGAGATTTGGTTTTTTGAAAAGAGGTTTTAATTGGGTTGATGAAAATAAGTTATAAGTAATAAGTTTATTTAATGAAAATAGGCCCCAAGTTAAAAGGTAATTAGGTTAAATGGACTATAACTATTAAAAAATACATATACAAGTTATTTGAGTTTAAAAGTTTTGTGCCCCCGAGCGAGCGGGCCTTGGCGGTTGTCTAGCTCATCCCTCCTCAGGGCCGGCTGTGTTTACCGTACTATTGTAATATTCATACGCATTATTATAAGTGTAAGATTTGTTCATGCGTCGGAAATCATAACTAGATAACTTGGATGCACTATTTATACATTATGCATATTGTTGTTATTGGTTTAAAGACATCATTGCAAGTAGTTCTGGAAAGTCATAATCAACACGTTCGATCTATATCAACTTAAAAAATAAAAAATCGTGTTTTACAAAATATAGCAATAGTAAACTTAAATTAAAGAGATAAAATCCCAATATTACGTATAA
This sequence comes from Flaveria sonorensis, assembly GCA_025506505.1. Taxonomy (NCBI): domain Eukaryota; kingdom Viridiplantae; phylum Streptophyta; class Magnoliopsida; order Asterales; family Asteraceae; genus Flaveria; species Flaveria sonorensis. The sequence goes on from CM046423.1 coordinate 72,051,331, forward strand.
ATTTGTATAAAAGTATAAAGCGTATATATATAAGTTGTTTGAGTTTAAAAGTTTGATGAAACTAGATTAAACAAAAAGGTCTTGCTGTCAACAATATAAAAACAAACAATAAGAACATTTAATTATGATTTTGAGAACAGATCCACAAGAACACAAAGTTAGAAAACGATAGAAAACTCTTTAAACAAGACAATAATAAGATGTAGATGTTGTAAGACAACAATAATCAGAATGTGTTCACTCTTCAAACAGTCTGCATGACGAACGAGCAAGATATCCTCAACTAGATGAAGATGATGAACAAATGATCAGAGGATGATGTTGAGCAAAACTAATTGACCATATGGGTCAAACCCTTTTTATGTGTAAAACCAAAATACACAACTTGTGTAAGGCATGTGGCCTAACATTACTCCAAGCTCAAAACAGCTTTTCTAATCCAAGCTTTTATTTAAGCAGCTACAGACTCAGCAACACTCGAACATCCGTATCCAAATATCAAAACAAGCCGTCCAACATGAAAAAAATAAAACACCATAATTAGAATATAGTTATACGTATTTTATATTTGACTTTGAATTAAAATAAAGCACATATTTCAACACTTAGAAATAGAAATCGATTTCTTATTAGCCCTTTCAGTCACTTGCAAATTTTTATACTTTTTAATATTATCATCATTACTTTAATCTTAACGATTAAAATAATGTAATAAACTGTGAAGGTTGTTTCACATGTCAAGGATATATTTTTTGCATTGTATTTCATCACTTGTATATCATTATAAAGTTATGCAATCATCCTCATTCTGCCTGTGAAGGTTGTTTCACATGTCAAGGATATATTTTTTGCATTGTATTTCATCACCTTTATATCATTATAAAGTTATGCAATCATCCTCATTCTGCCTCTTATGAAAATATTTTCTAGATTCATCACTAGATGAGAGTTCAAGACCCATCTAAACAAATAATGTAAATTTAACAATGCATTTAGGGTGTGTGAGAGTTTGTTTTTCAAAAAATTGTAAGAACTACATTAAACAAACAATTGTTTTAATACTTTATGCAGTAAGTATTACGATTTATAAAAATTTATTCTCACATCCAATGGCAGTCATAGGGAGAACCTCTTCCAGCGGCGAATCGTAATGTTGGTCTGTTTTGCAAGATTAGCTCAATTCCAATGAAACAACTTTCCAGTTTTCAGTCGATTGTTTGTTTGTGGAAGTTACATCAAGAAAGCTCCTTATTTCTCTAACCTGTCTGGGATTTACCTCAACATATATAGGTTTATGAGAGATGAATCCACTCTCCCAAACGTTTGAACATGTCATGGCTCTAACTTAGGATAGATTAATGTAACAAATAGAAGAAGCAAAGCAATATTAACATCTTTAGTACATAGTGTTAAAGAATGAGTGTTTATGGGTATTCTAAAGAGAGAGTTTATGTCACTCTTTGTAGTTATATTAAGATGTGTAACCAATCCAAACACAAATTGTGAAAACCAAATCACAAAATTAACAGTCAATAAATCAACCGAAAGCCTATGATCTGAGCAAGTGCAATAACGCCAATCCAAACACAAATCAAGAAAACCAAACCAATTACTGATTGCTCTGCTCAGGGACATAATGGAGTATGCGGCTCGCATTGCCTTGATCTAAATGATCAAATTTTGAACTGAGTGGTGAACACATTCATAGCCAGGATAACAAAGTCAGCTAAGATGGTACTAAAACAAGAAAAACAACAATATTCGGTCATTTACCAACAATAAACTAATAGGTTTTACATTCCATATGATCAAAATAGTAGTAGCCTAATATCCATATGAAGTTCTCTTCATCATCCTCATGAACTCATCTACACTAACTTCTCCGTCACCTAAACAATACAAATACATCAAACAAGATTTAAATATGATGCAATGCAGCATATATCTATAATTTAAAAATCTCAGAAAAAATCATAATAAAAACTATATTTTAATTTTCTTTGAAATTTTAAATTATAATCTAATTAAAACTAAACAAACTTACAATCACGATCTGCTTCCTCCACCATCTCGTTGATCTCTGCAGCAGTAAAATGTTCACCCAGTTCCTTTGCAATATTTTTAATGTCGGAAACAGATATCTTTCCCTGTGTACATCACAGACACATTAGTTTCTAAATTCTTTTTATAAAGCAATAGGTAAATAATATAAAAGGTTACATTATTATCTTGGTCAATGATTTGGAATGCTTTTGTAAGCTCTTGCTTGCTGTCCCTTTCACCAATTTTGGCAGTCATCATGTACACAAATTCATCAAAATCGATTGCACCGCTGCCATCTTTGTCTACATCTGCTATCATTTGGTTAATTTGCTGAAAAAGAATGAAACAAGGGAATTTATAAACTATAAATGCGTAATAAATGACAAGTTGAAAGTTTAAATCATCACTAGCTACACACTTTGGCAACATTTAATAAAGACAAGATCAATAAGCTTAATATTTAAACTACAGACAACCCGTTATTTACAGCATACAGATTTAGGATAAATGTGGAAATTTCAACCCGTTTAACTTATAATAAGGTCGATTTGGGTTACTTTTAGTTACACAAGTGGGTCAAATTGGAACAAAAAGTTTAGCCCAAAGGAAATGGGTCAAACAGGTTGGAAGTTAGCCTAAGTTAATGTTTAATGCAGATAGCCTGGTAATAGTTTAATTCAAAGATTAGCCAAGGGAGAAGGTCAAATGGGTTCAAAAATCAGCTAGAGTTAGAAGTTACCTCCTCCGTCATTTCAAAACCGAGGGCCCTGAAACAAAATCAAGATAAGATATTATTGTATGCATAAGTCCATACATAAGATTATTGTATGTCGAGGTGGCAATTGCATACGGGCCAAACATGCTAAAAGTCAAAACAGGCCAAACATGTTAAAAGGCACCCAAATTGTATAATGTGCCAAAAATATTTTGGCTCAACCTTACTGGCTTCGACCCGTTCCAAGAACCACCCGTATTGACCCATTATGCAACTCGCCCACCCATATTTCATATTTCCACTTGTAATTGTGTGGTAGTAAACTCATACCTCATTGCAACATTCAACTCCTTGGCATCAATGGTGCCTACATTTTAATGAGATTAAACCACTCAAGTTCAATAATTTTCATACGAATAGCTTATAATCAAGGATTAACAGCATACCAGACCCATCAGTATCAAAAAGCTCAAATGCTTCTTTGATCTCTTGCCTCTTCTGCTGAGTTAACCCATGATGACGTCCTCTGGGCTTGTCTCTACTCGATTGCTCTCGATAAACCCCCTGAAGAAAACCCCAAATTCAAACCGCGAATGAGCAAAGAAAAGAAACAAAAGTAATATTCGCTTTGAAATTTCTTTGTTATTGTTGTTAGACCATGAGAACCCGTTATCTAAAAACTCAAACGACCCTTAGGACCCTATTGATACCCTGCCAACCAACAGGACCGGGTAAAACACAACTCACGCGAAGCATGCAGCCGTTAACGTGATTGAAAAAACACAAGTTAGATTCGAACCAGAGACCTCTTCCGTTGAAGAATTCGCTTCAAGATTCAAAAAGAAGCCTAGAGGATCAATGCTTTCAGATTGTTTAAACTCCTAACTATATTATTTTCAGTTCTACCTGTTAATCAACAAACCCTAAAACCTAAATCCCTAATTTCACTACACTAATTCGCCAAAACATCAACAAATACCGATATTAGCATCTATTCATCTATCATAAGCTCAGATCTTTAAGCAAATCTCACCTTCGTTAAGAAGAATTTTGATCAATGAAGAAAAGTAATGATGACGGAACAAACAGTTAGGGTTTTGATTTCATAAGATCGCAGCAGACAATCAGGAGTTTAAACATAAAGGGATCAACTAAAAGAATTAAGATAGGATTGAGTATGAAACCAAGATCACTCACCATTGCACCTAAATCTGTAGATCTTTAACAAACAACTTATAATCTTGCTTCTGCGCGTTGATGGATGAAATCTGAATTATGAAATGAAAGCAAAGAAATTTAATTTGAAGTTTTCCATGGGTCCAACTAATACTAGATATACAAGGAGTCACCCAACATAATTTATTGTTTAATCTAAAATTTTCTAAAAACTTTTTTCGGTGATTTAATCTCGACCATTGATTAAAAAAACGATAGTTGAGATTATTTCTTAAACATTTTAGTTTTAAAAGACTTTCTGTTTAACCTTTCTCAATTTATTATTATTCATGTTCTAAATCATACATCCTGAAAACGACTCGTATAACCAACTCATGTTTTGAACGAGTTTTTAGGTTCACCTTAATATATATATTAGAGTAAATTTTTAAAAAGTTTTATGTAAGTATAATAAAAGTTACTAATCTTGTTCTTAAAATTAGATAAGTACAATAAGTGTTTTTCAATTAAAAATTTTCACTAACAAAAATTTGTAATTTGCTTAAAGGTCAAAATTTTGTAATTTACTCAATGTATTAGATCTAGCATAACAGTTCAGACACGACACGATAAAACACGATGATCTGGAAGGGAATAGGGGATTCAAGCGATCAACTAGAAGGTACCAGCGATGTTTTGTTTGATGATGCGGACAAGCTGCTAATGTAGATCACCGGAACATTGTTGCCGACTCGCCGGTAGTCAGGTTTAATGATGAGGATGGATCGAGTGAATGTGGAGAGCGGTGCTTGTGGAAGTGGAAGTGTGGAAGGGAATTAGGGTTTTGTTATAATATTATGTATATCTAATTATTCTTAAAATTAAAAATTATAAACAGGTATCTTAACAGGTTAGCATGTATTTAACCTGTTTAACACACGAAACATGTTAAAATCAAACACTTCGTTAACTTCGTGTCGTGTCGTCTTGTGTTAACAGATCCGGGTCAGAAATTCCCAGCCTTACAATATATTATTACATTATCTACTATGAATGACGTATTCTAAATATGGTTTCAATGCTTATATTGAAGCTAGTGATGGACCCAACAGTTTTTCTTCATCTGCTTTTCGATATTTCGGTTCTCATACGTCCAAGAGGAATTACGGGCCGGGTCGCTGGTACACTTATCGCGTTGAGTTGTGTTATTAAATATTTTGGGTTTTTGAGAGTCTGATCTGGCCCACTTCCCCCCTACATAGAAAAAAAATAAGGGATGCACTAGCAAATCAACCACAGATTTTGATTTCAAGTTACTCAAGATGATTTATGCCTTTACTTGAAACGCTTTTCTATTACGAATCTATTTTATTTTCAAGTTACAAAAGGTATTACATAACTTAAACTAACTAATCATATTGTAGCATTCCAGACTTCCAATTATATATTCAAAAATCTATTTTCCGAGACGTTTCTATCACAATAAATGTTACAGGTTTTGATATCACAGACCTCAAATACAATCGAAAAGACTATGAACCGCATAAGAAATAAAGGAGGCCAAACTCTCATGTTGTTTCTTTCCACATTCATCTTCAAGTTTGACTTTTTCCGTTGACCCAATCTTCTCTGATGCCAATGATAAACTTTCTGAATCAACCTTATCTCAATGCACCAAAGACTTAATCTTTCAAGACATTGTCTGCAACCAAATAATGTTTTCCTTGATCCACAAAGAGCTTGCCTTTTAATCTTGAAATGGTTAACTCTTCAGATTTCAACTTTGATAAAGTCAACTGTGAGGTCAAGTCTGTTGCTATATTTAACTCTACAAGATTCTTTGCGTTTGGCACACCAAGTGTTTCATTTTCAGTGAAAAATAGACACGGTAAGGATTCTTTCAAAGGATTAAGATATGGTTTTGTGTGATCTGGAAGCTGTTAATAAAGCAAGTATTAGGAAGTTAACATATTACAATGAGACTAATCAGGTGGCAATTCAACCCATTTACATACGATAGGTTCGAGTTGGGATATGTTTAATCTCTAACACGTAAAATAAATAAACGAGCTTTGACAAAATCAAGTCAGATGACAATCAAAGCACATCTTGAATATAAAAAACCTTCTATAATGTATTACTCAAGACACTAGATTATTACTGACATATAATTGTTTTGATCATATTTGACCCATTATTTAGAAAAGATATAAAGAATTTGGTCTAGATCAATTGCATATGTTTGGCACGTGCCAAAAATCATTCACTTTAACTAATCACTGCTCATTTGCCACCAGCAAGAATTATACAAGTTGCTAATAAACTCTTACCAAGGTCACTTTTGGCTGAAGCATTTTAAGCAATTGTGGAACCTTCTCCAACCTACAATGCAAAGGGTGGTTACCAATAACATGAAATTATTTACCAAAAACAATAAATATTATTTTGTTTCGGTGGACCCTATCAGGCTATAAAACATTGGTTTTAATTATAAGAAAAGGCAATTTAACTTCAAGGAAAATTGACATGTCGCTTACTTAATACCAGAAACAAAAGAGCACTCCAAAACCTTCATTGCTATAGGCTTAAAAGGAGAGAGTGCAAGATCAGTGTCAATTCCTTCCTGAACAAAGTTAATTGTTTATATTATCCACAGATATAGCCCACGCAGATAAATCATTGGTGGTACATAAACAAAAGTATTGCAAAGTTGCATACAATTTTTATTTAAAAAAAGTTAGCAGGTAAATGAAAAGATATACCTCTAGAACTAAAAGCGCATTTGGATCCCCATGCCAACATTGAAGTAAATGTACAACAGGTCCAAGACGCAAGCTCCAATGAGGACAAAATACTATGCATGGCTCTTGCCACATCATTCTGTTTGCAGAATATTGAAACTAGAAATTAAAGCCAGCAAAAACATGCTAAATACCCATGTAGGTGCAGCAATATGAGCGGGTTGAATAAGAGGTTCGAATTGAAATGGGTGCCAAGTTGGGCTGGCCCACATACACTTTTCTGTGCATTCTTTTAAAAACTACAAAAAAAGTATTGCTTTACATATAAATAAAAAACAATGTTGTTGCCATAATAATCTGAATCTTTCGATAAAGGACTGAAGAGATTTTAGGAAGCTTTCGAACTCGTTCAACCTGCTACCCTTTTAGCAAAAGATTTTTTCTTTTTGAGATAAAAATGCAACCCAAAGTCAACTATAAACATGTAAATTGGGCAACATTGCCACCTCATCTCCAGGCAAATTATTTTTGGAAGGATACAGTTCCAGAAGTACATAACATACTACACCAGATAAACCACATCTTACAATAATTCGTGTGAGTGAAGCGTTGGAAATACATGGATCTTCTTTTCTTTTATGAGCTCTTCATGAGCAAAAATAGGCTTGCCACAATACAACTGTAGGATTGAGAGAAAAACAATTATAAATACAGATGCAAGTGAAATAGCACTAACAATCAAGTTCCTTTAGTTTGAACATATGATATGATGAGTATTACCTTCTCTTGCTGATCCTTGCATAACCATTCTGGTATAATAGTAGTGTACGCCAGCAATTCTTCTGCCACACTAGAGATGATAAATATTGGAACCTACAAAAATAAAAAAAACAAGATTAAGTACCAATATATCACATTACTTCTAACTAGTTGAAATGTTTCTCTTAGAGATGTTTATTTCAATTTGACCAGTTCATATATAACACTACCCAAAATCGAGCCTATGTAAATAAGTTGAAATTCTAACATATGTAGAAAATGGAATCTTCAATCTAAGGGGCATCCAACCGTGCCAAACTGAACAGCAATTCAAAAGATAAAAATATTGGAACGAAGAGCCAAACGGTATAGTACTAGTTCACCACTCACAAACCAGACTAGGAACCTTACTCAAGCTTTTGAGCTAATGACTTGATCCAAAATTTTGCCTACCATGGGCGATGTTTGATTAATGTAAAAGATTATAACATATAATAGACCGGACCAAACACCAATTATTTCCTATAATTAGAACCAAGAACGGTACTGGGTACAATAGTTCCAGTTGGTTTTATGGTTTTGACCCATGTTTTGCACTCTTAAGAGTTAAGAACATGTGATCCGTAGAGATCAATATGTATCATTAACAAATGAAATAAAACACCTTGATGCCAGACGATTCAATGTGCAAAGCAAGCAACTCCAGAAGCTGCAAAATAATGCCAAGCCGTCCCATGGGGATTAGAACAGAGCCACCAGCTTTCACAGAATCCACAGAACATGAGCAAATGAAGTTCAATTTCTCCATTTCTTCTGAACTCTCATCAGAATTCAGCAATTCCCACATATTTGCATTGTCACTGCTACAAGTGAAAACAGAAGTCTTAAAACAAAAATGAAACAACCCATTTATAAAAAAACAGGAGGAAATTACCACCTACCTCTACTCTTCAAGAAAGATCTTAAAACAAATTGACATTAAAAACATATCAATCCAAACAAACAACATTACCTAGTAGAGCAATCGACGGGAACAATAGAGGACCCACTATTCTCACCTTCAACATGAGTAGCCCCATTCCATGAAGAAAGATCAGAATATATAAGTACATCACTTCCTATGAGAGCATGGTAATCAAAACCCATTGCTGTTCCCGATGAAAATACGGTGCTTGAAATATATGAAACATTCCTTTTTGGACCTTTAAGATTCCAATTACATGAGCCTATTTCTAAACCAGAGCTCAAAGCCTTTATGACTAAAGTGCCATTATAGCAAGCTTCTTCTGCATATTTAAGAGACTGAACTTTCTGCAAACACTCCTTCACATCAGCTGCACTGAGAAGAATCTTATGTTATTTCTTTGTACATAAACCTATATGGCAATGCACACAAGTTATAAAACAAAATCCATCTTGGAAAGGAAGCAACTGGCCAATTTTAGACTACAGTGAGTTCACAGAACATATAAAATCAGTGTTCACTTTCATGCAGTCAATGCCAAACTACATTATATTCATATTTCGTCCATAGTTTTTGCATTGACAAATGAGACGACAAAGCGATATAATGATGAATTTAGGCCATTTTTATAGGGAAAAAAACTAAAATATCCAATCTAGAACTTGATCATGCAACTGTTACCTGTACAATGGCAACCAGCTACCAAGGTCTGTCCCATCTTTACCAAAAACTACCTCTTTCAGTGCAGGTGGAAGAGCTTCCCACTCGAGCAATTGAAATAAACTAGTCTCCTTAGATCCATAAAATTGATTAAATTCCATATGCATTGCAACAAGATCCTCCATCATAAATTGACCAAGCCTTGCTGTCACCTCAGTTGCATATATCTAGTTAAGAAATAAAAAAATATTAACTTTACAAGAAATAATAGAAACACAGGTGATAATTTCAACCCATTTACTTGTGAATTTAAAAACAAATAGCTCAAACAGATCCAGGGCAAACATGTCAAAAGGCACAAAAAGTGTATTCTCTATGCACAAAACCTCCTAAATTATTGTATTCAAAAACTAGAATTGAATTTAAGCAAAAATGTTTCAAGCAACCTGACCTGTATCTAAAACTACCAGTTTTGATGTGTTACCTAACATTCTGCAACCTCTAATTGAACTTCATATATCTAGACTCTTGAAAAAGAAACCACTTTTAGATACCTTTGCTGAAAAACCTTGAGTGCGAGTAAGAAACGGCAAACCCAACATCCCCATTGGACTAGATATCAGTACAACATCAATCAAGGAAACATTCCACAGGTGCAATCCTTCAACAGTTTTATAGTAGGGTTCTGCGGGTAACAAATTGGTTTTGTCAAGCAGCCTCTTGATTTCTGAGTGCAAATTGGAAGATGAAGAAGCAAATGTCTGTTCATCAAGATTTTCATATAAACCAGTAGATATTGGGGAAAAGATTGTTAGGGCAGAGAGATCAAGAGGGCAATCAAATAGTATGTGGAAACCACATAAGTTGACAATGTGGCATGGTGGAAGACTGTAACCCCCAGTTTGACTCAAACTCGTCTGCGCACGAATAAAAACAGAAGAAATGTCAGGTGAAGACTTGGATATACAAGGAAATATGTGCATTAACATAAACACAAAATACATAAATGCAGGTGTTATATATAGATGTATCTATCTACATTAGATGGTAATCACGAACACACAAACAAACACCAAGAAACGGAGAGAGAAGAAACGTACAAGCTTCATAGGATATGTATGGATCAATTGGATACTGCAGTACTGCTACAAGTTGCTGATGGTCAATAATGACCAGGTTTATTAAAAAACCCAATCAACCAAGTAGCATACCTGCCAAAAGAGAGTTGGTTAGTCACACAACCAAAATCATAATGTGCACAACCAGATAAGCCTTTGTACAAACAAATTTTAAAATAAAAAAAATCAAGAATTGACAAATCCGGTACTGGTATTTCACATTGATTTCAAAATATTTGGCCCCCAATTTGTTACGTTTTATTTTATGTTTTTAATTAGTAATAAGTCTAGGGGTTATTATGTTTTATTCATATTGTTAAGAGGTGGTCATATGTAATTTTTTGCATGCCTATATCATGTATGTTACGTAATGAGAATGGATATCTAGAATTTGAATTGAAACTATCTTCTATCTCCTAGCTTCTTCTTCTATCTTTTTGGTTTAACCCTATCAAGGGTATCAGAGCTAAATCCAGGCGATTCTCATCGGAATTCGCTACCGCTACCATGACGAACACGCGTAATCAAGATGTTGAAAAGACCCTCAAGGATCACGACAAGGCTATCACCGATCTCCAAGCTACACTTGCTGCAATGATGAAACAACAAGAACAACTGATGAAGCAACAAGAACAGATGTTAAAGGCGTTCACTGAAAATAAGTCTTTTGCTTCAGGTAGTACGTCGGGTAAGGCGGTCGATGGGGACCAAAGGATGGGTAATCGACCAATGCGGGTTGGGAAGGTCGAGTTTCCTCGGTTCAACGGTGAAAACGTAGCGGGTTGGACTTACCGTTGCGAGCACTTTTTTGCCATTGACGATACACCAGACAATCTGAAACTCAGGTACGCAGTCATACACCTCGAGGGGATGCGATTGAGTGGCATCGATCGTTTATGAAAACACGGGGGGGCACTGTGGCAGAAATATTGTGGGAAGACTATGTTCGGGCCATTACCGCCTGTTTTTCCAATGCTATGTTTGAGGACGCGATGGAAGAAATCGCATCGCTTACCCAAACAGATTCATTAAAGGAGTATAACAATTCCTTTGATGGTCTATTGAATAAGGTAACTATTAGCGAGACATATGTTGTTAGCTTATATTTGAAAGGGTTGAAACCCGAAATCAAAGGACCCGTAAAAATGTTCAAGCCTCAAACACTACATGAGGCGTATGGGTTAGCGAGAATTCAAAACATCAATAACATGAGTTTGATAAATCGACTCAAGGCAAATGAAGATGGGTCACAACATGTCAATAGTGGGAGTGAAGTTGGCAAAATAACAACCCCGCATAATGCTTCAAAACTTCCCTTGTTTCCAAGTCCAACAACCGGAGCCACCGAGCCTTCGACTTCTAAAGCGGGAACTCTTAGCTCGAGGCGTTTGACGAGTGATGAACTTGAATTAAAAAGGGCAAAAGGGGAGTGCTTTTGGTGCACGGAAAGATTCGTTCCGGGGCACAAGTGTAGATAAAAACAACTTTACATACTCGAGGTGGTGGAAGATGAAAAACAAGCAACAGAAGAGGATGAAGACAAGGTTCCTTGAATTACTTTTTGAGGGCAAAAAGTAGGTAAAGGGGGGAGTATTGTTACGCTTTATTTTATGTTTTTAATTAGTAATAAGTCTAGGGGTTATTATGTTTTATTCATATTGTTAAGAGGTGGTCATATGTAATTTGCATGCCTATATCATGTATGTTACGTAATGAGAATGGATATCTAGAATTTGAATTGAAACTATCTTCTATCTCCTAGCTTCTTCTTCTGTCTTTTTGTTTTAACCCTATCACAATTTGGAATCAGAATAATTGGCACCGTCTGCTCCCAGGTGCAAATCCACTACCTTTTGACATGATCATGCTGAGCTAAAGTTAATGAACAGGTAGAATATTATTGACAAAAATCCAACAATTTATTAAAAACCAAAACCACAAATTACATTGATCCCATACACCTCTATTTATACTAAAACAATGACTATATCACCAAGACTGCTAATCTAAAAAAGAAACTGTTATCGTATATTAATCCTTACCAAATAAAACTTCATAGCATATACTAAACCAATTTAACTACAAAACAAAATCAAAATAAATAAACCAACTAAAAAAACAAAAACTTGCACCCCAAGACTTCACGTGTGAACTCATGATTAACATCAACAATAACTAAACTAACGTTACTCGTTTGTACCCAGGGCCGGCTCGATCATTTTGAGGGCCTAGGCGAAGTAAGAATCCTGGCCCTTTACAAACCGTCACTGTTATAAACCTTTCTCCTTGATCGGGCTTGGGACCGGGGATAATAAACTAAACAGTTTGTAGTTGGCATAGTAATTTTTTATATGTTTTGTATATTTTTACAACTTGATTTGACATGATTCAACAAATAAACTAATAACTAAAAGTAGCAACTATAATTCAAGTAATGAACTAATAACTAAACGTAACAACAATTGTGAAATCACTAACACCACAGTTCTAAACAACATGTTATAATTCAAACCAACAAAATATGGTAATTTTAATGAATGATTTAAATGTTACCTAAAGTCCTAACGTAGTTAACGGGTTGTAATTTAAGTTCTCAGATATCATAACTCAAATCATGAAAGCAGTGCTTACCTAAATAGTTGCCCACAAAAGTCAAACACCCACTGCTGCTGGCTTCCGATGAATGTGGTGAATCGAAGATGTAAGGTAGTATATGGTCACAAGTGGAGATTTTGTCGAAATTAATACACTTTCATATATGATTTCACGAAACATGAGATTGAGAGAAATAAAAGAAAATTACCGATCGAAGTTGGAATCCGTCCGTTGCTAACTTGCTGTATATTGGTGAATCGATTGTTCGATTGTATTTTTGAAATTGATTTTTGTGGGTGTAATTTGGGATTTGGGATATGGGATTTGGGAATCAAATTTGTTCGACTGTTCTAGCCTCTCTAGGGATGGAAAAGGATTAATATCATTGTGGAGATTGGGCCACTGGGCCCAAAATTATATGCATATATTTGCATGTGACTAAAAGTGGGGCCCTGAATTTTATTTTAGTTAAGAGTAAATTATCATTTTAATATTTATGGTTGGATGGTTATAACGTTGTTTATTCAATAGTTTAAAAACATTAAATTTAACTATTGTGGTTTAAATTTTCTTATTATTAACTATGTTCTATTAACGCCGTCTAAATTTTCCGTTAAATATTTGTAAAAGTATCAAAATACCTCAAATAATAAAATAATATATTTTAATAATTCCTACTCCACCCTCATCCATATCTTCTCTTATACACATGACCACCATACCATCTTCGTCACACCATCCTCATCAGACCACCACCATATTAAGTCCAATCTAAGCAACCACCAGAGTCATCGCACCACCACCCCCATGTTCATAACTACCATATACTCTACTCTCTTTTCCTTTTTTTCTCTATCTCTTCTCTCTCTCTTCTCTCTCTCTCTCTCTCTCTCTATATATATATATATATATATATATATATATATATATATATATATATATATATATATGATGGAGGCGATTCAGATATGTTCCATCACAACTTTGGCCGACAAACCCACACCACCATCACTACAACCACCGCACCACCGCCACCCTTGCTCATCAAACCATCGCACCACCACCATTTGAAAGAATCATCTCATTTTTTCAGTTTTGTGTTTGGTAAAAAGGGACGGATGAAGGTTTCAGGTGGACGCTGACAATTGCTCTAACCGAGGTTGGCAGTCGAGGTCGGCGGGGGGGAGGTGACGGTGTGGTCTGGTCGAAGAAGGAATGGGTGGGGTTTAGGGCTTGATTCAAATCTGAACGAGTGCTGGTGGTGGTTGCTAGTGAGTGTTGGGTGGTGACGGTGTGGTTGCCGGAGAGTGGCGGTGTGGTTGCGGCGAGTGGCTGCCGACGAGTGGCTAGTGTGGTGGTGGTGGTGGTTCAGTGTGGTCAAACAAGCAAAAGAAGACGAGGTTAAGGATTTGTATAGTGGTGTGGAGTGGGACCCATATTTGTGTTTTTTTAATAATAATAACACTTTTAGTCCAAGGGTACTTTTTTTGTTTTTTTTTTAAATTAACAGAGAGACCGGAGGGAGGTAACGGTTTGGACTTGATTGTGATAAAATTTAAACTATAGTGATCAAATTGGGTATTTTTAAACTATTGGATTAAAAACGTTATAACAACCAAACCAAAAGAAATAAAATAGTAATTTACTCTTTGTTTTGTTTTTTGCCTAAGGCTACTGTCTTGCGCACAATGAGGATGAACTAGCACTACGGAAGCAACAATAATAATATTGACGTGTTAGTGTGTTACCCAACTTATCCGACCAGTCCATATTGCCTTTGAGCTAACTTTACTTTTGAGCACGTGTTTAATAACTCATTTGTGTTATGGTGGAGATGTAAAATCACACAATTCTATGTTGAGTTTCATTTCACATGTAGTCATACATGCAGTGGTGTGTAAGGTTAGGGGTATAACATAGCGGTTAACATTCCCAATGTATCACGAGCCAGAGAGAATTACAAATACATGTACACTTTTCTTGACACTAGGTTTAGGGTTTTGTCACACACATTATTAATTATGATATATCTCGTTCAACCATTGGCTTTAAAATACCTCTTGTCAAATGTTGTCATCAATCCCTACATTTGACCTCCCTGCTATGAAAATACCACGAATCATGACGTATTTTATCCGCCATGTCAAGTTTTAAGAAACAATATGTACCAAACTTGAAACTTATACAGAGAATCCAAAGCGACAACAAGAAAATTAAAAACATACTATAATTTTTTAATATTTATAAAAAAAATTCTGACATCTTTTGTGATGCTAATTATAGTAGGACCTAAAGTATAAGCATCCTCTTATGCATTTAATAAAACAAATAAACTACAATAGACACAGTTATGCATTGGACATTGCTATACATGTTTTCTATTGGTTCCACCTACGCGGGAGATGAATATAAACCCTTATATCAAAATCAAAGTCAAAGACAAAGTCAATTTTTCAAAAGAAAAGTCAAACTTTTGAAAAGGGTTGGCTTCAACATCACATTTTCCATCATGAACATATACCTTTCATGATTAGCCCCCTGCTTGTCTTTATTCATTGTCATTAAATGTTTACATGAATGTGTAAATGATATGTAAAAAGCTGACTTTGACTTTATAAAAGGCTGACCTCAATTGATAGTACACAGTACACACACTCTATGTGCAAGTGAAAGCGTAAAACTATGTATAAATCTTGCGATGCTCTAACTCTCTCGGTGGTCTTTTTACATTGCTGGTCAGAGGAAGAGTAATTTAAACAGCAAAACTAGAAGAAGAAAAAAGTCAAAATTGAAATAAAAAGACTATTTGGCAATTAGTCAAATCTACAATATGGCCACCATTGAATTTGTGTTTTGTTTTGCTTTGTGAGTGTTTCTTCTTCCATGGATTTTCTCTTGCTTCCATTAGATTGTTGCTGTGATTCAACTTCTGGGATGTCTAATACGTTTTGTTCTCGGTGTTCTTGATCTTGTTTATGATGTTCTTGATTATTTTCTTGATGTTGTTGTTGATGATGATGAGTATCTTTGATTTTGGTTCTCATCATATGAGGTCTCAGTTTGCTTACATCTGATAATCTAACCGGTTTTAAGAAAAATTCCTCTGCACCTTCTTCTAAGCATCTATTAAAGACCAAATGATATCAAGTTAGACCATAAAATATTGAAGTTTGTTTGGAAATATAGGGCAAATAAAGATATAAATGATTGATAAACGATATAGACAAGGTTTTACCTACTAATCCTTGAAGGAACATTCTCGGATGACATGATGACGACTGGTATGTTCTTCAGAGACGAAGATTTCTGTAAATTAAATAAACATAGTCAGTAAAATTCGTGAGTTACACGACTCAATTATTAGTTTTATGATACCATGACTATAATTCTAATGCCAAATTATATCGGATTGTGTACCTATGACCTATTGATATTTTATCATTATCTACTATCTAAAAACATATGAAAAGGACTTATCAGAGGTTTATGATTGTGATTTTGTACTAAAAAACTAGGCTCGTGAAAAGATATTCACAATTCATGTACAATATGTTTGCGTACATAAATTTGTCTTTTACAACAGATCAATACATGTATGAGCATGATCACATGTGTGTGTTTGCGTGTGTTCACGAATTCACTTATTATCATTAACATGTTTTTATTTGTTAGTGTGTTATTACGTGTAGCAAACATAATTATATCATAACAAACATAATATTAAGTTATTTTTTCCAAAGCAAATAAGTAAACATGATAACTTTGTACATGTCACCCTAAATTTTAAATTGACTTTCATAAAAATCAATTCGATGATGCT
Organism: Flaveria sonorensis; assembly: GCA_025506505.1. Classification (NCBI taxonomy): domain Eukaryota; kingdom Viridiplantae; phylum Streptophyta; class Magnoliopsida; order Asterales; family Asteraceae; genus Flaveria; species Flaveria sonorensis. The sequence goes on from CM046423.1 coordinate 72,067,901, forward strand.
TCTACTAGGCTACATCCTTCTATTCCTTATGGACTTCTTATGGATTTACCTTCCAGGCATCTATAGGCAATAGGTTATATCATATATGTAATGTTTTTAAAACATTAATTTTTCTTCTCAAAACATAAATATAATTTATTTTAATTTTCTATTTAAATCCTAAAATCAAACTTTAACAAAATCAAAGTCATATAAAAATAAATAAATAAAAACAATCATACCTTAACTTTCTTGAGCAAATCATAGCCTGTCATTCCAGGCATACAATAGTCTGTAATTATCAGATTCACTTCAACTTCCTGCAAAACCATTAGCATAATAATTTAACAATCATTCAAATGAAATTTAATTATGCATACAAATATAAAATTCAATTTCATCTAAATTACAAACCTGATTAATGTTTGGTGACACACATGGTTGATTGGAGCTAACTTCATCATCTTCATGTAACCCCAGAAATTCTAAAGCTTTACTTCCAGAATCAACTGTTGTAACTGAAGAATCATATCAACATTGAGTCACAAACTCATTCAATATCACTCGAAAATCGAATAAGAATCGTATAAAGTCGAATAAAAAGGGGAAAGTTACCTTGAAAAGATGAGGTTTTAAGCAATCTTTCAATCAGTTTTCTGTCAATGATGCTGTCATCAACAGCAAGAACATGAAACTGTGAATCTGCTGCAACACCCATATGAACAAGATTCAAGATTTCAAAGAAGATGAACAAATTTTGTAAAAAAGATAGTTTTTTTTTTTTGTGGGTTTGGTTTTTTGATGATGGAAATGGAAAAAGATGGAGTTTTTATGTGAAAGAAAGAAGCACCAAAATCCACAACCCACAAAGCAAGATCTGACCAGATTTGATCCAAAGATCTTCCCACCTCTTAATATTTTTGGATTATAAGGCAAGCAAGGGGCAAAGTTTTGTAAGGGTGCAAATGGGTAATTTTAAATCAAATAAAATCAAATAAAGAATACAACCAAAATCTTGAATGTTTATATTCTAATCAAAAGATTCTTTTGAAAGTTTGGTTCCATCTAACTATTCACATTTTCAAATAATTGTGTTTTGTTAAATGATTATATTACAATCGATTTTCATATAACATTTAATTCATTATCAATTACTAAAATAATATATAAATTGACGTTTAGAAAGGTTCTATTTAGGCTAATGTGAGCTAATATACTAGAGAGATTGATATTCTTCACCTTTAACTATGTTGACCCCTTTTTTTTAAAGAAAAGTCCAATAATTTTGGTTGTGACAGAGTATTAGAACGAAAAGATCTTGACGATTAATCAACATATCAAGGTGTTTTTCTTATTAATCAACGTTTATAACTTTTTCTAAAACAACAAACACAGCACACACTTATCTAATGTTAGTTCCACATCTACACTATTGTCTATCAGGAAACTTCAACACAGAAAACTTTTATAAAAAAAGAAACTACCGTAGACACTCTAGATTTCATTAGGCTAAAGATGTTTTGTTTCTGAGATGTTTTAGATAACCAATGACTTCTCTTAGTGTCTTTTCAAATTCTATAAATAAATAGAACATAGAATTAAGCTGACATTTTCTTTTCTCAATCAACCCTTTCTTAACATAGTTTCTGGTATCATTGGATACTAAAATAAGTAATTAAAATTATTGATTATGCCTTCAAAACCAAGCCCTTTTTTGTGAACTTTTTAGTGTAGGGTTAAAGCTGTATACTGTCATAATATGTATATTATTATTATTATGTGTTCTGCCATTTCTGAGTTTCTTTGGTAATATAGCGTTTATACTAATGTAAAAGAGTAAAATAGAGGGCAAAATAGATATATATAGCAACTTGATTGCTTGTTTTGCTTACTTGTATATTTTGATTATAAAAAAAATCAGATATATTACATCAATATGGCAAACAATTATCAGATATTATAGAACTACATAATAAATTGAGAGACTACTTGAATTCTAGTTCTAACCCAACAATTGATTTTTTTCTAAATACATTTTATTCCTTTAAAACTCATCAAACAAAATGTGTTCATTTGGAGGTGTTCAGTTTGATAAAATTCGATTGAATTTAATGAACTAAAATCTGAATTTTATACAATTGTTACCATAAGTTGAAATTGAAATATGAGATTCAATCACATGTGAATTAATATATACCGGAGCATGACCGACCAAAGTATGAGCCGAAGACATCATGTAACACGATCCCAAACCACTCTACTTAAGTTTGCGAACATCTGTGTACATTCAAGTAAAGATTGGGTTATAAATGAAGGAGGTCATTGATGCACAATAGAAGTGTTATATATTACCAATAGTATACTTTTATAGTGCATGGGATAATTGGATCGAATATACAAACAACGGTAAGAAAAAAGTAAAAATATGTAGAAACCAAATAGCAGACATACAAACAATACTAAAGATGTAGAAACCAAAAAATACCAATAACATAAGCAACGGTAAGAAGATTAATAACAACATATATAACATTATAAAACAATAGACATACACACGCTAAGGCAATACAATGCAAATTCAACTTATTATGCACGAAACATAAAGATGACAAAATTTGAACAAACTAATTAATTTTTATTTAATCATACAATCGCTCATATTTCAATTTTACTTAAACTTTTTTATAGATTGAAAATCATAAATCTAACAAAACTTTATTACTATTAAATATTTTCTTAAAAGTTAAATATCACTTTCGCTTAAACCTAAACATTAATAAATAACAAGTAAGTTTCATGATTATTTTATCTCCATCAACCGTATGTTAATTTCTTTTGTATAATTATAAACTAACCTTTTTAGGAAAAAAGCAAGTAATTTTTATAAACAATTGCCACCGTTAAATTGAGAAGTTCCCATATGAACAAAGAAGATTGGTTGGGCATAGGGATTCAAGTGGTGGGTCCCACAACAATCCTGAGAAGATATACAGGTGATGTAAGTTGTGAAATCATGTGCACTTACCATATCTTGGGCAGGTGGGGGTGGGGTGGGGTGGGGGTGCCCACCTTTGATTCCTTCAAAAAGATTTGCTTCCCATGGTCATGCTCATCCATGTATGTCTATGCATCCATCATCATCAATATCATCATCATCATCATTTCATCTTTACCTTCTACATCGACATGCATACATACATGCACCTCTTTTGATCCTTTAAAAGATTTGCTTCACATGCTCATGCGTGTATGCATCCACCACCATTATCATTATCATCCTTTTCCCCACATCTACTTAGCATGCATGTATGCATGTATTCTATGTTTATGAATTGATAAGAGAGAAAAAAAAAAAAACAACACACCCAAATCTCTCATCACCACGGAACACTATCGCTCGTGGCGTGATAGGGGTGTCATAGGACATTTCGTAACCAATACAACAAGCGTAATACAAAGTTCGTATTATTTTTTTTTTAATTGTTTTTAGTTTGATCTTTAATCATAAAACTGCATCTCATTATCTTTATTTGATAAATATCAAATTTACACAAACATCATTACACGCCTTAGATTTGAGTGTGATAACATTTTGAGTGTGATAACATTTGAGTGTGATAACAATCAATGTGTAATACCTACATAAAAATATTTTTTTATCACTATAACTTAACACATTATAGAAGGCGTTAATGACACCTCAAACTCTATACTCGTTTTATGTTAACCGGCGATGAAACTTAAACTCAAAATTCATTTACTTTTGATGCTTCAATAAATAATTTTTTATTCTCAAAAAGCAAAAAGAGTATATCTTTTCTAGAAATGGTATGTTTTATTTTTTGAACTATAAAAAAAACAAAAGTCCTATTAAAATGGTCATAACTATTAAAATCCTCAAACTATGTTTTTTTTAGCAACAACCGAAAATTCATATAAAAATGCTAGCGAGAAACTAGCAAGGCTACATACAAAATAGTTATTTATTATAATTTCTTATAAAACAATGGCGTTCGAATCAAAAGTTGATGGTTGCGTTAGATGGTTGCGTTAAGTGTGATCATTACTGTTGAATCAATGAGCATTAAGATCCTGTAATTTCCTGCATTCACGTAAGTCAAAGCATCTTGATTTGAAACCCTAACTCGGTTATTGCTTTTTATGTGGCTTTTCTTATCTTCAAAACGATTTATTATAAATTAGGATTTAGACTTTTTGATGGTAATTCTGATTTCCATGTAGGCATCATGAATCGGATCCTCTTGATTTGAAAGCCTAACTTGGTATTTGTAGGTAATTTGTTGTTACTAATTAGGGTTTGTACTTTCTTTAATGGCAATTTTGTTCTCTAAAGAAAGTTCTTTTAAATTTACTGTTTAATAACATTCTTGAAAGGATTAAAGTTGAATTCTCTTAAATCTATATAATTTGATAAACATGGTTCACTGCTTTCATTCATTTATATCATTTATTATCTGCGCATATACCTGAACAGTTCATATAAACTGTGTGATATATCCTCAACAAAACAAAATCTATATATAAATTATATGAATATGGATATGATTTTTAGTAACTATAATAAATATAATTATTATTATTACACGCAAATGTCACAATCAATATTAATAAAATTATATTTGGTCCACGGTAGTTGACTCCTAGTGGAATTGTGATGGTCAATGACAATAATTTTAATTTTTTAAACAAACCGAAAGTTTTATCTTCATCTTCATAAATCATAAATAACCAATGTTGACATGCCTTTGGTAGATGACATTAATCGAATATATTCTTTTAAGATCGGATGGGATCGATAAGGGTTGACCTATCAGTATCAAGTATCAACCCATTCTCATCCATTTATTGAACATTACAAGAAAATAACGTATTAAATATTACAATAAAGTTATGGTTTCCAAGTAAGACTATAACTTTAATTTTACATAAACTTTAAATACAACTTAGATGATATATATACTACTAGGTTAGTTACCGTGTAATAAACGGATTGAATAAATAAAATATTAAATAATTATTAATAAAAATTTATGCATTATAAAATAATGTTTGAATAAAAAATATGATTATAATTACGTATAAATAGCTAAGTAAATAAATAATAATGTATTTTTCTTAAACTTTTATTTTATAAAAAAATGTGATGTTTAAATATATTGTTTTTAGAAAAATGATTTTTTTAAAAATTTCGTTGTATTCTATATTTTATAAAAATTTTGTTTTTAAAAAGTCTGTTTTAATAAAAAATAAGTTTTTAATTTATTAAATTATGTATTTATTAATTTAAAAACGGTATAAGTAATATTATTAGTATTCAATATTATTATTAATAATATAGAAAAATAAGAAAGTAAGTATAATGAGGTTTACAATTGTTTCACGCTTATTTTAATTTTTTTTATAAATAGATAGATAGGCTAAACACCCGTTAAATAAACGGATTAAAATTTTAATGTAAAATATATATGTAAAATAAACACAAATAGTTATAGTATAATATTTTAATATAAAATATAATTAAAATTATATATACATAATAGTTCAAGAAATAAAACTGTTGTACTATTTTTTAACTCTCTTATCTAAATAGTTTTATTTTTAAACATTCGTTTTAAGATTTTTTATAAAAAATATTTTTTTTATAAAAATCTTGTTGTTTAAAACTCTGGTTTGTAACTATTCTGATTGTTTTAATAAGATTGTTTTAAAATATTTTACCTGTTTATAGTTTTTTTCAAAAACAAAACGATTTAAGATATTTTGTTTAAAAAATGTTTAGTGTTTAGAAAATTTCATATTATATAAAACTTTAGTTTTTTGTTATTTAGATTTTAATCAAAAGATGAAAATATAGTTTGATCTCAAAAAAAAATTAGATAAGAGAGAGAAATATAGTAACTAATAAAATTCATTTTTAATAAGAGAGAGAAACTTGTATGATTATTTAAATTACTATAATACCCTTTTGGAAGGAAAATTGATTTGTGCATATTTAGAAAAATGATAAGTGGCAAAAAAGTGGCTTAAGAGAAAGACAAGTGGCAAAAAAAACCTTGTTTAATTAAATGTTATAAATAAACCAGTTTTTGGTTAATTGTTCATTTTGCAGTTACAGAAAGCTCACAAAAAAAAAAAAAAAAAAACTTGAAAAACACAAGAAATAACTAGATAAAATCACTAGTGATCGAGGAGTATCAGTTAGGTTGGTTCGTTGATGAGCTAGAATCGAATCTATAGTCAGTGTTTAGATTTTTAGATTTTATAATTTATCAATTTAAGTTTATACATTTCAACTTTTTGGTTAGGATTTCCTAATGGTCATCCCAGTTGAAAGAAGCATTTGACCAACATGTGTCGGCTTTGAAGTACTGAGCTATTCTTAAGTGCAATCTAATGATGTTTTTTTATTTTCGGCTGATGAGCCATGTCTAGTTTGCCACAAGGTTTGTTTGCATTCTTGTGGCGAGCATGCGCTTCATTGCAAGGAGCTACCTGGGTTTATGTACAGACATGAGTTAATTAGGGATATTCTATATGACGTTTCTAAACGGTCAAGAATTTCTACTAGAAATAAGACTCCCGTGAATTTTCTGACGGATCCGCTTGAAGGGAGGTTTACTCTACGGCCAGCTGATATCTCTGTGTTTGGATGTGAAGGAGGAAAACACGTTTGTGTGGATCTTACAACAGTATCTCATCTTGTGGCGCTTAGGGACAATGGTTTTGCCGCTGACCAGACAACACTAAAGGTAGAATTAAGCAAAGTTGGTAAACATGAGAAAACTTTTTTAGAGAATCAATATGTGTTTATCATTTTTAGCTTTTGATACGTTTGGTTTTCTCGCCCCACAGGCTGTGGACCTTATTAACAAGGTTCAACGGATCGTACACAATAATTTATTAGCCTCTAACTTTCAAAGCTTTGCTTTTAATAGGATTAATTGTGTTACTCAAAAAGTAGTTACGACACAACTGGTTATCCGTTTGCCCGCCATTGTATTGTAATCATTTGTTTCTTCAAACTGAAATTAGATAATTATTATTAAAAAAGTTATATATGAAGATGGTACAAGTATGGACCTTCCATATTTCCAAGTATGTTTAATTTTGTCTTATTAAAAATATCTCAATTTTAAATAACAAGTAAGCTCACAAAATAAAAGTAAGTAATAAACAAAAACTTATATTTATTGAAAATATTGATGAACACTTAAAAAAGAATATTTAGTTGGATACATTGAACCTCCAACCAATGTGGTTTTAAATGATTTTAGATCTGTTTAGGGAATATTGAACTAAACAAAACTACCTTGTTTTTCAATTTTAATTAATATGTTCCTTTCAAAATTTTTAGTTTCCTACTATTATATTTACAAGAATTATATATCTGCTTTCAACTTTGATCATCTTGTATAACTTAGGTTTTACGGTCCAATTTGGTATCAAACTATGTAAACTAGGGTGATTAAATATTTTGTGCGCAATAATACTTATGTATTCAAACTATGGAATACGAAAAAAATAGTTAAAAGGTAATTATTAATTTAATTTATTTTAAGATTATATGGTCCAGAGTAGTCGCATGGGGAAATGAAAAAAACAACGCTAGACATCTCAAAATAATAATCTTAGGAAATATTTCTATGAATAAACCCAACTATTTAACTAAAAAACTGCCTTCCAAAAAAAATTTAACTAAAAAACTATATTCAGAAGTCTATTTATCACCAAATAAAGAAGACAATTAAAAAACTATAGAGGTGTCATTTATCGTATATAAATACGTTGATTCTAAACTAAGAAGTCATATATTTATCGATGACCGTTTGAAACAAATAAGAAGTAAGAAAATTCCGCTAGGGAAAAAAATTTTGTTAACATATTTAATAAAATTCTTATAGAAAATCATCTAGGAAAAAAATGATATTATATATTGTTTTAACGATAAATGTACGACTTTGCTTCAAAGAAAATGTATTATTTTAATTAAGCCAACCTAACCGTTTTCCAGCTAGGACCACACCCCAACCTCCTGCTAAAGAAACCCATAACTAGAAAAAACCTTCCGACACAACCCTAAGCATTTTGCTTAAAATAAGACTTAAGCCCATGATCTCCTCATATTTACATGTCATGATAATGATATAAACAAAATACATATAGAAGATACCGGTGTTGAAAAGTAGTTACATGATATGTTTTTTTTTCTCTTTTCTTATCATCATATCTTTTCTCAAAGCATCCAATTGATTATTTTTTAAAAAACGAGGAAAATGATCATTAATATATCTTAAATAAAAAGGTTGGTGGGGTTCTCCTCTAGCCTGCTAGGCGTCCTCACCCCACTGGTAGGTGACATGGTTCGAAACATTTATCTTGCATTTATTTTTTCTTTTGGTTTTTTTTTTTTTGGCTTTTTTTTACTTATCTTATTATATTTTTTGTTTGGATTTTTGCTTTTTTTTTTCTTTTACTTTTTAATTATAAAGCTGCAACGTGAGAGAAATAATCTTCTTTTTAATATATGTTTTAATCTTCAAAACCGATATGCCGTAACTTCATACGTTTCTTATATGTACTTAACCACATACATGTCACCATCACAATGTACATAACAAAGTCCGTAAACGTGCCCTTAACAACATTACTATCATCATATGACCCCACCGCATCGCGCAGGGTCTTTATTCTTGTTACATAGTAATACATAAGATTATGACTTCGATTTAAAATTTTCACTCAATTTCTCTTTTAGTTCACACGTCTTATCTTCACGTATCTAGTGAAATGGCTTTTAGACAAGTTTGTGTATCATATTATTGCAACTACATTTCATTAACATATAGCTACATACAAAAACTAGTGTCTATTAGTGAAGATGGAAGACTAATTTAACAGACAAATTTTGACTAAAGTTTTTAAACCAAATATATAATAGAATATCAACGTGAAAAAAGAGTTGACATTTTACTCTCAATGTGAAAAGTCAACCTTTATATTAGTTATAAATCCCGAGCTAAACATAGAGTAAGTGTATGTGTGCGCATACCATGTTAGACATATAAAAGAATATGAATATGAATGTATATATAGTCGAATAAAAGTCAGCCATTAGTTTAAGTTCTTAATGACACTATGTTATCGAATCAAATCCATTATTTAAAGCTAAAATGTTTTATTAATTTATCATATCGTACGAAAAAATTCGTATTCAACTATCCATTAGAAAATGCAAACAATTTTGAAGCAATCGATGTCAAAATGTATATTAAAATTATAAATTGATATACATTAAATAAAACATAGAATAAATTACTTTAAACTAAGAATTTAGTTGGATGCATAGAACATTAGAACCCTCCACTTATGTTTAAGAGACATGTTAATGATTTTATGATTTTTAATCAAACAAATAAAAGGGTTAGCAATTCATTTCTTTTACATAACTGGTTGTATAAAATTCATTTCTTTTGACAATTGGTTGATTTTAGCGGTTAATGACGACGATTAAATAGTAGGTTTTACTATAAATGATTCAGGCGGCTTAAAAATAAACAATATCATTACTTGCTATAGTGGGAACAACATAAGAGAGAGACACTTTCTATTCTACCTTCATCTTTTATTCAAAAAAATCATTTTAAACAATGTATGTTTACGAGTAAACATAAATTACAACTCTCTGCATTTAGCTGCTCTTTTAATTTCTTATCGCTTTTTAGCTCTGGAGGAAACAATATATTACAATTAAATTTAATATAAAAAATATTAGTTGGATGCATTGAATCCTACATCTACAACTAATTTAAGACATATAATAAACCTTTAAGATCTTCTTAGGGAATATATAATTAAAAAAGGGGATTTGTTATAATTTAATAAATGGAGGATAAGAGTTTGGGCTTTTCTATAATATTGTGCTAGTTTTTGTTTATTTTTATCTGATAAATGAAGAACGAGAGTTCATCGTGATTGACTAATTAAAAAAAGGTCCTTTTATATCACTAGTTTTAAGATGCATGATTTATTATTTTAACTTGTTTAGTACTCGTGTACTATACGGTTAATGGAAACAAAAACACATTGTTCGTAAGTTTGTGAAACAATTTAATAAGCATAAATAATTATGTAATACATTAGTTGTGACACACAAAGTATAAACGTTTACCGATCAGGATGTGTATATATATAGCTTTTGAGTTAATTTAAGTTTATAACATGTGAAAAAACTATATGTAAAGTTTTATTAGATCAAGGATATACATACGCACGTTATGACAGAAGTTTTATGCATATGTTTGAGTATTTTTACGGATGCACCTAGTAAGGGTTTGTGTTCGGTGAATTTGTCAATTCAACTTATTACTCTTTTAATAAAATATAAATAAACCCTAGATTGTCTGGTTCATTAGTTTTCCGATATAGATTTGAGATCCTCATTTATGATTACATCCTGATTCTCATCACTTGATAAGGAATTACAAATAAATACAAAAGTCAGGTTGAAATACTAAACACTCGAGTAGCCTCGTATTAATTCTAAATTCTTATAGTTAAAGTTTTAATAAACTTTACAAATTCAAAATGCGAATATATAATCAAACCACGAGTGTTCACGAATGATGATCATGCTTTCTTGTTGCTATTGATGTTTTGATGTAAATGTTGCTTGATCGTATGTTGATCGTCTATCTACATCTGATCTTGATCTCATGTTATATAAAGATCTTATTTTATTCTGTTTCTAATCCATTGCTAATCTTTAGCTAACTTGTTGCTATAATTCAGCTAACTATAGTTATCTGAATCTCCGCCATATTTATCGGCATAGGAGTTCGAGATTTACAATGAAATAAATACATATAATGTTGTTGATGTGACGTGAAATATTCGCTTGAAATATATGTCTTCCATCGCCATTAATGTTGTTGTTTTGCCACGTTGACTTGTTGACTTTCTATCAGTTGACTACTTGATGATATGAAATCATACAAGTGTTAAACAGTCTTCCGTAGGAATTTCTTCTTCCGCAGGAACTTAGTCTTCCACAGCAACACTTGTATCTTCATTGCTTGTTCTTCTGTGATTATGCTTCCGTAGAAGTTCTTGAACTTGTTCTTCCATGACAATTTCTCATTCAGTAGCTTCACTTGTTCTTTTCTTGTTCAACTGAAGTTTGTTCTTCCGCAGGAGATCTACGGATGTACAATCTTCAGTTATGTTCCTGAGAACATCTACGGAAGAACACTTTATTCATCCACAGTTGTTCTAACACTTGGTATTCACTGCACATATTCACACATACATGATGAAATATATTATATCATATATTTGTAACATATATCATGAGATGTAACATTATATTGTTCAATTCATAAACACAAATGTAATCAAAATCATTCATATCATATCATTCAAATAATAATTACAAAGTGTGATTACAAAAGTTGATTGATCATTTAAACCTATACGTGAGTTCTAGACCTAACAATAAACAAAATGTTTAACAAATGTATCATCACAAAAAATGTTTAACAGTATTATACATGAACATCACATACATACCATTATACATAGACACATAAATGTCACACACATGCCATCATATACAATATTTTAGTCTTGAGTAAACATGTTTAATATCAGTTTCTAGCAATTAGTTCAACTATCACCCAATGTTATCACCATACTTGAATCATTAAAAAAATTTAAAATTAATCCCATACCCATACCAAACCTAAAATGTGTTGATAATTTTCTGTTTTTTTTTCTCTCTCTTTATATATATATATATATATATATATATATATATATATATATATATATATATATATATATATATATATATATATATATATATCGGTTTGGGTTTTTTCCTCTTATCCCCTAAAAAAGGGGTTGGAAATTGTAATGTGGTAACTTCAAAAGTGGGTTCCCAATTTTGATGCATAATACCTTCAGAAAAGATTTGAAATTTGACAAGAAGGATTCTTTCTTGTTTTGGGGGTATAAAACAACATGATTCTTGGTTGGCATGTTTTATTTGCAAGAGACACAATGGGGTAAAGGTGTTCCTGTTTTTTTGGGTTTTTGAGTTGTCCAATCATGTGGGATTCTAGATAAATAAATCATATTGCAATTTTGTTATTTGAGATTTTAAAGTTTCATTTAATTTCTCTTCATATTTTAGATTTACATATACATCATTCTTGTGTATTGAAAGATTCATCTATATTGTTTTCTTTTTTTTTTAACAAAAAATTGGAAAGTAGCTCCTTCACTATGAAGAAAAACCTACATCACTCTTTGACATCGACAAACGTCCCCAAATGCAAGGAGCACACATATGTGGGCTAAAAAAACAAAAACTAGTGGAATTCTATGTGCGTTCCAACAATAACTAAATATGGAAACAAATAAATAAAGCATGTCAAATTGTATTTAAAAGTTTTGGACAACAATAATACAAAGTCCAAAGCACAAACATAAACTTACGGGTTGCAAAATTACATTGTTGTAAATATAAGCATTATACTTTAGGTACTAAAAGATATTTCTTCTTTGTGTATTCTTCATAGGTATCTAGATGATCAAGTTGATAAAACGTAGTTGGCTGTTAAAAAGTGCTTCACTCATAGGTGTTGAATATGCATGCGGTAAACCTAGTGAGCCTTAAAATGATTTGGTTTTGAGTAAAATTTAAATCAAAAGTAGATAAAAATAAACATGGTGCAATGGTAACTTATAATTAAAGATTGAATATAAATATATATTATATTTGATCTAGTGCGGTATTAAATATAATTCATATCAAAACTTAGATATAAGCACACATCTCATAATGATATATTCATACTTTTATAAAATATTATATTTCAAAATTTACCAAAGAAAAACAATGTAGTTTAAAAATTATTGTAATACTGCTTTAAGGAGTTATACTTTTGTTGTACATCAAAACTCTATTCATTATCAAAAAAATATAACAAAACTTATGACCAAAACATTGTTCACCGTGCTTTCTTGTTGGGTTTTTTATTTTTTTTATTTTTTTAACTTTAATTTTTTTTCCGACTTCCTCTTCTCCACTTCTCTTTCTTGCCCTTGGAACACCTCGGTATCATTGGGTGAAACCCCAAGTCTAAAAGGTAAAGATGCAACTTGATCAATGAAGTCCTACTTAAGCAAGAGTCATAGTCATGTGTCTAAATTTTATTCGTACAAGTTTGACACAAAAACATCTATGTTTCAAATTGAGGAGTGTTAAATATAAATATTATTGTATTATTGTATATATCAAGGTTTCCATCTTCATCGTATTTGTTTCTAATTCATTATAGTCCACTTTCACAAACACGTAACGAGTTGAGAAACCTTGTCCTGATTTAGTTCGAGCTTTATCGTTTGTGTTATAAAATATAGCTTTATTGAACGCCCTAATAACAAAGATATTTGAGCTACTCAAACTCCAGATCAAGTTTGAGTCTTTCTAACCCTTTGAAAGAAAACAAGCAAAAAATTAAATCAAATTTTGCTTAGTTGTAACTTTTGATTATGTAAGATAATCCCTAATTTGAATGTTATTATTGTAGTGGACCTAAAAGCCCAAAAGCACTAAGTTTGAACTTTGAACTTTAAGACTTGAGAGTAGTGATTAATTCTCTTAAAGCCCAAATTATATCTGGAAGTCTGGAACTGGTTTACCCAATAGGCCCAATTGTCTGTCCTGATTACTTGATAATCCTTTATCCTTATTCCTAAATACTTCGAACCATAAGCCTATCACTTTGTAAATATGTAAAATGTAATAAACTAAAAGATGATCGTTATGGGATGGCTTACAAGCACCCACGAGTAGCAAACTAAGTTCAAGCGGGGTTTGTTAGTTTTGTTATTTTACGGGGTAAAATAGACGTTTATCCGAGTAAAAATGGTTGTAAGGTGTCTTTTATATAAAACACGCAAGTATGTGAGTTTTTTTAGTCACATTCAACTCCTCATTTCATCTCAGCCTCGATCTACTTGTTTTATCATAAGAAAACACAATGAAGAACACAAACTGAATAATACACTAACAGTAATACAATCTACAAACTCGAAGTAGAACGAATAACAAAAGCACAACCCGTTGGACGTATGCAACAAATTAATGAAAACCCTAAAAATCTACCAGTAACCACAAATCCTATAAATTATCCAACAACTTAGAATTTGATTTCAAATATTTTACTTTTATAACACACTAAAAACAAACACAAGTGACACATGGGACCTTCTTTATTGAACAAATATATAAAACGTGGGGATTTATTAGTGATACAATAAGAAACCTAATAAAATTATATATTTAGGCTCATGTACAAGAAATAATGAAGCTGAGGCAATTGAAAGTGCTCACACTAATGATTTTATTCTGGAACTATTAATATTTGATGTTTATCCTTTAAGGTTGTTACTTGTTAGAGTATATTATTAATAATGTTTTGTGATGATTTTAGGAGTTAACTTTAATTTAAAGATTAAAGATTGTAATCGAGATCTATTGAGGTTCTTGAGACAATAGTATTTTGGCTGGAACCATTTGGTTTTAAGCCCTTGAATAAAATCACTATTGTGAACCATTTGATTATGCTTTCGACCGCATTATACTGAAATTCATTTTAGGATTCATGAATATTAAATGCCAATATTTTCGGGAAGATTTATGTATAATTTATTACAAGTAGTTTATAATATTTTAATCTTTTACTGCTTTCTTAGAACGACAAATAGACATCATCTAATCTTGCAATTTACTCCAGTGTCCACAAGACTCGAATTCTCATCTTATGTACACACAAAATATTATTAGGCTAGGAACCCTTTGGTATTTTTTACTGGTTGATTAGACATCGCAACTTATTACACATATGTCCTCAAAGTAAATATTTTTACTTCTGCATTTCTATCAATAATATAGATAATGATGATGTTTTTCTTATCTTTCTAATGGAAGTACACATTTTATGGTGATAAGTTCTCCTATGGCCCATACCACAATATTTCATGATTTTGGAAGCTTCTCTAACACCAAAACCCCCAAATAATAGATTGTCGATTGTACTATTAGCCTAGTAACAGGATGTATTTTGGACACTTTTGGGCCTACAACCCAATCATCATCACTTTTGAGTTTTGGCACAAAGTGAATTTACATTGTCACCTCTCATTCTATAATGTGAGGTAGGGGATGTAAATGAACCACGTCGTTCATGAGATACTTGCGATCACCTTGTTATTTAGGATCAATTCGTAAAATACTTGAATTTAGTTAAAGTCCGAACATCATATAACAGGTTTACTAAGCTCGCGAACCTAAATGATGTATTATTTATATAAATATAATAAATTTATCTATTATAATAATGAAAAAGTAACTAAATGGATTATATTATGTTATATATAAAAGGGTATAATCGTAGATGTATATAAAATAAATATAAATAAGTGCATGAATAAAATAATTAACAACTAATAAACAAGTTGAGTTTGAGTTCGATAAACTTCTCACGATCTTAGCTTGAGCTTTGGATATAAAGCTTGAAAGGAGGAAAGCTCAAGCGCTAAGATAATAAAATCAAGCTTAAGCTCTATTACATTAAACTAGCAAGCTCGAGCTTAGGTGAGATTGAACTCGACAACTCAAGCTTTGTTCGTTTACATTAGTCAGATATGAAGGATTTACATGATTAGAACACATGTTTAGATACCATTAAGATTAGAGGCGAGGAGTCATCACTAAAGTGAGTAGAGTTAGCACTCGACATAGTCGTTGCATCTTCTTTTCGATCCCCTCACTAACTCTCATTTAAGATTGGAAATATCCATCACTTCCAAACACTTATTCTCATAGATCTACAAGAAATACAACGCAAATTACATGTGTGTGTACATACAACGTATTTGCTATAAGAATGAGTGTGATCATTTCACTCATTTCTCGAATCGCTTATTCAAAAAGGGTGAGGTGGTGGTCATTGAATGAGTGGGCCATTCTTTATCCACCTTCTCTCTCTAATCCCTCTCCCGTTCCTTAAGAAGAATGATATTTAAACCATACATTTTAACCACCAAGACATATTTCTTTGTAATCGAAATGTCTTTATTCTTTAACGTTTTATCATTATATTTTTTTATTTAATTTTTTGAAAACCCTGCTAAATGATTGATGATCGACAAGAAAATATCCATCAAGATTCGATGCCCATACATAAGCACCAACTATTATTCTTTACGTATATGAGTACTAGCACTCACTTCTTTCTCAGTTAGTAAGTCATGCCATTAAAGGAATCCAATATAAATTCCAAATTGTCATTTTCTAATGAACAAAATTTCAAATTAGTTTGTTAATTTCATCTATCATTGTAGCGACAAGTTCCAAACTACATATCTAAATTCTAACCTACCTAAGGATGACTAAAATCTAAAACCTTAACCACCTCGTATAAGACGTAACCTTTATTATTATATGCGGTAGTGATGCATACGATTCTTGTTCCACAAAATCTGAGTTTAAATGTGAAATTCATGAGTAGTCTAGGAAGACTTGCTATTTCCTAGGTCAAGTCAAGAAATTGATTTCTAGCGTTGAGATTTCACCCTAAAACATGACACCTTCACAACACAAACGTTATTTTCTCAAAAGTTATAAAGCATATATCGTATGAAGATTTTCAGCATTGCACTGCATAGGTCACACACAAACGTTCCCCACACGCTTTTAGCGTTTTAAGATAGTGTTTTCAACAACATATCTCATATAAGTTATCTCAAACGAACTAAACAATTGTGATTTAAATTTTTAGTTAAAAACAAAACAAGTTAGACTATTAATATTCTAAAAATTCTTCTCTAACTCCATTCAGAGCAATCCCAGAAAGATGCGCAAAATGAAGATTACATATAACTCATGTTCTAATAGGGCTTCAAAATCTTATAACGTGTTTAGATACCATAACTATATCAACATATATTAACATCTTGTCAGATATCACAGATCTGACCGCATTAAAATAATTAAAACTTATAAAGTTTTTTAAAAACAAATTGTGAACCGCATCCCTTATATTAACATACACCAATTCCCAACAATTTGTCAAGTCGTAGCGTTCAATCCAATACAAAAACATTGAAACCAAAAAAAAAAAAAAAAAAAATCAAACGGTTTAACCGACCCGGTCCACCAATTTTGACCCATGTCCAAATTCAACATCTTTTTATATACAGACGTCAATTTGTAAATATAACCAACACGAAACAAATTCAACACCCCGTATACTAATTCTTCTTCATCTGCTGCTAATTATTTATTCATCTTCCAAAAACAACTTCCACCATGATCCATTATAAGCTCATTCTAACAGCATCAACGGCTGTTATGATCGTATCGGTGCTGTTATCGGTCGGTTTTCCGTCCGATAACCGCTCCGGTGACGTCGAAGTTTTCGCGATCGGAGGCGGTGCGGTTGGACCGGAGAGCTTCGATTTCAGCCCTGGTGATGGTGAAGGTCCGTACAGTGGTGTGTCTGATGGTCGGATTGTGAAATTGGTTGAGAGTGAAGGTCGGTGGGTGGATTTTGCAGTCACTTCGCCCCACAGGTGAATTGATTGATATCGAGTATGTAGTTGATTTTTGAATTGTGTTATTATTCTTGGTTCTTTTATACTTAATTTACCCAACTCATTATTGTGTTATACATATTTTGTTATGAGTTTTTATTTTTATTTTTATTTTTAAGATTGTTACGTAAGTGACCGACTTAACAATTGTAACTGATTTATCGTAAACCTAGACATTAACGATAGGTTTCATGTGAATAGGACTTACCACCGATGGTTTTCCTATGAATAAGATTTACTCGATACGTTATTTATTTGTCATGATAAAGCTTATAAGTTTCAAAGTGTGTATTAAAGTGAATTTTCAATTAATTTAACGACTCTCTTCCAATGTGGGCTGACTTTAAACTCAAGTTTACCTTTTTTTACCTTCAAAATTTTTTATATATGTTTAACTGGTTTGAGTAAAGTAATTAGTTTGAGTATTAAATGAAAAAGGTAACATGTTTGGATGGTAACGACCTTTTAATTTGTAACAAATATGAGTGTTTAACTTTCACTCTAATTTCATGGAAAAGTTAACAAAAGTAACTGGTTTGAATACTAGCATTCATCTTAGTTTTAACATAAAAAGTTAACAAAAGTTAGTGTTAATATTTAAATTCGTCATAAAACTAAAAGTTAGAACATGAACTTTTTTTTTTTTAATACCTTTGCTCAAACTACAAAAGACATCTGTGTAGTTAATCCAATAAAAATATATTGCTAATGGATCTAATGTTAGTAGATTAATCGAAAACTGTTTAAACATTGTTATAAAGTACATAAGTATGAATTTCATAAGTGTTTTCAATTGCTACAAAAACCCACGTAGTTAGTCATTTTTTTTACCAACAAACACATACTTTCAACTCTATACATACTTCATCACATTTGCACTTTGTAGGATTTAAACACATAACTTTTGGATAGGTAACATATCATTTTACTGTCAGAATGTCCTCTCAAGGACATGTAGTTAGTCTTGTCCCTCAACAAACAGTGCAAGAAGGATACCAATCTAGGGTGAAGTAGTCTCGACGAATGTGTTGGATTGTATCCCTTCTTCCTTAGTGACTAGTTAGAGTGTAAAACCATAAACTAACCTGTTAGAAGATCTACGAAGCTGAAGCCCCACGAACACTTACACAAACACTTAAAACGCTAAGTTATGATTCTCTAACATAGAGAGGGAAAGAAAAATCTTTCCTAGCGCGGTTGGAGTTCACTAAACCGTGTTAAAAAACAAGTTTAGTCTAAAGTCTAAGCTTTCCAATAATCAAATTATTAATGATGACTCATGGGTCTTAACACTGTGTGGGTCTGGCATGAACCCATGAATTTAATCAACCACGCGTGTTATTATTGAAAAAATGCGTTCTTGCTATTTTACATTAATTCTAATTGTTCATAACATAAGTTTATTCAACAAGTTGATAAATGAAGTTGAAATACATGACAATATGACATCTGTATTTATTGACAGGGAGTCGTGTGGTGGGCCAGCGATGGAGGATAAATGTGGACGGCCATTGGGCTTAAAGTTTGACAAAAGCAGGGGTGTTTTGTACATTGCAGATGCATATTTTGGGCTACTTGAAGTGGGCCCAAATGGTGGGTTAGCCACTACTCTAGTAACAAAAGCCCAAGGTCTTCCGCTAATATTTACCAACTCTCTAGACATCGACTACACCAATGGGGTCATCTATTTTACGGATAGCAGTCAGCGTTTCACCCGTAGGTATGTTTATTTATATCTCAATTCACTAGTAAAATAATAATAATAATGGTATAGATAGACTTTATCTTATTATAAATACGCAATAACAATGGTATCTAAAATATGATAAGCATTTGTTTTTTTACTAATAAAGGGACCACACGCTTGCCGTGTTAAGCGGAGACAAAACCGGAAGCTTACTGAAATACGATATTGAAACCAAAGAGGTGACCGTTGTACTTAATGACCTCACGTTTCCAAACGGAGTGGCATTAAGTAAGGATGGTAATTTTCTTCTCGTGGCGGAGACAACAAATTGTAGAATCTTGAGACTTTGGCTTAAGACACCAAAAGCAGGGAAACTTGAAGTGTTTACCGATCTTCCAGGGTACCCTGACAATATAAAGATAAACGAAAAGGGGGAATTTTGGGTGGGAATGTATTCAAGAAGGAGAGATGTGTTAACATGGATTCACTCAAACCCTTGGATTGTAAATATTTTGAGTAAGATTCCACTTGCTATTGTTAAAGTGAGTTCATACATTATTGCTAAACTAGAGTGTGAAGGGTTGGCAGCAAAGTTGGGGGTAGATGGTGAAATATTGAGAATCTTGGAGGATGTAAATGGTAAAACATGGAAATATGCTAGTGAAGTGATGGAGAGAGATGGGTATGTGTGGATTGGTTCTGTGGAGAACCCTTTTGCAGTCAAAATGAAAATACAAGAATAAAGAAATAGTGGAGAAGATATACTATACATGAGAAGTGAGGATATACAGATATTGAATAGAAAGCTAAGTTTCATTGTATACCAATTTAAATCACAGATTTTATTGCTATTATAGGTATAAGTTTGTTATATAAACTAATTGTTATGTATATATGTATATAAACGTGTTTAATACATATAACATGTACATTGACGGATGAAGTTACTATTTCTAAGCACAATTTTCAAAAATACAACTAAGGGGTAGGTGCTGTTTAAAAAGCTTGTGCTTTCTCAGAAACAACTTGTTTGTGAACAAGCCAAACTCAGAATTTGTGATGTATAAATCATGTTTTCTCACAAACATATATATAGTTTGAATATATATAAATCATGAGCATTATTTTACTAAAAGAATAAGAATTGTTTAAGTATTATGTGTATGTTGTGTTAGTTTTTGGTTGTTTTACCTATAAATATGTGTAAAAAGCTTAGAAATAATTTTTTTTTTCAATTATTAACAAGGCAGCTGTAAAGCCACGAGATAGCTAGAGTTTTTTACAAGCAAAACCGAGTTTGAAAAACAAGTCAGCCTCACCTTTCTACGGGACATCCGATCAACAGAGTCAAAAAGCCAAACTAATAGTTGATCAAAATCATGAAGAATGAAGAGCAGACCAACATAATTCAATATATACATAAATCAAACAAATGAAATCAGCAGAACAGTTCCACGTCTTTTCTTTAACAACTGATAACTATATATATAAAAGAACCAATTAGAAATAACTAGCCAAGGCCAAAAACAACCATTACATCACTAAAAGAGGTTAACCTTACGTTTTCTATTAACAAACCAAAGAAACAGAAAATTAACTATCGAAATAAAAATGAATTCTCTCTTTCTTGACATGAATTCTGTTATAAAACTAAGTACAAGAATATGTAATTCAACAAGAAATAAAGAAGATGAAACATTCAGTAAGAATTCAAGAATTTTTTATTATTATCAAGTGATACCAATTCCAATCACACAAACCCCCTTTTATACAACTTACAAACAGAGTAACTAACTTCCGCTGTGGACACTCCATAGTGGATGGCTTAACAACCAACTACAACGGTCACTTTAACAAACTCATCATGAAATTGAGAATATACACTTTGGACCCCTAATGTTTGCTAACTATGCAAACACAACACCAAAACTAATACTTCCGAAAGAAAACATAACCTTTGGAAGACTCAAGCTAAGCTTCTGAAGATTCATGCTAAGCTTCGAAAGATAAACTTATTTTTACTTTTATATCTCACAATCTCCATCTTAAAATCAAAACAAAATTCTAACCAATACCCAAAGCATCCAAGCAAACTGGAAACTTGACACCAGGCAGAGATTTAGTAAACATATCAGTGGGTTTTCCAAAGTAGAAACACTTTCCATTTTTACTTTCCTAGCATTCACCACATCCCTTATAAAATACAATCTCACATTGATGTGCTTTGTTCTCTCATGGAACATACTATTCTTGGACAATTAAATTGCACCTTAGTTATCACAAAACACCACTGAGTTTGCAATATCAATTCCTAACTCACAAACAAAACCATGTAGCCACAAAGCTTCTTTGACTGCTTCAGTCAAAGCTATATACTCAGCTTTTATGGTAGATAATGCCATAACATGCTTCAACTGTGCTTTCCAGTGCTTTCCAACTAACCAAGTTACCAAGCACTTGAAACGCATATCCTGTAATAGATCTTCATCTATCCAGATCCTTGGCAAAATCTGAATCAACATAACAAACGATCCTCTTACTTTCCTCATGTCCATGACAACCCAATACCAAGCCATAATGTTTAGTACCCCTGAGATACCTCAAGATCTATTTCACAACAGCCCAATGAGCTTTACCAGCATTAGACAAGTACCTACTGACTAAACTCACAGCATAGCCAATATCCGGCCTTGTACACACCATCAAGTACATTAAGCTCCCAACTACATTGGCATAAGGCACTTTCATCACATCATCAGACTTAGGAGAATCAGAGCTTGACAATTTAAAATGTATTGCAATAGGAACAACTACTAATTTCACCTCATCCATCCTATAGTTACTTAGTACCTTTTCTAAATAAAAGCTTTGAGACAGTTTCAACACCCTATGTTCTCTATCTCTCTTGATTTCCATGCCCAAAATCTTCTTTGCTTCACCTAAATCTTTCATCTCAAACTCGAACATCAACATCTTCTTAGTGGCTTCAACTTCTTCCAAATCTTGACAGGCCACTAACATATCATCAACATATAATTACAAATACACAAATTTGTTCAAGCTGTATTTCTTATAATAGACACAACTCTCATAGCTGCTTCGATTAAAACCATAAGTTACCATAGTTCATCAAACCTTTTATACCACTGTCTAGGGGATTGTTTCAGCCCATATAAAGACTTCTTAAGGAGACACACCTTATCTTTCTGCCCTTTAACTTCAAATCCCTCTGGCTGTTTCATATAAATCGTTTAAGCTAACCTTCCATGTAGAAATGCTGTTTTCACATCCAGCTGATGCAACTCCAGATCCATAGTAGCAGTTAAAGACAACATAACTCTTATAGAAGAATGTTTCACCACAGGTGAAAATATTTCATTATAGTCTACTCCTGGCTTATGTGTAAACCTCTTAAAAACTAATCTAGCCTTGTACCTCGGGGGCTCACCTTTAGAAATCCCATCTTTAAGTTTGAACAGCCACTTGCATGACACTGGCTTATGACCCTCAGGTTTATTAACCAACTCTCACGTGCCATTCTTATAAAGAGATTCCATCTCTTCCTCCATGGCCTTACACCATTTTGAGTTTTCTTTTACCGAAATAGCCTCAGAATATGACAAAGGTTCATAGATACTCTTTTCTTCAGCAGCTATAAAGGCCAATGCAGACATATCAATGCCCTCTCTGTATCTGAGTAGAGGAACTATTTGTCTCCTTTGCCTATTCCTAGCCAATTAACAAGCACTTAAACCATCCCTTGGCTATCAGTAGTGAGTTGATTTACATCTTTATCACCAACACCTGGCTGCTCCACCTCAATCTGAACCCCACTTTGTTCTACACCTTCTGAACTCCTTTCTCCTTTAATGTCCTTATATAGAACATCTTCTTGAAAAACTACATCTCTACTTACTATTACCCTTGGTCTGCCACCATCTAGCGTCCATAATCTATACCCTTTTACTCTATTAGGGTACCCTAAAAATACACATTTACAGACCCTGGATTCTAGTTTTCTTTGGCTAACAACACTCTAAGAACACGATAGTCATGCTTTCTTCCTAACCAAATGATCGGTTGGTGAATGTTCGGCGTTTAAAGGCTTTATTTTCATGTTTACATGTCAAATTATGAGAAATAGAGTTACTTTTGGGATATTATTGTTTTTTAGGATAAATGTGAAGAATACGAAAAATTTGGAAGAAACGGGACGAAAATTGGAGCTCGGGAGGTGAAGATATGTAAAAGAGAAGTTCCAAGATAATTATAACTTAAAACAGGCATAACTTGAGCTAGGATACGAGTTACGGGGACCACGACCTATCAACGGAAAGATCTCGAAAAGTTACACATGAAAATCCATTTTGTGCAGGGGTGGCGCCATCGACGCCATTCTGGGCACCACCGACGCCACCGGCCTCAGTAAACACGAAACCTTCTAACCGACGACTCCTCTGACGCCTAGCTTGACGCCAAACTGCAGCCAATGACGCCACTAGTAGCGCCACTGACGCAGAGCGCCGCTTTTTGGTGGATTTTAACCTAATTTGAGAGGGTTTAAAGGGGGATTAACCCTAATACGAAAATAACCGTTTTATACTGCAATCTTGGATGAAAAGCAAGCACCTTTCACTATTCCAAAGCCCTTCCAACATGAAGATCATCAAAATGTACATGACAAATTACAATTGTGTTGAAAAATCAATAATGAGGCAAGGCTAATTCGTTTGTGATTCACTTCGGGGGACGGGTTTATGCAAGTTTTTATTTTTCTTAGTTTGTAACCTAGATTTGAGAATGGATCTTGAACCTTTTAAGTTCTTGTGGATTCAATTCATGATTTGATTATTTAAACGATTTGATCATATTTAAACCTAACTTTGATTCTCTAAAACTTTGGTTTTCTGTAATCATTGTATGATTGATTATTAGAATTAGGGTTACATAATTCAAATTGGTGATTGTGTGAATGAAGTCCTTTAAATTTTAATTCATAATTATCACTTAGATCTTATTATGTGTAAGTCACCATTAATGATTTCTCACTAGGTTTCACTAAAGA
Organism: Flaveria sonorensis; assembly: GCA_025506505.1. Lineage (NCBI taxonomy): Eukaryota > Viridiplantae > Streptophyta > Magnoliopsida > Asterales > Asteraceae > Flaveria > Flaveria sonorensis. The sequence continues at coordinate 72,092,314 of CM046423.1, forward strand.
AAAATTATAACTTTGCTAAACCTTAATCCAGAAGTGGGTTGCTTTTTCTCTAAAATTGTTAAAAACCTAAATTTTTATTTTGTTAATTTGGTTATTTCTCAATTCAATTAATCAAGCAAATTACTTTTCAATGTTTAATTTTTTAGATTAATCGTTACTATCACTTTCCAATAATTCCCTGTGGATTTGACTCCTTTCTTACCTTTACTATTAGGGGTGATTAGGCACTCTTTAATATATATTTTTGGCCGACCATACGACATCGTTCAAAATGGCATCGTTGTGGGGGAATCGTTGCGCTTAGTGTTAGCAATAGTTATTTGTTTTCTTAAAAATCCATTAAAAAAACCAAAAAGATTTTATTTTTCTTATTTTTAGTTTATTTGTTCTTTTGTCGTTTGGAATTAAGCGTGGTATTTGCTTCTTGTTTGCAGGCTTGGTAGAATATCAAGAATTTTGATATCATCATGGATTGTGAGTGGGAAAATGATCCATGTATGTGTTGTGGAAGCCTTTATCATTGGGTTCAAGATTGTCAAATGTTCAAGAGCAAATATGAAAATATAGAAAGAAGATATTCTGAATACAGGCGACAAATAGGATATGTGAGGGCAAACTACGAATATGAAGAAACCCATTCATATTATCCACTCTATGAACCACCTCCATCATCAAATTATCAAGAATATTATCATGCAGACATAGAGTACAAATATGCCCAACAATGGAATCTCAACCACTATGAACGCAAAATGCCACATTTATGAAGTTACCAAGAGGAGTATGATAACTACTATCCTGAATACCCTCAGATGTCATACGAGGAGCTTCAAGGTTCATTAGACTCTAACCTTAATGAAATCTTGAACATGTTGGTAGAAATGAAAAAAGAAGACAAAGAAAGAGATAAAGCACTGAAGGTATTGGTTAAGCAAGTTGGCCAATTAGTTGAAGATATGGCTCGACTAAGACTAGAGCAATCTGAGCTGGATAATGATACAATGATTGATGGTGATATGGTTGAAGAGGTTACGGGACTTCAAGAGCATGGACATGTATGTTTAAAGTTGATAGAAGATATAACACCTTTAGAGGAGCCAAAGCCTAAAATAATCCAAGTTTATCCTGGTCCTTCCCCCGTGCTTATTATTCCAACCAACAAAGTTAGGGAAGAGGGTTTGAGGACAAAGAAAAATAAGGTGGCATTACAAGGCATTAGACAAATCATCATTAAGTGGCTCTGTAACAACTATTCAATAGACTTATCGATCATTAGGAAGCAACTATGGAACTGGCATGTCAACTATCGAGCACTTGTCAGGAAATCGGTAGGCAAATGTGCACTTATACCACTATAACAAATATCAGGTACAGTCTGGCTGAAGACCTAAAACTTAGCGCTACTTGGGAGGCAACCCAAGGTATTTTGTGTTTTTTATTCTTTTTTTGTTTAATTATGATTTTATTTTATTATTTTTTATTTTAAGAACTTTGTGGGTGTGTTCACTAGAAACCCTCACGAGACTACACTCGTCCATCCGGGTCTACAGGATGGTTTAAAAGGCTTGTTGCATATGCTAAATGCAACCATGATTCCTACGAAAGTGAGTTTAGGACTTTTATCATTAAAGTGATTTTTTTATATTTATCTAAAAAGCTAACTATTTTTAATCAAATTTCCACTTAAAAACTGCATTGAGGATAATGCAATGCTTTTAAGTGTGGAGAAGGGGATGCATTATTGATTTAAATGTGACGTATTAATCATGAAGTGAGAAGTTTGCTTCTACACGGGTTTTACTATGTTTTGTAGATTAGTGGACGAGATGTTGAAGATCACTAGTACAATTGAAGATCTTGCCATAAAGACATAACCAGGTGCATTTGTTTCCCTTATTAATTCTTAGAAATAGTTAATTTGTAGTTAGTTTTTATTTTTGGTTATTGATTGTGAGTCCTCGACTGATTGTAAATGGTTTGTGAATATGATAAGATTGGGTCTGATCTTAACATTCTCTTATTTTCATACCAATAGTAACATTTAGTTAGTACATTGGGGACAATGTACATCTCAAGTGTGGGGATGAGAGAATTTGGTAAAAATTTTTAGAAAAAGTAAAAAAAACTAATTTTTTTGCAAACCTTCAAGTAAAGTTTATTGTGTTTAAAGACTAAGATTTTCAATGTAAATCACTAGCTTGTTGCGTATCAAAAGATTAGTGTAGATCCGAGGTCATGATCATATTCTTTAAGTTGCAGAATAAAGTATTTCTAGCATGTCATTTTCGAAAATGTTAAGGATGCCTGATTAGGGTTAACAAGCTTTTGATATAATAAATTTATGTGCATATCGGTAGCCTAAATTCCTACTTGGTGAGATGTTAAGCCTATTACTTAAAACACAATCATATATATTCATTTATTGAGGGTATGCCATATACCACTCTTGTTGCAGAACTTGTATTGTTTGATGCATACCAAGACCATAAGCAAGATGTTTGCACACAAATGACAAAGGAAATTTAGAAACCCCTTTACTTGTTATCGTTTGTTTATTGTTATGCATCCTAACCTTTAGTAGCCGTGTCGAGCCTTAAACCATTCTTTTATTAAACACGATATATAAAGCCCAAGCTGTCAGTTGATAACCGACCATGAAACCATTCAAAGTAAAAGAGCATCCGAAGTCAAGCTTATATTATGAAAGAAAAAAAATTGATGAAAAAGGAAAATTAAATGAAAAAAGAAAAAAAAGCAGTTGTTTAGAATGGATCAAAGTGATCTAGCTCTGTTAGTCATGTTAATAAGGCTTGTTTAACGGTCTGGTTTATATTTCTGTTTGTGTTCGCCACTATAAAAATCCAATAATCTCCTACCTTTACCTAAGCTCAAAAACCCATAAGTCCTTTAGATATGTGCAAAGTCTATGCAAGTGGTGGAGGTGTGATTACTATACAAGCTTATGTGGATAAGATGTTATAGTGGGTTATTGAGTGAGTACACTAGTACATATTTTACTAGTCCAGATATAAATTGAGAGGAGTGAATTATTGTGAGGGGTGTGGGCATGAGACTAAAAATCAGAAGCATGTTAAGCCTAGTTGGGTGAATTCCTGGTTTACTTGAACATAATTAACTTGCTAGAATGTAAACCTATTGAACAATGTAAGTCTTGTGAATAAGGGTATGACCTTGGACCTTAACTGAGCCTTGATAAGTGATTAGTAATGTGTATTTTCAATGATGGTTTTATAAATTACAATTAAGCTTTGCTTGAGGACAAGCAAAAGGTAAGTGTGGGGATTGTGATCGGTTGGTGAAAGTTCAACGTTTAAAGGCTTTATTTTCGTATTTAGGTGTAAAATTATGAGAAATAGAGTTACTTTTGGGATATTATTGTGTTTGTAGGATAAATGTGAAGAATATGAAAAAGGTGGAAGAAACGGGACGAAAATTGGAGCTCGGGAGGTGAAGATATGTAAAAGAGAAGTTCCAAGATAATTGTAACCTAAAACGGGCATAACTTGAGGTAGGAAATGAGTTACGGGGCCCAAGACCTATCAACGAAAAGATCTCGAAAAGTTACACATGAAAATCAACTTTGTGCGGGGGGTGCCACCACCGACGCCATTTTGGGCGCCACCGACGCCACCAACGTCGGTAAACCCGAAACCTTCTGACCGACGCCTCCTCTGATGCCTAGCTTGATGCCAAACTGCAGCCACCGACGCCACTGGTGGCGCCACTGACGTCAAGCGCCGTGTTTTGGTGGATTTCAACCTAATTTGAGAGGTTTTAAAGGGGGATTAACCCTAATATGAAAATAACCTCTTTACACTACAATCTTGGACGAAAAACAAGCATCTTTCACCATTCCAAAGCCCTTCCAACATCAAGATCATCAAAATCTACATGATCAATTACACTTATGTTGAAGAATCAATGTTGAGGCAAGGCTAATTCGTTTGTGATTCACTTGGGGGACGGGTTTGTGCAAGTTTTTATTTTTCTTAGTTTGTAACCTAGATTTGTGAATGGATCTTAAACCTTTTAAGTTCTTGTGGATTCAATTCATGATTTGATTATTTAAACTATTTGATTATGTTTAAACCTAACTTTGATTCCTTATAACTTTGGTTTTCTTTAATCATTGTATGATTGATTATTGGAATTAGGGTTACATAATTCAAATTGGTGATTGTGTAAATGAAGTCCTTTAAGCTTTAATCCATAATTATCACTTAGATCTTATTATGTGTAAGTCACCATTAATGACTTCTTACTATGTTTCACTAAAGAAAAAATATAACTTTGCCAAACCTTAATCCTGAAGTGGGTTGCTTTTTCTCCAAGATTATTAAAAACCTAAACTTTTATTTTGTTAATTTGATTATTTCTCAATTCAATTAATCAAGCAAATTATTTTTCAATGTTTAATGTTTTTCGATTAATCATTACTAGTACTTTTCAGTGATTCCCTGTGGATTCGACACCCTACTTACCCTGTATTATTAAGGGTGCTTAGGCACTCTTTAATATATATATTTGACCGACCACACGACATCGATCACCTAACCTCTATAGGTGTCTTCATGCCTAATGCAGTTGATGGGGATCTATTGACTAGATAAGCTGTAGTGGTCACAGCTTCTGCCTATAACTGCTTTGGCAAACCAGAGCTAGATAACATACATCTTACTTTTTCAAGTAAAGTCCTATTCATCCTTTCAGCCAGACCATTCTTCTGTGGATTACAAGATACAGTTCTATGCCTTGCAACATATTATGCCCTACAGTACTGATTAAACTCATGGTTATAAAATTCCAACCCATTATCAGTTCTTAGCTTTTTGACTTTCCTCTCAGTTTATGTTTCCATAAGGACCTTCCATTCCTTTAATTTACTAAAAGCATCACTCTTATTCTTTAAGATGATCACCCAAACTCTCCTTGAAAAATCATCTATCAGGGTCATGAAATATCTAGCACCACCTAAGGAATCAACTTTGGTAGGCCTCTATAGATCAGAATGAATGTAGTCCAATATTCCATTTGTGACATGCTTAGCCCTTATGAATTTGACCTTTTTGTGTTTCCCAAAAATACAAGTTTCATAAAACCCAAAATCACAATTCTTTAGGTCACTTATAGCTAGTTGTTTCTGTAACTCCACCAGTCCTTGTAGACTTACGTGACCAAGCCTTTGATGCCACAACATGGCCTTAGAACTACTATCACTAGAGGCAGTTGCCACATAGGAACCTTTTACACCAACACCATCTAGTAAATAGATATTATTATCTTTTCTATTACCAGATAATATCACCATTGATCCCTTTATCACCCTTGCCTTACCATCTTTCAGACTGACATGGTAACCAGATCTTTCAAACAACCATAATGACAATAAACTTCTTTTAAGGCTAGGAATGTACCTTACATCATGGAGATCCACTTCCATTCCATTCCATTCTTCAAACTTTAGATCTTTAAAGAACTCTTTAACTGGTGTCATATGGTAAGAGCAACCTGAATCCATCACCCATTCATCCTTATTACCACTGCTTGTGACAACCAACACATCCGTACTCTCATATCCTTCAGAGAGATCATCTTGTGCATTGTGACTTGAATGGGTCTTTAACCCACTTGATTCACCTTTTTTCTTTTTCCAGTCAGGACAATCTTTCTTGAGGTGCTTTTTTGAACCACACACATAACATCTTCTCTTGAACTTGGACCTTGACTTAGAGACACTTCTTGGCTTGAAGTTTCTCTGTTCAGTTCTTCCCTTGACTACCAAGCCCTCTCCATCATCTTCTTTATAACCAGTTCTCTTTTTCAACTCTTTTGAATTGAGGGTTGCCAACACTTCCTCCATAGTAAGGTTGCCCCTACCATACATTATCGTGTCCATAAAATGCTCACAGGAAGGTGGAAGAGAGGTTAGAAATATAATAGCTTGGTCTTCATCATCCAACTCAACTTCTATGTTTTCAAGATCTAACACTAACTTGTTGAATTGGTCAGTATGATCCTCAATCGACTTTCCAGGTGCCATTTGAAAGGTGTACATACACTTCTTGAGATATAACCGATTCGCTAGTGACTTGGTCATGTACAATCCTTCCAATTTTGACTAGACCCCCATAGCCGTCGTCTCTTTCGAGACTTCCCTGAGTACCCGATCACCCAAGTTCAAGATGATGGAACTGTGCTCTTGTTCGAGCATCTCCTTCTTTTCTCTGTCCGACATTGTGTTCGGCAACTTTGATTCGCCAGCCAAGGCATCCACCACTCGTTGATGAACGAGCAACGCCTTCATTTTCAGTCTCCATAATCCAAAGTCGTTTTTCCCGTCGAATTTCTCAATCTCAAATTTTGTTGACACCATCGCTTCCTCCGAACGATCTTGGATTCATTCTCGTTCCTCAATTGAGCCTCTAATCAGGATCTGATATCAATTGTTATAAAATTAAGTACAAGAATATGTAATTCAACATGAAATGAAGAAGATGAAACCTTCAGTAAGAATTCAAAAAAGAATTTTATTATCAAGTGATACCGATTCCAATCACACAAACCCTCTTTTATACAACTTACAAACAGAGTAACTAACTTCCGCTGCGGACGGTCCACAGCGGATGACTTAACAACCAACTACAACTGTCACTTTAACAAACTCAACATGAAATTGAGAATATACACTTTGGACCCCTAATGTTTGCTAACTATGCAAACACAACACCAAAACTAATACTTTCAAAAGAAAACATAACCTTCGGAAGATTCAAGCTAAGCTTCGGATGATTCATGCTAAGCTTCGGAAGATAAACTTGTTTTTACTTTAAAATCTCACAAAATCAAATTGTTTTTGAATTTCCATAGAACCCACCAAGATGTCAAAAACAATAACTTCTACCAAACTTTACCTTAGGAAGCTTCAAGGAGTCCACAAAATTAATAACCGTCCTTAGACCTCATGATGCGAGGAACATCGATATCAAGCCACTTGGAAATCGATTCCCACATGTTCGTCGCAATAAAAACAATCTACAAGAATATGATCTACTATTTCCACTAAGATTGGGGAAAAAAGAACACAAGATCCATAGCATATCCAAACCTTTATTATTTAAATTGACTTTAGTTGGCAGACGATCCATTAAAATACATCAAGTCAAAATGTTAACTTTTTTAGGAACGTGCCTATCTCCCATGTCGATGAACTACCCACCAAGAGAAGCGTCCGACCTATGAACTTCCTTGTGCCCTTCAATTCACTTCACCTTGAAGATCAAGGTCCCATTCCCATGTGTCCCTTTGATCGACCAACAAGATGTCACGAAGCAAAGACGGACGATCAACCAGTTAGGCCAATTCCAAACCTCCCCTCATCGGCCTCGGCCAATGCCATTACCAAGACGAAGATTACCATCTGTTCATAATAGAGCAAATCTTTATTACTATCCAGATTGAAAAATCTAGGAAAAAACAATAGCAAGTGGAAAATTTCCCACCCATCCATATGATCCCATTTCTTGATAAATGTACAGAAATCTCTACTTGCATTAAAGAAAAGATACCTCAAATAAGCAAGTTTATTTAATATGTTAATTTATTGCACTATTAAAAAATTGGCAAACCCCTTGAAGGGGCCAATTGTGTGGAGCTCGTGCCATACGCAAGTTTTTTGTTGTCGCCTCAATTGCAAGCGTTAACATTGCATGTGGTGTGCTTTTTTTATTTAATCAATTATAAAGCACTAGCTATGTTATTTAAAAAACATTAAGATTTGAGGTCTTTCGATTATTAAACAGAAATCTATAAAAAAACAAAATGGTGGTTTGTGTTTAAAAAAAAACTCCTCAACATGAATCAATAATAACTTATTTGCGGTGTTACCGTGATAACTTTATAAAACTAGTCCCATGTGAAAGTGAGTCATTTTGTTTTTAACCTCGAGTCCTGACGCAATACAATAAAGACCATTGCGACGGTCAGTCCTAACGGATAAAACCGTCATAAATGACCATTTGCTTAGTAAAAAAAGCAAGCCACTGTGACGGTCAAACCTCGCAAAGACCATTTCTAACGGTCAAACCAATGCAAGATCATTTGTCACTTGTGATGGTTTTGCCCTGAGATAAACAAATGAAGTGTTTCTAAATAGTGATATGTGTTATTAGCGATGGTTTTTGGAGCATATAGCGATGGCTTTTTCAGACTGAATATGGATTCACTTGGCAATAGTTTATTGTTTCAATAGCAATGGACAGATTATTGAAACCATTTGCGACAAGATTAGCGATAGTTTTAAAACAACTATTACGATAAGTTATTTACGTGCAATTGGCATAGTTTATTGAACCAAACAATGAGAAAAAGAAGAATGTTTTTTACTTGATAGTGACGGGATTAGCAACAAATTGACAAATTCTTAGATAAGAACGCAGAATTAGTGACGGTCTTTTAACCGAATGGTGGTGGTTTTCTTTTTTCGGACTTATTTTAGAATACATCAACGAAGAAGGGAGCAACTACTCCAGTTATTTGTTCTATAGGTTAATCTTGATAGGTACTATAGCAGTTAACGGTTCAGTTAATTACTTGGGCTTTGTTAGGTGTTAGGGCGTCAAAAAACATGAGATGAGTGTTGGAGTCTAAAAGATAGTGTGTTAAGTGCATGATTCCGATTCCATATGTCTAATCTATATTTTTTAGATTTGTTGTTAGAATTCTAGATAATTAAATGTTATTTTTCATTGTTTATTTGATGTTAACAACGAATATTCGGTAATCTCCACAAATTAAGTGACAAGCACAAACTTAATTAATCATTATTAATATTTCATAAACTAAAAATTATTGTCTATCTGTCATTAACTCATTATTAATTCTATTTCATTTTTAAAAGTACTAGAACTTATCAACATCTGATGTTTTATAATGCAAGTGGATATACATACATGTATGTACCATTTATAAATACACTGGCTTATCATATCCCTTTGTTATCAAACCACCAGCAACAAGAATCTAAAATTAGATAACAGATAACTGCAGATAGAAAATATGCTTGCACTATCTCCTCCATTGTTTTCAGCCACTTATGGATGGCCCATGGAGGATCAGCTCATTGCCAAAAGTTTTCAATATGATTGCAATGAAGCAAATTCATATAATTCAGTTTTTGATTTCCATATATATGATCAAATCGCGTGTAAATCATCTGTACCGGAGTCTTCCAATTCTTCTGGTGGAGCTGGAAATGGTGGTGGTGGTGTTAGAGACAGTGTGAAGGTGGAAAAGAAGCTCAATCATAATGCAAGTGAAAGAGATCGTCGTAAGAGGGTTAATGAGTTGTATGCGTTTCTTCGCTCATTATTACCCGTTACAAGGGATCAAAAGGTACTTATCTAAGTTGCATTTATAAATTAGCTTTTAGATCTCTACTGTAGTATAGTGTATACGCTGCTAGAAAAGTTGACTTTCATCGATGAAAATTACTGATGGATTTCTGATGTCATTCTGTTGGTAAAGATCCATCTGTATCTGAACTGTTTATGTTGTTGAAACCAATGATGGAAGTAAACTGTTAGTAATCTGTCAATGAACTTTCTGCCAGTGACACCCATGGCTGAATGTGGTCGGTGATCTGTTGGTAAAGTCTCTACCCAAGGTGGATTTTTGACGAATCTATCCGTCGCTAAAAGTCCTTTGATTTGTAGTGATAAAATTATGATTTTTAACTTAATCAGGTCATCCAACTATTTTGATAATGAGTGTTTAGGTTCAATCGTCTAATGATATTTTAACCTACTAATGTTTTCCCCTAATTAATCATGCTACTATTCTGTTTTTTTTTCTCTTTCTTTTTTTAGGAATTAAACTCATACATAATTTCATTTTGCAACAGAGAAAAATAAGTATCCCGGGGACAGTATCACACGCACTAAAATACATACCCGAACTACAAAAGGAAGTGGAGATACTAAAGCGTAAAAAAGAAAACTTGTCGACGTATTCAACATCAACGACTAATGCAAGGCAAGAGCATGTTGGCATCAAGAAACAAAACACTAAAGTTTCAGTCAACATTTTAGGTGACAAAGATGTTATCATTCAACTAATCTCCGCAAGTGATCATATGAGCAAGTGTAACAAGATTAACTTGTTGTCAAAGGTTTTGGAATACTTAGAACAAGAAGAAGATGAGCTTGTTTTGTTAAATGCAACAGCCTTTAAATGTTTAGGAGAAGGGATGTTATTAAGCACCTTGCATCTTCAGGTACATATATATAAATACGCTTGTAAATCAGTTGTTTAATAGAAATATACCAAAAGACTTTATTTCTGTCTCATACATTACAAGTATTTTGGATCACATGCATACAGTTAAATAGATGCTATAGATTACAAAAATTATTGTAAATAATAATAATAATAATAATAATAATAATAATAATAATAATAATAATAATAATAATAATAATAATAATAATAATAATAATAATAATAATAATACTTTATTATGTTTGACAGGTGCGAGGGGATTATAATATAGAGGCTGAAAAGTTGAAGGAGAAGTTAAGCACGTTCGACCAATGATCTAATGAACTTAGAAGTGTCATTCGTTAAAGATATAATGTTAAGTAATTTATAGACTTTTTCAAATGCATCCTTAACTGTAAAAATAGATCATCTTGGATGTAACGAGTTGGATATGTCAATTTGTACATACCGATATTCATGGTTAGCGATGGCAAGAAACTGTCTAGCTAGCATTTTTTTATTGTTATGTAATCTACACACTCTTTAGAAGATGTGTTGCAATCTCTTGCTATTAATCTATCATTCAAGCTTTCTCAGTTTCTTCTTGTAGTATCGTGTGGCATGTAGTGTTGATAAGAGTTGCAATAATGTTTGGTCTATCCAAGCTTTTAAAAAAAATGGAATTAAAGCGTTGTGCTCGAAAAAACATTGTATAACCTTTTTTTTAAGAAAACAACCCTTCTTTGTCAACTAGGATTTGAATTTAGAAATCATCTATCTAGATTATATCCTAGGTCTATTTTTATGGTTATTTAACTGTTTAGTCGGAGTGTAATTGATCGATGCCGAAGTATCAATCAAATAGAATGTTAAAATGTGTATTCCTATTCACTTTAAACTAGTTAGGGTAAGTAGGGTTGTCGATCATCGTGAAATTAGTGGTTGGTGTATTTTACTTTGATTTATAAAACAATGATTAATTAAAATACCAAATTACTTAACTATTGCCTATTGGCTGTGAAAATTGAATTTTTGAAATAATTAACAAATTAACTAAGAAAACAAATTGGAAATAATCAAACTTGGTTAAGAAAACCATTATAAGAAAGAGTAATCCACTTCGGATCTAGGTTTGGTTTTCAGTAATTGTTTAATTCAACTTCATGGAAAATCCTTAATAGGGATTCTGTATGTGCGATGATTAAGTGATATCGATAATCAAGACTTAATAGGTCTTAATACACAATGTCAATTCAATTAGAAACCAAAACTTGCAATCATATAATTTCTAGAAGATTAAATGATATTCAAATAAAAGTTTTCCAAAATCATTATTTAAATAACCAAAACACAAGTTAAACTTATGAAAAAACTTAACAGGTTCTAAAGTTTAATCCCAACAAAATTAAACATAAACAAAAACCTAATCACACAAACCCTAATACCCGAAGTAGATCACGAGAAGATTAGCCGCTCATCGTTCTTGAATGATCTTCAAAATTGTTGTTGATCTGCATTCCGAATGATTGTATGTTGTTAGTAAGATGTGGAATGATGAATTTCAGGGCAAGGAACTCCTAAAATTCATCTCAAATAGTCCTAGGTCGAATGGGGGGCAAGTGGTGGGTGAAACATAATAAAAACGCGGTTGATGTGTGTGCGTTGTAATGAGATTTTAAGTGTTTAAACGTCAAATACTACGTATGATTATTCGTTTATATGCATGTGATTGGGTTGAATAGGTTGACTTTGCATCTTCAGGTACATAATTTCATTTTGCAACAGAGAAAAATAAGTATCCCGGGGACAGTATCACACGCACTAAAATACATACCCGAACTACAAAAGGAAGTGGAGATACTAAAGCGTAAAAAAGAAAACTTGTCGACGTATTCAACATCAACGACTAATGCAAGGCAAGAGCATGTTGGCATCAAGAAACAAAACACTAAAGTTTCAGTCAACATTTAGGTGACAAAGATGTTATCATTCAACTAATCTCCGCAAGTGATCATATGAGCAAGTGTAACAAGATTAACTTGTTGTCAAAGGTTTTGGAATACTTAGAACAAGAAGAAGATGAGCTTGTTTTGTTAAATGCAACAGCCTTTAAATGTTTAGGAGAAGGGATGTTATTAAGCACCTTGCATCTTCAGGTACATATATATAAATACGCTTGTAAATCAGTTGTTTAATAGAAATATACCAAAAGACTTTTATTTCTGTCTCATACATTACAAGTATTTTGGATCACATGCATACAGTTAAATAGATGCTATAGATTACAAAAATTATTGTAAATAATAATAATAATAATAATAATAATAATAATAATAATAATAATAATATAATAATAATAATAATAATATAATAATAATAATAATAATAATAATAATAATAATAATAATAATAATAATAATACTTTATTATGTTTGACAGGTGCGAGGGGATTATAATATAGAGGCTGAAAAGTTGAAGGAGAAGTTAAGCACGTTCGACCAATGATCTAATGAACTTAGAAGTGTCATTCGTTAAAGATATAATGTTAAGTAATTTATAGACTTTTTCAAATGCATCCTTAACTGTAAAAATAGATCATCTTGGATGTAACGAGTTGGATATGTCAATTTGTACATACCGATATTCATGGTTAGCGATGGCAAGAAACTGTCTAGCTAGCATTTTTTTATTGTTATGTAATCTACACACTCTTTAGAAGATGTGTTGCAATCTCTTGCTATTAATCTATCATTCAAGCTTTCTCAGTTTCTTCTTGTAGTATCGTGTGGCATGTAGTGTTGATAAGAGTTGCAATAATGTTTGGTCTATCCAAGCTTTTAAAAAAAAATGGAATTAAAGCGTTGTGCTCGAAAAAACATTGTATAACCTTTTTTTAAGAAAACAACCCTTCTTTGTCAACTAGGATTTGAATTTAGAAATCATCTATCTAGATTATATCCTAGGTCTATTTTTATGGTTATTTAACTGTTTAGTCGGAGTGTAATTGATCGATGCCGAAGTATCAATCAAATAGAATGTTAAAATGTGTATTCCTATTCACTTTAAACTAGTTAGGGTAAGTAGGGTTGTCGATCATCGTGAAATTAGTGGTTGGTGTATTTTACTTTGATTTATAAAACAATGATTAATTAAAATACCAAATTACTTAACTATTGCCTATTGGCTGTGAAAATTGAATTTTTGAAATAATTAACAAATTAACTAAGAAAACAAATTGGAAATAATCAAACTTGGTTAAGAAAACCATTATAAGAAAGAGTAATCCACTTCGGATCTAGGTTTGGTTTTCAGTAATTGTTTAATTCAACTTCATGGAAAATCCTTAATAGGGATTCTGTATGTGCGATGATTAAGTGATATCGATAATCAAGACTTAATAGGTCTTAATACACAATGTCAATTCAATTAGAAACCAAAACTTGCAATCATATAATTTCTAGAAGATTAAATGATATTCAAATAAAAGTTTTCCAAAATCATTATTTAAATAACCAAAACACAAGTTAAACTTATGAAAAAACTTAACAGGTTCTAAAGTTTAATCCCAACAAAATTAAACATAAACAAAAACCTAATCACACAAACCCTAATACCCGAAGTAGATCACGAGAAGATTAGCCGCTCATCATTCTTGAATGATCTTCAAAATTGTTGTTGATCTGCATTCCGAATGATTGTATGTTGTTAGTAAGATGTGGAATGATGAATTTCAGGGCAAGGAACTCCTAAAATTCATCTCAAATAGTCCTAGGTCGAATGGGGGGCAAGTGGTGGGTGAAACATAATAAAAACGCGGTTGATGTGTGTGCGTTGTAATGAGATTTTAAGTGTTTAAACGTCAAATACTACGTATGATTATTCGTTTATATGCATGTGATTGGGTTGAATAGGTTGACTTTGCATCTTCAGGTACATAATTTCATTTTGCAACAGAGAAAAATAAGTATCCCGGGGACAGTATCACACGCACTAAAATACATACCCGAACTATAAAAGGAAGTGGAGATACTAAAGCGTAAAAAAGAAAACTTGTCGACGTATTCAACATCAACGACTAATGCAAGGCAAGAGCATGTTGGCATCAAGAAACAAAACACTAAAGTTTCAGTCAACATTTTAGGTGACAAAGATGTTATCATTCAACTAATCTCCGCAAGTGATCATATGAGCAAGTGTAACAAGATTAACTTGTTGTCAAAGGTTTTGGAATACTTAGAACAAGAAGAAGATGAGCTTGTTTTGTTAAATGCAACAGCCTTTAAATGTTTAGGAGAAGGGATGTTATTAAGCACCTTGCATCTTCAGGTACATATATATAAATACGCTTGTAAATCAGTTGTTTAATAGAAATATACCAAAAGACTTTTATTTCTGTCTCATACATTACAAGTATTTGGATCACATGCATACAGTTAAATAGATGCTATAGATTACAAAAATTATTGTAAATAATAATAATAATAATAAATAATAATAATAATAATAATAATAATAATAATAATAATAATAATAATAATAATAATAATAATAATAATACTTTATTATGTTTGACAGGTGCGAGGGGATTATAATATAGAGGCTGAAAAGTTGAAGGAGAAGTTAAGCACGTTCGACCAATGATCTAATGAACTTAGAAGTGTCATTCGTTAAAGATATAATGTTAAGTAATTTATAGACTTTTTCAAATGCATCCTTAACTGTAAAAATAGATCATCTTGGATGTAACGAGTTGGATATGTCAATTTGTACATACCGATATTCATGGTTAGCGATGGCAAGAAACTGTCTAGCTAGCATTTTTTTATTGTTATGTAATCTACACACTCTTTAGAAGATGTGTTGCAATCTCTTGCTATTAATCTATCATTCAAGCTTTCTCAGTTTCTTCTTGTAGTATCGTGTGGCATGTAGTGTTGATAAGAGTTGCAATAATGTTTGGTCTATCCAAGCTTTTAAAAAAAAATGGAATTAAAGCGTTGTGCTCGAAAAAACATTGTATAACCTTTTTTTTAAGAAAACAACCCTTCTTTGTCAACTAGGATTTGAATTTAGAAATCATCTATCTAGATTATATCCTAGGTCTATTTTTATGGTTATTTAACTGTTTAGTCGGAGTGTAATTGATCGATGTCGAAGTATCAATCAAATAGAATGTTAAAATGTGTATTCCTATTCACTTTAAACTAGTTAGGGTAAGTAGGGTTGTCGATCATCGTGAAATTGGTGGTTGGTGTATTGTACTTTGATTTATAAAACAATGATTAATTAAAATACCAAATTACTTAACTATTGCCTATTGGCTGTGAAAATTGAATTTTTGAAATAATTAACAAATTAACTAAGAAAACAAATTGGAAATAATCAAACTTGGTTAAGAAAACCATTATAAGAAAGAGTAATCCACTTTGGATCTAGGTTTGGTTTTCAGTAATTGTTTAATTCAACTTCATGGAAAATCCTTAATAGGGATTTTGTACGTACGATGATTAAGTGATATCGATAATCAAGACTTAATAGGTCTTAATACACAATGTCAATTCAATTAGAAACCAAAACTTGCAATCACATAATTTCTGGAAGATTAAATGATATTCAAATAAAAGTTTTCCAAAATCATTATTTAAATAACCAAAACACAAGTTAAACTTATGAAAAAACTTAACAGGTTCTAAAGTTTAATCCCAACAAAATTAAACATAAACATAAACCTAATCACACAAACCCTAATACCCAAAGTAGATCACGAGAAGATTAGCCGCTCATCGTTCTTGAATGATCTTCAAAATCGTTGTTGATCTGCATTCCGAATGATTGTATGTTGTTAGTAAGATGTGGAATGATGAATTTCAGGCCTAGGAACTCCTAAAATTCATCTCAAATAGTCCTAGGTCGAATGGGGGGCAAGTGGTGGGTGAAACATAATAAAAACGCGGTTGATGTGTGTGCGTTGGAATGAGATTTTAAGTGTTTAAACGTCAAATATTACGTATGATTATTCATTTATATGCATGTGATTGGGTTGAATAGGTTGACTATGAGTTGGAAGTGGTTTTGTAGGAAAACAAGGAATTTGGAAGCTTACATGATAAAACAAGTCATTGGAGGGGTCAAGAAACGAAGTTTCAAAGTGCAGCAGAAGGGCTTCCACCGTAGCCTACTGTAGCCACCGTAGGCTATGCCAGCTCAAGAAAAAAATCAGCAGAAAGGGCCCCAGCGTAGGCTACGCTGGCTGGCGTAGGCTACGCCAGGACAATTTTTGAAAACCTATAAAATCGCGTTTTTATTATGTTTCAGCCACCACTTGATTCTCATTCGACCTAAGACGAAAAAAGACGTATTTTGGAAGTTCTGGGATCGATTTTTCACCATTCCAACCCTCAAATACAAGATTCAATCATCCGGAATGCAAATCAACAACGGTTTTGAAGATCATTCAAGAACGATGAGCGGCTAATCTTCTCGTGATCTACTTCGGGTATTAGGTTTTGTGTGATTAGGTTTTTGTTTTTGTTTAACTTTGTTGGGATTAAACTTTAGAACCCGTTAAGTTCTTTTATGAGTTTAACTTGTGTTTTGATTATTTAAACAACGACGTTGGTAAACTTTTATTTGAATATCATTTAATCTTCCGGAAATTATATGATTGCAAGTTTTGGTTTCTAATTGAATTGGTATTGTGTACCAAGACCCATTAAGTCCTGATTATCGATATCACTTAATCATAGCACGTATAGAGTCCCTATTAAGGATTTTCCTTGAAGTTAAACTAAACAATTGCTGAAAACCAAACCTAAAACCGAAGTGGATTACTTTCTCTTATAATCGTTTTCTTAATCAAGTTTGATTCTTTCAAAGTTGTTTTCTTAGTTTATTTGTTAATTATTCCAAAAATCCAATTTTCACAGCCAAGAGGCAATAGTTAAGTAATTTGTTAATTTAATTAATCATTATTTTCTAAATCAAAGTACAATACACCGACCACTAATTCCACGAGGATCGACAACCCTTCTTACCCGAACTAGTTTAAGGTGAATAGGAACACACATTTTAACATCTTATTTGATTGATACTTCGACATCGATCAAATTTTGGCGCCGTTGCCGGGGAATCGGTGCGCTTGGTGTTTTGTTATTTGGTTTGTTTTAAATTTTTTTGTTTACTTGTCTTGTTTTATTTGTTTTTATTTTCGTATTACACTTGGTGTTTTAAGTGTGCAGGTGACAGGTTGCATGCATACTCGATATTCGGGTAGGAAATCACCACTAGTATTTGATCCAGAGATAGAGAGATCAGCAAGGTATAATCGTGTCTTGCATCGATCAGGGTTACCAACTACATCAATTTCACAAGCTATTGATCAAGCAGCTGATAGTTTGTCTGATTCAACTCACATGGATAATCCAAACAACCAACCACCTCCAAATCCAAACCCTCCTCCCAATAACCAACACCAAAACCCAAATCCACCCCCACCACCAAATAACAACTATAACAACAACCTAAATCAACCACCTCCCAACAATAATATGAATCAAAATAACCTCAATCAAGGAGACGACTTTGATCATGTAAGCATGCATAGTGTTCACACGGGTGATGAGAATTATGAAGATGAATGGGATAACAATGAAGAACCCTATAACGGTGCAAATTATGATGCTTGGAATGGAAATTTTGGTGGAGGTGATGGACAAAACGAAAATAACAATTGGGGGAATGATCAACATGGGTGGAATGCACCACCTATCAACCAACAAAGGGGTAGGGTTAATAATAACGTCAATCAGCCAAGAAGACCTCAAAGAGCTCAAGTACAAGGTGTGGATAGCCATTTTAGACCGGCTATTTCTGAAAATCCAAATCCCATCGCACCTCCAAATCGTAGAGGAAGAGCTTTTGATGTACGCCCTCATTATCTCACTATTCTTCCTGCATTTAGAGGTACTGCAACAGAAGAACCATATGTGCATCTTGCTGAATTTGATGCAATATGTAGCACTATTGGTGGGAATCACTTCACACAAGATGAAGTGAGGTTGCGATTGTTTCAATTCACTTTGAAAGACAGAGCTAAGAAATGGTTCCTCACTTTGCCTGACAACAGTATTCATACTTGGCAAGAGATGCAAAAGGTTTTCCTTGAAGAATATTATTCTATGGGAAAGACAAGTGATGCAAGAGAGGCCATTCGATCTTTTCAACAATAAGTGGGTGAGCAATTTCATGAGGCATTTACAAGATTCAAGGAATTGATCCGCATGTGTCCTCATCATGGTATTGAAAGGTGGGAATTGATTAAGGCATTTTCAGATGGACTAACACCGGAAGAAAGGAAATACTTGTATTCTACAAGTAATGGAACATTCTTATCTAATCATGAAGATATGGATTGGGAATTCCTAGAACGAATATGCAAGAATTCCAAAGCTCAAGCTTCGACTAGTAGACGGTCAAAGCCCGCTCCGGCAAGGTCAACCACCATTGATTATGAGAGTAAAGAAAGAATTGCATCTTTGGAAATACAATTGGCCAAGTTAGGACATACGGGGACTAAAGATGTAGCTTCAATTGGATTTAATGTATGCAATGAATGTTGTGACTTGGGGCATGCAAGTGGAAGGTGTCCGTTGCTTTTAGGTCAACATGAAGAGGTGAATAAAGTATATGGAGAGAGAAAACAGTTTGATATGAACTCCAATACTTATCACCCTAGTTTGTGGAATCATCCACACTTTCAGTATGAAAATGCTTCAAACCAGATGAACCCTAATTTTCAAGGTAATAATCAAGGTGGTCAAGCTTATCAGAAGCGAGAACAAGGGAATTATAATCAAAGTGGTTATCAAAGAACTTCATATTCTCAAGAAAACAATCAAGGAAACTACAATCATAGGGATCAACAAGGTAGTTCATCACACAACTATCAAAGTAATTCTCAATCGGGACAACTTGGTGGTGAAGAGTCTACAAATGCAAAGTTGGATGCTTTGATGAACATGATGAAAGAGAATATGAAAGAGAACAAGAGAGAAAATGAAATTAGGGACAAGGCTTATGAAGCCTTAAATAAACAAGTGGGTCAACTTGCAGAGGATGTGGCTCAAATTAAAAGGATCCCTGGAAAGCTACTAAATGATACCACGGTCAATCCTCAACATCAAGGAACCAACACAGAAAATATGAGAACTATTCATATCAATTCGGTTAGTATCCTTTCTGACTTTAAAATTATTGATAATGACTTTACTTCTTTTCACAACAAGTTACAGATAAGGAAGAGAAAGCCGATACAGTGGAGGAGAGTGACCCAGGAGCACCCATCATTCCAATAAAAGTGGGGAAGTTGAAGATAAAAAGAGCACTTTTAGATTATAGAGCAGCTGTTAGTATCTTGCCAGGTATGTTATATGATCAGTATGACTTCGGTCCTTTAGAGGAATTTGACACCACTGTGGTGTTAGCTGACTTGACTAAAAAATGTCCTCGGGGGATGGTAAAGAATGTTATAATCAAGTTGGGAGAATTTTACTACCCTGTGGACTTTATGGTGCTCGATTTTGCACCAGTGAGAACGAATGAGCAACCGAATGTCATATTGGGTCGACCATTTTTAGCAACTGCCAATGCTCAAATCAATTGTCGGGATGGAACAATTGACATGACTTACGAAACTCATAAGTTACGTTTTAATGTATTTTCCAAGTCGATTAATTATTTTGTTAATGATAAAGTTTTTGTGGCAGATATGACTAACGTGTGTGTTCCTACTTATACTTCACATGTAAGCATGAACACCACTTTTGAGAATGATTTTGAGTATGACAGGGATAAGCATGTTGACTTGAAGGAAATGGTGGATTTAAAAGAAAAGAAAAAGCAAATTATTAAGATGGAAACAAAAGATGAGAAACCTAAAATGAAGAAAACAGTTGGCGATCCACTTGATCCTATAAAAGACAGAGTTGATGCATTAATATTTGGGCCACAATGAGATCTAGTTGAAGAACTGCCGAATCACTTGAAGAATACCGGAGTCAAGCATCCTACTCGACCACCATGAGTGGTCGCAGGTATGGTCTGGCTGAAGACCTAAAACTTAGCGCTAATCGGGAGGCAACCCGAAGTTAATTTTATGTTTTATGTTTGATGTGTCTATTTAAGTAGTTTATTTTGGTTATGGTTATATTTTTGTCCGAGTCGGTTTGGGTTGGAAAAATCTTTTGTGTTGATTAAGTGAATAAATTGATTTGCAAAGAAGAAAAATTCACACACTTAACCTCAACACCATACATTGGGGACAATGTAACCCAAGTGTGAGGATGGGGTGAGACAAGACAAGAGTTGAAAGGGTTGAAAATTTTTTTTTATTGTTTTTAAGCAATCTAATAGAGCATGAAAACAACAAGCATACCAATTGATTTCTGTCATGTTTGATGTAAGGGTCCCTAGTCATGATCTAATTATATGATAGCAAAAATAAAGATGTTAGCAAGGTTTTTAGAATTTTTTTTAAGAACTGTCTAGTTAGGGTTAACAGGCTAATGGTGTAATAAAAACATGCATACGCCGGCAACCCTAATTCTTACTTGGTGAGATTTTGAAGCTTACTAGATTGTTAGTTCACATAAAAAGTGTTTCAATTGTTGAGTGTAGGCCGTATGATTTTTTGTTTTAGAACTTGTGTGATTTGATACATATTGAGACGGTGAATTTGATAAATGCACATAGATGATAGAGGCAATCTAGGATTCCTTTTTCTTTTAATACTATTTTTTGTGTTTCACCACTTTACCTAAAATTCCCCCTAGTAGCCACTTTCGAGTTTTAAACCGTTTATTTTGACAAACCCATATCAATAAAACCCAAATCAAATTTTACCCAATGTGACCAAGTTACCACTGTTGATAACATTCAGACTAGCTTCAGTATTTGATTTATGATAAAAGCAAAAAATAAAAAAAAATAAAAAAAAATAATAAAAAAACTAGAAAAAAAATGAAAAAAAAGAAAGAAAAGAAAGATGCAAATTGTTGGTTATGGGTTAAATATGCACCCATGCGCTTGCTTTGTTTGAATAATAGTCATGTCAATAAGGATGTCAACAGTTGGTATTGCCCTAATTTATATTTTAGCCACACTCACAGCCAATCATTCCTACCTTAACCAAAGCCCAAAACCCGTAAGTCCTTTTGATGTGTGCATTGTCAATTATTACTGTGGAAATTTGATTGTCACCCAAGCATATGATAACAAAGTTTCATATGTGGACCTTTTGAGTGATATATTGGTGCAATTTTCACCAATCCAGAAATAAACCGAGATGAGTGACAAATGGTGAGGGGTGTGTTGCATGACAATAAAAGTCGGAAGCTTGTTAGGTTTAACTAGTCAGGTTCTATTTTGAATCAAATGTAACATTCTTTACTTGCTAACCAAAAATGATTATTGTAATTCTGGAATGGGTATGACTTTGGACCATAGCCAAGACATAGCAAGGGATTTTGGTTTATAATGTTGTTAAGTGTTTTGAATTAGATTTGCTTGAGGGCAAGCAAAGCTTAAATGTGGGGATGTGATGTGTGTGCGTTGGAATGAGATTTTAAGTGTTTAAACGTCAAATATTACGTATGATTATTCGTTTATATGCATGTGATTGGGTTGAATAGGTTGACTATGAGTTGGAAGTGGTTTTGTAGGAAAACAAGGAATTTGGAAGCTTACATGATAAAACAAGTCATTGGAGGGGTCAAGAAACGAAGTTTCAAAGTGCAGCAGAAAGGCTTCCACCGTAGCCTACTGTAGCCACCGTAGGCTACGCCAGCTCAAAAAAAAAATCAGCAAGAAGGGCCCCAGCGTAGGCTACGCTGTCTGGCGTAGGCTACGCCAGGACAATTTTTGAAAACCTATAAAATCGCGTTTTTATTATGTTTCAGCCACCACTTGATTCTCATTCGACCTAAGACGAAAAAAGACGTATTTTGGAAGTTCTGGGATCGATTTTTCACCATTCCAACCCTTAAAAACAAGATTCAATCATCCGGAATGCAAATCAACAACGGTTTTGAAGATCATTCAAGAACGATGAGCGGCTAATCTTCTCGTGATCTACTTCGGGTATTAGGTTTTGTGTGATTAGGTTTTTGTTTTTGTTTAACTTTGTTGGGATTAAACTTTAGAACCCGTTAAGTTCTTTTATGAGTTTAACTTGTGTTTTGATTATTTAAACAACGACGTTGGTAAACTTTTATTTGAATATCATTTAATCTCCCGGAAATTATATGATTGCAAGTTTTGGTTTCTAATTGAATTGGTATTGTGTATCAAGACCCATTAAGTCCTGATTATCGATATCACTTAATCATAGCACGTATAGAGTCCCTATTAAGGATTTTTCTTGAAGTTAAACTAAACAATTGCTGAAAACCAAACCTAGAACCGAAGTGGATTACTTTCTCTTATAATTATTTTCTTAATCAAGTTTGATTCTTTCAAAGTTGTTTTCTTAGTTTATTTGTTAATTATTCCAAAAATCCAATTTTTACAGTCAAGAGGCAATAGTTAAGTAATTTGTTAATTTAATTAATCATTATTTTCTAAATCAAAGTACAATACACCGACCACTAATTCCACGAGGATCGACAACCCTTCTTACCCTAACTAGTTTAAGGTGAATAGGAACACACATTTTAACATCTTATTTGATTGATACTTCGACATCGATCAGCGGTTTTATAGGTGTTCCAAGGCGGCCCTGGCGTAGGCTACGCTAGCCAGCGTAGCCTACGCTGGGATGCATTCTGCTGATTTTTACTTGGAGCTGACGTAGCTTACGGTGGCTACAGTAGGCTACGGTGGAAGCCTTTCTGCTGCATTTTGAATCTTTGTTTCTTGACCTATCCACTGACTTGTTTCACCATGTAAGCTTCCAACTTGCTTGTTTTACCTACAAAATCACTTCCAACTCATAGTTAACCTATTCAACTTAATCACATGCATAAAAACGAATAATCATACGCAATATTTAACGTTTAGATACTTTAAACACTATTCCAACACACTCGTATCAATAATTGAGAGCATTTTTGCGAATTATAGGGGATTCTTGGAATTCATTGTGGTTTCTAGGTTATAGTTAGTGTGTTGTTAGGTAAGTGGACTCTATGGACTAGATCTGCTAGTTGGATATGCCTCAAATCAAATCTGATGGAAGTAGTGAACTCTACACACATATGTTTTCTTTTCCTTTCTAATAATCCATTTAACATATAATTTGATTTTAATTTAATAACTTGTAATATTTTACTTTTCTAAACATACTATTTTGTTTAGTGTTTTCTTTGTTTTGATATAAAACCTTTTTTTTTCTATTTCATATATAGATAGAAGGGAGTGTTACACCCATAGGTATGTTCATTAATATTTTGAATTCATTGATAATGTTAATGATAATAAAAAAGTTCTCACCTTTCTATGAGACATCCCCTTAGCACACGTAAAGAACCTAAACTATGGTTAGAAGATGTGGATTGTTGAGTGAATCGAGATGTTTGGCCGGTCAAGGAACCAGTGGGAGTTGGGCCGTAGGCCCGGGTGTAGCGGAGTCAGGTTGGATCGGGTATGAGCACGTATCAATCACCACGAGAGGGTTGTGGATGGCGGGTGGTAGATCATGAGTATCGACTATGGTAGTGGGGGAGGAGATGGATTCTCTTAACATCATCCAACTGTCCTAAGAGATCTTTTAGTCTTTTACAATTGGCATCAAAGGAGAACTTAAATTTTATTATCAGATTTGTAAATTCGTGCTCTACGGCTGCCACCCTAGAGCTTTTGTTGTTGAGGAATATTGACTTGATCCCTTGCCAGGCTTCCAAGGCAATGGAGTTGAATTCTAGCACACAAACAAGTAGGTCATCAGTAAGGGTTTCGTAGATCCATTGCGCCATGATGGCATCAATTTTCATCCACAAATCAGAATTCGGGTCCGTGTCAAGAGGAGGCTTGGTGCCATCGATGTGTTCCATGACCTTGTACACCTGTGCATAGAATTGAATGAGTTTAACTAACAGAGAGTATGACACCCTAGCGCCATTAAAATCTCAAACCTTGTTCTAAATATTGGTTACCCTGTAAACAAGATGAAGGACATGTTTAGTACTGGATTGGGAACGAGAAGAGTTTGGTTGGCTAAGAAAAAGAAGAGATCGATTGGTGGTAATGATGACAAGCACTTAGCTTGCGATAGCTGTGAGAGGACTATTGGTATAGAGCTAGAGTTAGCTCTGATACCATGTTAAGAATTGAATTCTCTTTTAATTTCATTCCATAATAGAACTAAATTAAGATATTTGGGGAATGAGATAATACGAAAGATGTCCTAATCTATTTTGAATTACAATATAAATTTAAAAAACATATACACATATGTATACACTTTATAAGATTTAAACTAAATCAACATAAGTTAGTCTATACTAAATCAAAGGTAAATAAATAAATCAAACATATCCATACATTTTTTAAGTAGGTTATATAACCTTAAAAAATATAATGAACTTATTAATGGAGAAATGTATAAAAAAATCTCTACTTGTTATAAAGAAAGATAACTCAAATAAGTTAGTTTATCTCATATGTTAAATAATTCCACTATTTAAAAATTTGACAAACCCCTTGGAGGATGTATTCGCGTGGAGCTCGTGCCAGAAACAAGTTTTTTGTTGTCGCCTCAATTGCAAATGTGGTGTGCACACTCTTTTTTATTTATTCAATTATAAATCAATAGCTATGTTATTAAAAAACGTTAAGATTTGAGGCCTTTCGATTATTAAACAGAAATTAATAAAGAAAACAAAATGGTGGTATGTGTTTAGTATATGAAACTCTTCTAAACAAGAATCAAGAATAAATAATTTGTTCACATGTTAAACCGAGTCATTGTGTTTCCCCGAGACCTGACACACTACAAAAATAAAGCATTGCGACAGTCGGTCAGTAATAATGGTTAAAACCGTCTTAAATGACCATTTGCATAAAAACATTACAAACTATTGTGACAGTCAAACCAACGCTAGATCATTTGTGACGAGCATAACTGTTACAAGACCTCTTGTGATGGTTTTGTACTTAGAAAAAAAGACTCCACGATTCATTTTTTCGCTACAAAATCAAACATTGCTAAATAGTGACCGATACGTATAATTGATGTTAGCAACGGCATACTGGACCAAATGCTAAAAACCACTTTATAAACACAATTATGTATTATTAAAACGAAGAACAAGCGCTTCAAAAAATAATGGAAACCACTTTATAAAACCTGATGAAGCTCTGGTTATGAAACCCAACATTCTAGTCAGCGGGTGCGGTGCTCTTGTCTAATGAAGCTGGTGTTCTGTTCACCTTCTGAGGATATGTCGTCTTCGTGTAAGCAAACATTAAACTTTCTATTCTTCCAGATGTTTTATAAACAAACATCAAACATTGTAAAATTTACTATATGTATTTCTGCAAACAAAAAAATGCAACTCCAACACGTGTATCAAAATAGATTTAGATCGAATTAGAACAAACCCTAGATAGTGAACAAATATTTCAATTAGAGAGATTCGCTCCTTTGTCATCGAATGAGAAACATAGAGAAGAAATTTCTTTCCTAGATCCGTTGTTGTCTGCCTAGTTAACCACCAAAATCGTTGGGTTCCTCTCGTCACTCTACCACTGTGTACTCGTCGTTGCCTTCTGTTCCTCTCGCCACTCTCTATTTCTTTCTCTCTCTTTCTCTCACATATGGCTCTCTCTTAATTTCTATCAAGGGAACCATCTTTTAAAACGGTTGTGTCGAAAACTGCTTCAAAATACATTTTGTAGGCGAATCTTGCAAACTGCTTCAAAAACCCATTTTGAGGCAGTTTCCTAAAATCCGCTCCAAAAGAACCATCTTTTGAGGCGGTTTCCATATTTTGAGGCGGTTTCTTGCTTAACTCCGTTTTAGGATGTTTTCATTAAGAATGCTGCTAAAATAAATTTGAACAGCTCGAAAAGATTGTTTCTTTACTAGTGATAGTTAGCATAACTTTTTTGAATCAAACAATGATAAATGAAGCATGTTTTCTACTTGATAGCTATGGAATTAGCAACAATTTCTTACCTGAGAATGATAATTTAGTGACAGTCTTTTGGCCAAATATGGCGGATATTTTTTTTTCCAGTGTTTTTAGAAAACATCAATGGAGAACTAGAGAAGGGAGAAACTACTCTGATTATTTTTTCCATATTATGATATTAGTGATGGTTTTCTCTTGCGACTGCTGTAGGTTAATCTTGATGGATACAAGTCAGGGTTTAACGAGTCATATAGCAGTTTATGGTTCAGTTTTTTTAGGCTTTGTTTTGGGGTTAGTGGGCCAGAAAACATGGGATGATTGTAAGAGTCTTAGGAGATAGAGTCTTTAACTGCATGTTTTTTTAGTCTTTTGTGTGTGTGTGTGTGAGTGAGGAATGAGAATTGAAGTGAGTTAGAAGCAGTAATTGTTTTGTTAGTGAAGGCAACACATGATTTAACTTAATTCTTCAACTAAAAGCAGACTACTTAACCTAAATAAAGACCTAAGGAGTAGTGAATGCAACACATGATTTAACTCGCTACCTAACCTATGTTGGTAAACATTAAATAAACATGTCAAAATAAATTCAACCAACTTTTGACTCATATGACTCGTGACCCGTGAACAAACCCGATTAACCCAACTGAAGTGAGGAAGTATTCCTATTCCGATTCTGATTCTTATTCCATATGTCTAATCTATTTTTTCTCTAATTTTCTTTAAAAGTCTAGATAACTCATAAAATGTTATTAAAAAACGAATATTCAGTCACTTCAACTAATTAAGTGCCGCACACATATTAGTTAATCATGTATATTTATTTCTTAAACTGAAAAATTATTCGTCTTTCTGTCATTAACTCGTTATTAAATATGTTTTAACTTTAATTATGTTTAGAACTTATCAACAAAGTTTAGTTTTATAATGCAAGTGGATATACATACATGTATGTACCCATTTATAAATACACTAGCTTATCATCATCCCTTTGTCATCAAACCACCAGCAACAAGAATCTAAAATAAGATAAGAGATAACTGCAGATAGAAAACATGCTTGCACTATCTCCTCCTTTGTTTTCAGCCACCTATGGATGGCCCATGGAGGATCAGCTCATTGCCAAAAGTCTTCAATATGATTGCAATGAAGCAAATTCATATAGTTCAGTTCTTGATTTCCACATATATGATCAAATCGCATGTAAATCATCTGTACCGGAGTCTTCCAATTCTTCCGGCGGAGCTGCAAATGGTGGTGGTAGTGGAGACAGTGTAAAGGTGGAAAAGAAGCTCAATCATAATGCGAGTGAAAGAGATCGTCGTAAGAAGGTTAATGAGCTGTATGCGTTTCTTCGCTCATTGTTGCCGGTTAAAAGTGATCAAAAGGTAATTATCTGAGTTGCATTTATTAATTAGCTTTTCGATCTTTACTTTAATACATGGTATAAACTACTAGAAAAGTGACTTCCAGTGATGAAAATTACCGACAGAATTATAATGGGATTCTGTGCGGTAATGTATTGTTGAATGCAACAACATAAGTAAACAGTGTGATCTGTATCTTTCCGTCAGTAATATGTTGTTAATCTAGCGACTGAAGTAATCATCTTACCCATGGCTAAATTTGGTCAATGATTCGTCGGTGAAGTCTTTACCCATGCAGATTTTCACGTTGCTAAAAGTTCTTTGCTTTGTAGTGATAAAATTTTAGATCTTAATATTAATCAGATCATTCATCACTATTTTGATCATTGAGTGTTCAAGTTCAATTTTCTAATGATATTTTGAAGTTTCTAATAACTTAGTTGTATAAATAGATCAAAAGAAAGAGTTGAAGTACATGTGATTAACATTTGAATTATTTATTTCTTCCCTTAATGATGCTAGTTTTTTATTTTGTTTTGTTTTTCCTTGTAACTAAACTCATCCATAATTCCATTTTGCAACAGAAAAAATAAGTATTCCAGGGACAGTATCACATACGCTAAAATACATACCCGAACTACAAAGGGAAGTGGAGACACTAAAGCATAAAAAGGAAAAATTGTCATCGTATTCAACATCAATTGCGAATACTCGGCGAGAGGATCTTGGCATCAAGAAACAAAGTGCTAAAGTTTCAGTGAACATTTTAGATGACAAAGAAGTCATCATTCAACTAATCTCCTCAACTAATCAAATGAGAAAGAATATGGAGATTAGCTCATTGTCTAAGGTTTTGGAATCCTTAGAACAAGAAGAAGATGGACTTGTTTTAATTAATGCAACAACCTTTAAATGTTTAGGAGAAGGGATGTTATTAAGCACTTTGCATCTTCAGGTACATATATAATATACCCGTGTAAACCAGTTAAATAAATGACATAGATAGATAAACATTCTATGGATATACTTATAATACTAATTTAATACTAATTTATTGTGTTTAACAGGTGAGAGGGGATTATGGAATAGAGACCGAAAAGTTAAAGAAGAAGTTTAGCGCGTTCGACCAATGATCAGATAAACTTAGATGTGTCATTCGCTAAAGATATAATGTCATGGAATCAACAGTCTTTTTAATTTCTAACTGCATCCTTAAATGGAAAAATAGATCATCAATGTCGTAACTTGTAAAGTCGATCAGTCAATTTGTATATACCAGTATCTATGGTTAACGATTGCAGGAACTTGCCTAGCATGTTTTCATTGTTATGTAATCTGCATTCTCTTTAGAAGATCTGTTACAATCTATTGTTGTGAATTTATGATGCAAGGTTTCTCCTCCGATTCTTATGGTTTTGCAGCAATCTGTAGTATTGATAAGAGTTGCAATAACGTTTGGTAGTTCTTTTAACATGGTATCACAACTTTGTGCTCGCAAATCGTTGTATAAAAGGTTTTTTATGTAAAGAATACAAACCTTCAATGTCAACTAGGATTTCAATTTAGAAAGTGTCCGACTACAAGAAAATTGGGGTGTCACTAACGGATGTTTCACTAGAAATCCGTCAGTAAAAATGATTACCAATGAGATTTCGTTGGTGAAAATGGTCATGGGTAATATAATTAGTGGCGGAATTTCTATCAACAGATTTTAAAAGAATTATATTATTTTTTACCAACAGATTTAAAACTAATGATAGAAAAGCTTGCTGACAAATTTGAGGTTAAAGTTCTGCAAGATTTAAAAAGATTCTGTTTTTTTTTTAAATTTATTTTTATTTCAAATATATACAAAATCACAAAAAAACAAATGTAAAAGGAGATTAAACTAAATTTTATACGTAAAGATAACGTTATTTAGATATCTCCATTTCGCGGCCAGTTATTCTTGTGATCTTGTCTTAGATTGGCCTACATCGTTGCTACTCTTCGAATGTAACATCTCAATCGTTTGGGTCATATGTAATAGTTGAAATACAAGCAATATGAACTTCACATTTTATATATTGTCAAACGAGTAAGTAATAAGTAAATGGTCTATTTGAAGTTTGAAGTTTTTAGATGAATTTTTATGTTATAAGAGACCGTTTGAATATAATAATAATATATTATATTCGAACCTGCTCTATTTTTTACGAAACATAAGTTGACTCGTAGAGAAAAATAAGATCGTCACGACGGCATATTCGAAATTTTATAAAATGTTACACATTAAAAGTTATAAGAGAAAAATGAAGTAAACAGCTGAATTAATTATATTAAGTAAGCAGGCAGGCTAGCAGCTCAATTATATCCCACATCGCCCGTGCAGGAATTTCACCTGCCTGCCTGCTACCTTATAAATAGAAACCTTAAGGTTGAATTTAGAATATAAGTTTCTTAGAGAACGCTCTAATATAAAGAGAATCCCGAGTTCTCGATACCCTGTTGGGTGTTGCTAGTAGATGTTTTTCGAGATCGAGTAGGGGCGCGAGTAGAGAAGACTCTACATCAAATTGGCGTAGATAGTTTTCAGGATAATACTTGATAGCCGTGAACCTGAGCAGACATATCACCGATCGGATTAGTTAAGGTGAGTTTCTCTGAACTGTTTTCTAAAACGGGATGTGATATTCTGATAACTGGTAATAATTGAAGAATTGACTATTAATAGCATCTGTGATATGTGGCAATGCTTGATAGGATGCTTGAGGGCTGCTTGTATGATTCTACTTTAGCCAGTGGAGTTTATATACATAGTCTGGTTATATGAATTTATACTGTGCTTACTCTGTTCCTATCTGTTTGCCATGGTTGTATCTCCTTGATGCAATAGTCAATATTAATATGTTTTGAATTTTAGCTATGTTCATGAACTCACAAGCTTTATGCTGAGTCCCAAATGTTTTTTATTTTATGGACACACATCCTAGGTGCCAGGTGATTACGGGAATAAGAGATTATGGACTAAGCTTATGGGGAGATAAATGACTAAAGTGTTGCTGGGGATTTGGATATCTTCTATAGTTAAACTGATGTAATATTAGTATTGTATTAGAAGACAGATGTATAATACATTATAATTTATAATTATAGTTTGACTTCCGCTATGTATTCTCTGATTACTATGTATTCTGTATATCCGATGCATAACGCTCCCTAGGGGGTGCCCTGGAAGGCGGGCGTTACATCGAACAACGACAACCACCTATGACATGTGTCACCTTTTCTATCCATGTTGCCGCCACTTGTTGTCCATCTTAGAACCATGACCATCCACTCTATTTCAATCGGTCATATTACAGTTGCTTAGATCCTTTGTTGGCTATTCTTGTCTCAAGCTTTCCCATTCGTATTTTTCTCTGTTAAATGCTTGGTTTTCCTTGGTTGCTCTTGTTCACTTTCGTAACCCTAATTGTTCATCACTGCTTGATTATAGTAGGTTTTTTTTCAGGAAATCATATACATTCTAAAACAAGTTCATGTTGTTATAAGATAGATTTTTTCTTAAGATCCCTTTCACATCTCTAGATTAATCAACTATTTTTTATTTTTGTAACTTTAAAAGAAAAAGAGTTAATTACATAAATGGTCCCTGTGGTATATCCAAAATAACATGTTTAGGTACTAAGATTTTTTTGTAACAGGTTGGGGTACTGTGTTTCAAATTTTCTAACGAGTTAAGGCTCTAAGACTAACAGACGTTAGTTTTTCTGTTAAGTTTAAGTAAAATGACTAAAATACCCTTTGAGGGACTACTTTTGTAATTTTATATATTTCTTGTATCCAGGGACCATTACTATAATCAACACTAACTTTAAAAAACCTAACCCCCTTTCCCCCATCGGCCACAATCATCACCATCTACCCACCACTACCACCATCTACCCACTGTAACAACCACCCACGCCTCCTGCCTACCAGCCATCACTGAACACCCACGAAGACCATAGTTACCACCATCTACCCACCATCACCGCAATATCACCACCATCTCAACATCACCATAATCATCGCATCATCACTATTACCATCTCATAACAATCACTGCATCATCACCACCATCGCAACATCACCATCATCGTCATCATCATCCCCACCTCCACCATCGCACCATCATCATCATCTCACCAAATCCCCTTTTCCTTTCCCCTGTTAACCTTTAAATTATAAAAAAAACCCTAAAATTAAGGTGTTTGGAGGTCGTGAGGCAGCTAGGTTTAGATCTCAATCAGGGCATTGAGTGATACATGATGGTACAGGCTGGTGCTGGGTGGTCGATTTGGGTTTAGGCTTTTACAGGAGAAAGGGAAGGGGATTTGGTGATGACGATGAGGATGCTCGAGAAAGGTGCAGTGGTGTGAGGGTATTGGTGCGGTGGTGTGAAGGTACCGGTGCGGTGGTGACCGGCGGTGATGGCGAAGGTGGTGACCGGCGATGAGACCGAAGGTGGTGACAGGCGTTGGAAGATAACAGGGGAAAGGTACCGGTGCGGTGGTGACCGGCGTTTAGGCTTTTATATATGTGTGTATGTAGAGTTATATATAAAAATAATAATTTAATTAAATTACACAAATAATCCCTCTAATTTACATAAATAATCCTATAATGTGAAAAGACTAAATTGCCCTTAAACTTAACAGAAAATCTAACATCTGTTAGTGTTAATACTCAAACTTGTTGCAAATTTAAACGTGAGTACTCAAACTTGTTATTTTTTTTGCTTAGTGTCCAAACCTGTTATTTTACATAAACCACATGGATTGTTTATGTAATTAATTCAAAGAAAAAAAAATGTTGTGATCTCATAGTTGAAAACTTAAAACTGCTTATGTAACAAATGACATCAACTTCCATTAAACAAATGTCTAACTCCAAAATAGCAACATATTCGGAAGAAAAGCGACGGTTGTCCCCCAAGAGTGAGTCCAACATGTGGAAACCACAAACTTGCACATGAGTCATCCTATTCATGAACAGGAAACTTGCTTCAAACTTGTGCATACCACACGCTACACGCGAATCTATCATCCTACATTAACGCCAATAATATATACAAACAAGTAATTAGAAATTTCATTTCAAATTTAATAATGCAAGATGATCTATATCTCAATTTAGTAATGCGATAGAATATTATAGTTGTAATTGTATAAATACACCAACCAATCATTCTACTGTCTCATCAATCTTCATCTAGACAGATAGAAAGAAAAGATGCTTGCATTACCCCCTCCTATGTTCTCCACCACCTGTGGGTGGCCAGCACCAGATAATCTTACTCCCCCGAATCTTCAACAGGATTGCAATGATATATATAAAGAATTTGAAGCAAATTCGTATAATTCGGTTCTTGATTTTCATACATATAATCAAATTCAGCATGATTTTACACCGGGAAACTCCATTTCCAGTTCTTCGGAAGGAGGTGTAAATGAGAATAGTAGTGATCATGTGAAGATTGCTAAAAACCCAAATCATAATGCTAGTGAAAGGGATCGGCGGAAGAGGGTTAACGAATTGTATGCGCTTCTTCGCTCGCTTCTGCCCATGTCAACTGATCAAAAGGTACTTAAACATCAATGTGAATATAAGTATAGTCTAAATCTTGTAACTAGTTAGTGTTTTAATGGAACGAAACTCATATAATTAATTAAATCCCTTTTGTGACAGAAAAAAGTAAGTATTCCACAAACGGTATCGCGCGCACTGAAATACATACCAGAACTACAAAAGGAAGTTGGGGCATTAATACGTAAAAAACAGAAGCTTTCGTCGTATTCATCATCCTCTTCCACTAGCACAAACCAAGATCACCTCAGCTTCAAGAAAAAGAATGCTAAAGACGCTTTCATTGTAAGAAAACCATCGGTAGTTTCTTCGGTGAGTGCTCTAAGTGAGAAAGAAGTTGTGGTACAACTTATGTTTTCAACAAAAAATACGAGCAAGAACAAGGATATTGGCTGCTTGTCTAAGGTTTTGGAATACTTGGAGCAAGACGAAGATACGTATGTTCTAAATTCAACAACCTTCATTGGTTCTAGTGAAGGGATGTCAATAAACACTCTTCATCTTCAGGTACACATACATTAAATCTACTTCATTATGTTCATCATCAGTATTCTTTTTAACAAAAATTTTGTAGCTATTGCACACTTCATACATTACCAATTTTAAGTAGAGAATCACATACACACTTATACATAATAAATAAAAGATAATCACAATGAACAACCGCTATTTTTTTAGTAAGATAATATCTAAAAAGGTGTGGATATAACTATAATATTTCATGGTATTGAACAGGCGCTGGGTGATAAATTATTTGACGCTGAAAGGTTAAAGGAGAAGCTCTACTATTTCTACCAATAATCATAATAACATTTAAATAGTGATTGACAAAGTAGACAACGATGAACCCAAGTTTTTTTTTCACAAATGTCACGCTTTCTAGTTTGTGGTGAATAAGCATCATTTGAGTATCGGTACATAAAAAGATGAGAAGGGTGGGTAGTAAAAGACAAAGGAACGTGACTGTGGTATGCCGAAGGAAGGTGAGATGACGTCAGTTTGGATACAAAGGCGACGGTTTTTAGATTCACGATAATCTTTAACGAAAGAAAAGTTATGCGGAGAACTAGTCAGAAAATCAGGAGGAATTTTTCTTCTCTGACCCCCTCCCCTAAGGACTAGAGTAGTTGTAGAGTAAAAAGTGTGTTTTCGCGCACACATTTTTCAGTTTCTAAGTGCATCTTTAGATGTGAAAATAGATCATCAATGTTGTAAAATGTAAATCGATCTGTCAATATATATTTGTAAATAAAATATCCATGGTTAACAATTATAGATTTGTAGGAAATTGCCTAACATGTTTTTATTGTTATGTAATATGCTTTCTCTTTAGAACATGTGTTGCAATATCTTATTGTGACTATGCAATATAAGTTTTATTTGATTCTTATAGTCTTACAACAATTTGTAGTATTGATAAGCTTGAAAATCTGTGTAAAAGGTTTTTAAAAAACCAAACCTTTAACGTTGACTTGGATTACAATTTAGTAGTGTTTATTGCTATAAGAAAAAGGGTGTTACCGACTGACAATCTGGATATTTCCATTAGAAATCCAGCGGTAATAGTGGTTACCGATGGAATTAGCGAAGGAATTTCTGACGGACATAATAGAGTTAAAATTTATATATTTGCTCACGCGATTGTAGATAGATTTATAAGGAATTATCTTATTTTTACCGACGGATTTAAAACTAATAATAAAAAAAAACTACTGACAAAAAAATTCGTCGCAAGTCCGATGCTAAATGTTCTGCAAAACCTAAAGAAGAATACGTTTTTGTAATTTTATCTTTTCATTCTAAATTTATACAAAATACAAAATCACATATAAAAGAAAATCAAACTAAAAATTTATACATATACTCACAGGTATTATTCAGATATCTTCATTTACCCGCCGGTGTTTTTTGTCTTAGATTGGACTACATCACGACTCCTAGAACCACCGCAACCACCTATGACATGTGCCACCTTTTTCATCTTTGTTGGGGCCATTTGTTTTCGTCTTAGACATGACGATTCACTCTATTTCAGTCGGTCATATTATGGTTTCTTTTGTCCAGATGTGTTGTTGCTATTCTTGTCTTGATCGCCTGCAAGTCTTTTTCAGCATTTTATGTTGAGTGTGCATTTTTTCTTGGTTGCTCTTGTTCACTTTTGGAACCCTAATCATTGTTCTTTATTGCTCGATTTTAGTTTTGGGATTGCTCCATTGTTCTTGTTAGTTCTTGGTTGTTCCTTTTACTGCTTCTCCTACCATATTCAGTTTCCTGCGTATGATCTTGTTTCAGTTTTCTGCCCATGATAGCGTTCCAATTTCTTGCTCTTGTTCCATGTATCTGATTTTTTTTTCCTTCCCATGATATTGTTTTGATTTCCTGTTCGTGTTGTTTTCTAATTTTCCTACTCCTGTTCTAATTTTCGTGCTACTATTCTCGTTTCATGCTTATGTTCTGAATTCTTCATACTCTTGCTCTTATCAAGGTTTCTAGTTATGGTGTCTTCTCGTGTCCATGTTCTAGTTTCAAATTTTTACCTATTTTCAATCTATCCAAGTTCTAGTCTTAAATTCCAGTTCTAGATTTTCAAGATGCAACATGGATGTTTTAGTTCGAGAAGAGGGTGACCATGTTTCTAAATCTTAATTGTAATAAATTAGGCAATATTAACATCTATTCTCCAACTTAAGGAGTCTTATATATTAGTATGCTCTTATTAAGGTTTATTAGTATATGACTCGTAGGCGTATAATAGATTTCTTAGGGTTAATTTCCTATATATTAAGGGTTCACTTCATTATAAATTCATTTAGTTATATTAAGATAAACCGCTCCGGCTTATTTTACACCTCATAAATCTCTAAGTGTGCTTATACTTACCGTGTTCTTGATTCTAAGTAGTTAGTCATGAGTTTAGAAGCTCCTTGAGGTCTATCTTAATTGTTATTGTTTAGTAGTTAGTTGATAAAATTTTGGATTGTTTGGATATAGGGATGTAAACGAACCGAACAAAAACATACCGGACCTTGTTCGTGTTCGTTTATTAAGAAAGTAAAATGTTCATGAATTGTTTACGAACTCTTACCAAACGAGATTTGTTGTATGTATTCGTTCATTAAGGAAATAAATCTGTTCATGATCTGTTTACGAACATAAACGAATGCAAACGAAGACAAGCGAACGCACACAATTATTCATGAACATTAATGAACACAAATGAAATTTCCTAAAACAAACGAATACAAACCATCATCTATTGATTTTATAAATAAAATCACAAACATCATGTAATATCTATCAAATATAAATAAGTACTTAAAATAAATATATTAAAAATAATTTTCAAATGAACAAACACAAATGAAAGTTAACGAACATATTATCGAACATTCACGAATATAAATGAATAAACATGGCCTTTGTTCATGTTTGTTCGTCTAACTAAATGAACAGAATTTTCTTGTTCATGTTCATTTATTCATTAAACAAATGAACATAAACGAACTTTCTGCCGGACGGTTCACGAACAGTTCGTTGAACGTTGGTTCGTTTACACTATTTGGATGTATTATGTTCTTGATTCTGACTCTTCAGTCTTGAGCTAAGAAGCGTGCTATGTGTATCGCAATTGTGAATGTTTAGTCGTCATCGGGGAGGTTGTTCAATTGCTCACATATATGGAGAGAATCTTTTAAAGTTACAAATATAGAGACTGTGAGTAACTTTTTTACTATTACTAGGGCTTGATTCCTGACGTGCGCTGCGCGTCATAGGGACGTAGTAAACCGAGCCTTAGACAACTGTTAACATAATGTTTGTGGCATCACAGTCATAACATAACAGTATAGCAAAGCTCAGAACCATGTACGGTTGCGTCTGCACACCGTAAACGGTTACCAAGCCAGGGCAACCGACGTTGGTCATGGTGTATCATCACAGCTACGAAACAAACAAAACGAAGGGCCTCAGACGGACAAACATCCATCATCATCAACACCAACAAACAACAATCTAACCCAATAGGAACAGATCGTCAACAAACAAACAAAGTCTCACCTGATTATAACCTGTAAACCAACAGTCCCAGAAAAGGTAAAATCCAACGTCAGAAAAGTCTCAGATGAACACACATTCAGCATCATCAACATAAGCAACAAAAAATAACAAAGTCTTAGCAGAAAAAATCGTTACAACAACGACTAATCACTTGTACATAATGCTTCACAAAGTGTGCGTGCATAAACAACTGTTACACAATGCCTAACGATCGGTACAACAACTGTTCATCAAGTTTCTTTATTAATACATAGGATAATGTCATATAACGCGTGTAAACCAATATCTCAGAGGAGCTACAGCTCCACATCATCGACAATGTGAGCAACAAAGTCTCAGATAATGAAGTAAAGACCATAACATCATCAACAGCCACTATCCAAACAACAACTCAACTCAGATCCAAGAACCCCATATCTCATAAAAAAAGACCAAAACATCAGCGATAACCATAGTCCAAACACCAACATGAACCACACCTGAAAACCCCAATATCCCATAGAAAAAACCGAAACATCATCGGCAACGACAATCCAAACACCAAGTCAAACCAGACTTGAAAACCCCAATATCACACCAAAACATAACTATATCAAACTTGATATCCGGTTAACCCGAATCAAAGAAAGGAGCCGACATGCAATCACCGAGGCTGTCATCGGCGAGAAGGGAAACGTGGAGACCAAGATCTCAGGCACAAATTGAGCCTCCAAACGACTGGGGAAAGCACCAATCGAGGGTCGAAACAGAGGCCCGCCGGAGGTTCAACTTCCCCCTCTCACCGCCACACCCAAGAAACGCCCGTCTCATCCACCACCCCCACCACCATGCCGGACAAACCGGTATAACCGAATAGATTAGACGCACCGGTGGAAGAAGGGCGTGAGGCGGTAGAGAGCGGCGATCAGCGGTGGCTGAGAGCAGCGACCAGAGGTAGCAGAGAGGAGGCGGTCCGGAGTTGAAAAGGAAGAAATGACGTGAAAACCCTCTTTTATAGTCCGAATGAGCATCGTGCACTTGAACATAATGCTTCACAAAGTGTACACACATAAACAACTTGTGCACAATGCCTAACAATTGGTACAACAACTGTTCATCAAGTTGCTTTATTAATAGTTAGGATAATTAATAACCATTCTCGAATCACAAACATAGATATTTGCTATTATTCAATGTGTCAAGAGAGACATAATGGAAAAGAGAAGCAAAGTAATCAAAACAAACATCGTATTTTCAATCTTTTCAATTAACAAAATTAGTTAATTAGAGAACCATAATTGAAATACTACATACTAGTACTAGTAAAGTTGCTACCAATATTAACATATTAGTGGTTATAAATTAAACACACCTCACACAATCACAAACACTCTTGTATAATAATGTATGTTCACCTAGTTTTACCTTTCACTTTTGACTTTCAAATCACAAGTCAACCTTACATGACATCCCAAAAAATGTCAAATCGATCGACCACATAAAAAGGGACCAGCTCGGCAATACCTCATAAGACCCCTTTCACATCTTGAGATTTATCAATGGATTTTCTATTATTGGGAGAAATTAAAAAGAAAAAAAATATAGTGATCTCAAGGTTGAATATTTAAACTGCCAATGTAACAAATGACATAACTTCCAATAAACAAATTAATGTCTAACTCCTAAATAACAACATATCTAGAATAAAAAAATGTTTGTCCCCCAAGAGTGAGTCTAACATGTGGATACCACTAAACTTGCATATGAGTCATCCTATTCATGAACAGGAAAACTTGCTTCAAACATGTGCATTGCACACGCTCTACGTGAATTTATCATCCTAAATTAACGCCAGTAATATATTCAAACAAGTTGTTATAAATATTATAATTGGCTACTTCAAATTTAATAAGCAAGATGATCTATCAGTTAATCATAATGCAATATATAGTTTATCATAGTTATAATTGTATATATACACCAACCAATCATCCTCACTGTCTCATCAAACTTCATCCAAATAGAAATAAATAAAAGATGCTAGCATTACCCCTCCTTTGTTCTCCAACACCTATGGGTGGCCGGTGATGGGGAATCTCACTCCCCCTATTCTTCAACAAGATTGCAATGAAATATACAAAGAATTTGAAGCGAATTTGTATAATTCAGCTCTTGATTTTGATACATATAATCAAATTCAAAATATAATCGCTAATTTTTCACCAATCAATCGGAGAAGGGATGTCAATAAACATTCTTCATCTTCAGGTACATATATACTAAATCTACTTTATTCTGTTCATTATCAGTATTCTTTTCACCAACCAATTTTCAAACTACTTTGAAAAAACCCATTTATACGTAGTGCATAAAAGATAATCACAAAATATAATCGCTAATATTTCGATAAGATTACTTCTAAAAAATTTATGGATTTAATTATAGAACTTAATGATGTTAAACAGGCGCAAGATGATAAAATATTCAAGGGTGAAAGGTTGAAAGAGAAGCTAAACTATTTCCACCAACAATCATAATAACATTTAATGGTGTCCTTTAGATTCTAACATGAGTAGCAGTTGACAAAGTCGACAAATGGACCCAAGATTTTCTTTCACAGAAGTCACTCCTGAAATGTGTGGTGAATAAGGCCACTTGGGTTTTGGATACCGTAAGTAAATAGAGGAGTTTTGGATATTGTAAATAATAAAAATATGAACCTAACGTGCACACATTAAAAATAGTATGAGCGGAAGTAGGGTTCATGTCTTCAGGGATACGTGTCAATTATTTTATACCAAAAAAACTTTTTAGTACAGTTACTTTGATTGATTATTGGTTAAGGAAGGTGAGGGTTTTAATTAAAAACTAAAGTAGAAGTAAATTACGAAAAGTAAAAAAGTTCCAGCAAGCTGACACGGCCGTATAAAAACTGTAAAGGAAATTCCACGCGGCCGTGTTAAGCTTCTGCCAGAAAAACGAAAATTGACATTTTTTGTATTTTTTAATTGAGAAAATAAATTACTAAAAACTTTAATTAAATTGTGAAGTAAATTCAAATATGAAAACTAATTCCAACACTAAGGTAATTTCTTGATTCAATTTGGCTTACGATCATTAATGATTATGGTGCAATGACTATTTTTAATTAATAATTTGTATCGGTACTAGACATTACGCCGTTCGGACATCCACTCTATCTAATGTCTAATCAATCGCCGTTCGTTGATTAGAGCCAACCCGCTACTCTAAGCTCATGCCGTTCGGATCTTAGCGTGCGGGTTGCAACGATAGAAGTATCAATTATAATTAAGCACACATGTCGTTCGGTATGCTTAACTAGATTATGTAATTCTATAACGAGAATGAATTCATAGACAAACTCAAACCGTTAATTGTTCCTTACATCAAAAATCAAAACTTGATTAGGGTTTTAAATTTTGAAGAATCTTATTAGAATAATTAATAAAGTAACCAATTTTATTAACAATCTAATATATACCGGATTAGATCCGGGTTTAAGATCAAAAATCAAACAAACAAACCATTAAAACAAAAGCATCTCATAAACATTTCATATAAGTTCAAACCAAATCAAAGAAACTAAACCTTAATGTTAAAACTAAAATTGTTCTAGCCGGACATGACGACTAGATCAATCAAAACTAAAATAAAATAAAAACTTACGAATCAAAAACCAAATTAATTAAGGATCTTCCAACAATTGGAAAATCACCAAGATTCCCTTTTTCTTCTGCAATAGTTATCGGCCAAGGTTCCCAATTCCAACATTTTTTCCTCCAGATTCCCTTCCAATCCCCGTTTCTCTTCTATTTATCACTTTCTTTAATTTTCAGATCCAAACTTTTAGATCTTTTTGTTGTTTTTTTTAAACTAAATCTGTGGATAATCATATCCAACAATAATTCCTAAACTGTAGGAATTATTGTGCACCCTTTAAAATTCTGGATTTTCTCCAATAACATCTCTATTATTTCCACAAACCTTTATTTCCTATCCCGATCGCATCAAACCTACAAAACCAATAATAACACACCAAAGTAGATTTCATTCCACCAAAACAACTATTATGTGAAATAAACAAAAAATACATGCAAGGAATGCAAAATATATACCAAAATATACTCTAAAATTATAATAATTAACGTCTAAAAATATAACTAACAAATCTCCCCAAGCTTAAACCTTTCCTTGTCCTCAAGGAAGTTAAGAATAGGAATAAATGGGGAAGTAAAAACAAAACAAATAGTAACATGATTAGGATATTGGCAACACCCATCCTAGCCTCGGGTAAGAAGTATGAGCATGAAATCATCTTATTATATTAATTTTCAGCTGTCGTGCACAAATGAGGCTTTCAAGATTTTTATTAACAAATATACCCAATTTGCTAGTTATGAACTTCCAACCCTTAAGTTCCGGATTTATCGTTTCATATCAATTAATCCATGTTAAATTAGTCATTTAAGTATGCCAACACCTCTCTTCACACGTTGGAGACCTTCCTAACCTCAAGGACTATAGATAGCAATTGGTCAATTTTTCACCACGCGAGATCACAAATGATTTGCCATTATCGCGGCTTATTTATCATATAACTATTTTTTTATTTCTTTTTTTATCAGATGGACTCGGCTCTCAACCTATTTTTGCTAGGTCTTAGTCTTCTTATGTGATTAGATCAACATTAGACACATATGGACATTAAGTGTGTTTATCATTGTAAACCCAAAAACAAAGGGCACTAGCATAATGGGATACACTTGTCTTTTTATTACTATTAACCTTCTTGGCATGCAACCTATGATTAATATAATAACGGGTAATATCATTTTTCATGTTGTTCTCGAGATTTTTCCCGGGACCATTAAGGTTTGCCTCCATTTTTTTTTGAACTAATAAACTAATGTAATGCAAACCTAATATTATCATGACTATGATGCAGAACTAAAGGCAATATGTAATTGAATAATGAGTAAGATAAAAATAAATTAAAATTACCTCTCCCCAAGCTTTAAATTAAGCATCGTCCTTGAGGCTTAGAGCAGAGTGTGGAAAAGAATTTACTAAGGTGGTGGGTCTGATGGACGAGCAGGGTGTCCAACATGGATGTCGTGTAGTGCAGGAATGCCGTGACCCATCTCTTGCTGGTGATCATACATGAGACAAAGCATGGCCCCTTGGTTAGTGAGCTCCCCACGGACATGGCGAATGTCTTTGCGAACGTCGGCTAGCATGGTTTCAAATGAGGTGTAACGGGCCATATACCCGTCATGATGGTCTGCCGGTGGGTTGGGGTTGGTCGTTGGTGGGGAAGAGAGCTAAGGCTTGTAATTGTTATATTTGATTAAATTAAATTTCCCCTTCCCTTCTTCCTTTTTTTAAACAGAAGCCTAACACGGTCGTTTCGAATTTTTTAAGTGGTTTTAACACGGCCGTTTCAACTTGTTGTTTATCAACCCGACAACGGAACCATTTTTTTTATTTTTTATTTTTTATTTTTTTAACAAGATGAAAAATAAATAATAATAATAATAATAATAAATTATTATTATTATTATTATTTAAAAAAAACAAAATGGAAATAGAAAATAAACGAAATACGGGTTTCCTTCCGCATAGCGCCTCTCTTTAACGTCTTTGGCTAGACGTAGACCTTATTAATGCTCGTACTTTGGAGTCTCCAATTCCATCAAATCACTTTTTTCTTTATGGAACCCTTCATAAAATAATTTCAATCGATGTCCGTTCACTTTGAATGTTTTTTATGTTTTTTCACTTGTAATTTCTATGGGTGTTTTGTAGGCGGTGCGGTATGCCCACAATGCATCATCTAAACGCAAGCTCCAATCTTTACGATTTGGGTTAACTGTCTTTTCAAGAATCGACTTTATCTCCCGATTATAAATCTCGTCTTGGCCATTCGTTTGTGGATGGTAAGCCTTTGACACACGATGTGTAACGCCATATTTCTTGAAAAGTGCTTCGATTGTCTTGTTACAAAAGTGTGACCCTCTATAGCTTATGAATGCCCTTGGCATGCCAAACCTGCTAAATATATTAGCTTTCACAAAATCTGAAACAACTTTAGAATCGTTAGTTCTTGTAGCCTTTGCATCTACTCATTTAGAGACGTAATCTACGGCTAATAATATATAAACGTTACCAAACGATGATGGGAAAGGACCCATAAAATCAATGCCCCATATATCAAAGATTCACATACATGAATGGGTGTGAGGGGAATTTGATCTTTAGCCTTTAGATTATCTGTTTTTTGGCATCGTTCACAAGATTTGCAAAACATATATGAATCAAGAAATCAAATGCCAGCAACATGCTTGTGAGTGACAAAATTCTAAAATTGAAGGTACCTCACTCATGTCGATGCATCTTCTTATCACTTGGTCGGCGCAATACTTCTAAAGGTATGGTTCATCCTAAACATATCTTTTTGCTTCCCTTTTTATGTTATCTTTTTGAGTGCGGGAAAGATCGAAGGGAAAAGTATTTGCCACTTTGTAGTTCATGATATCGGCATACCAAGGGGTGGTAATTTGAGTAGTAAATAGATGTTCATCCAGGAATAAATCATTTAAGGGCATTGGTTCCTCATTGCTTATGATCCTGCTTAGGTGATCTGCCATAAGATTTTCCTTTCCACTTTTGTCTTTGATTTTCAAGTTGAATTCTTGAAGTAAGAGAACCCATTTGATAAGTCTCGGCTTGGCATCCTTTTTAGTCATGAGGTACCTCAAAGCTGCATGATCAGAATACACAATTACTTTAGTACCCAATAAATATTGTTTAAATTTCTCTAAAGCAAAAACAATAGCTAAAAGCTCTTTCTCCGTGGTTGAGTAGTTGCTTTAAGCATGGTCTAAGGTTCTTGAAGCATAATAGATCACATATGGCACTTGATCTCTCCTTTGACCCAATACCGCTCCTACCGCATGATTTCTTGCATCACACATGATCGAATGGTAAACTCCAATCTGGAGGTTGGATTATTGGTGCACTAACCAATGAAGTCTTCAAGGTATCAAAAGCTTGCTTGCATGCTTCGAAAAACACAAATTCTACATCTTTTTGTAGAAGCTCACACATTGGTCTTGTTATCTTGAAAAAATCTTTGATAAATCTTTGGTAAAATCCTGCATGACCAAGAAAAGAACGCACTTCGCGCGTA
Organism: Flaveria sonorensis; assembly: GCA_025506505.1. Lineage (NCBI taxonomy): Eukaryota > Viridiplantae > Streptophyta > Magnoliopsida > Asterales > Asteraceae > Flaveria > Flaveria sonorensis. The sequence continues at coordinate 72,136,935 of CM046423.1, forward strand.
CTATTAGGATAAGGTAAAGACTTAATAGCATCAATTTTAGCTTTATCCACCTCTAAACCTTTTGAAGAGACAACATGGCCTAAAATAAGAACTTGATCAACCACGAAATGACATTTCTCATAATTTAAAACGAGATTAGTCTCAATACATCTTTTTAAAATCTTAGTCAAGTTTTCCAAACATTCATTAAAAGAATTTCCATACACGGTGAAATCATCCATGAAAACTTCAATTATCTCTTCAACATAATCAGAAAATATACTTACCATGCACCTTTGGAACATGGCGGGTGCATTGCAAAGCCCAAAAGGCATCCGCCGGTACGCAAACGTGCCAAAAGGACACGTAAACGTTGTTTTCTCTTGGTCCTCCGGTGCAACGGGTATTTGATGAAAACCATAATACCCATCTAAGCAACAATAATGAGACTTACCTGCTAATCTTTCCAGCATTTGATCTATAAATGGTAATGGGAAGTGGTCCTTACGAGTTGAGGCATTTAGCCTTCTATAGTCAATACACACCCTCTACCTGTTTTGGACATGAATGGGGACCAATTCACCTTGTTCATTTTCAGTCACGGTTATACCTATTTTCTTAGTCACAACTTGCACGGGGCTTACCCACTTGCTATCGGATATGGGATAAATCATGCCCGTATTTAGCAACTTTAGAATCTCCTTCTTCACAACCTCTATCATTGGAGGATTCAATCTTCTTTATGCTTCTCTTGTTGGCTTGTAATCCTCCTCCATGAGGATTTTGCGCATACAAAGTAATGGGCTCAACCCTTTTATGTCGGCTATGGTCCACCCAATTGCTTCCTTGTATTGCTTAAGTGTGTTGACCAACTCCTTTTCTTCCTCACTTGTCAAGTTATTAGATATGATCACTGGCAACGTTTCTTTCTCTCCAAGGTATGCATATTTTAGATGATTAGGGAGGGTTTTCAATTCTAGCTCGGGTGCCTGCAAAATAGATGGAAGAAGCTTTTGGTTAGTAATTGGAAGTTGAATTTTTTGTGATTCATACCTTGCTTTCTTTTGATCTTCCATAAATGTTACTACTTCCATCAACTCCTCCCCAAGCTTGAACTTTTCAGTAAGCTCTTTTGTTGTTACTTTATCAATGCTTCTATTTAACACCAATGCTAGAACATCATGGTTAGACAACTCAAAACAATCATCAGTTAAAGGTTCAATAACATCTAACCAATTCAAAGAAGAAACATCACTTGGATATCGCATAGCATCATATATATTAAAATGGATAACCTCACCATCAAATTCCATTGAAAGAGTGTTGCTATAAACATCAATATTTGTTTTTGTAGTTTTCAAAAATGGTCTTCCTAACAAAATGGAACTTGAATTCGAGGTATTATCGTCTTCCATGTCTAAAACATAAAAGTCAACTGGAAATACCAATTCATTCACTTGGACTAATACATCCTCTAATACACCTTTTGGGTGTACTATGGAGCGATCGGCCAATTGAATGTCCGTCCTGGTCCTCTTTAACGATTCTATATTAAGTTTTTTTGAAAATAGAGTATGGTAGAACGTTAATGGAGGCTCCAAGGTCGAGCATGGCTCGAGGTATGCTAAGATTCCCTAATTTGCAAGGAACCATAAAGACACTCGGATCCTTACACTTTGGTGGTAATCTTTTTTGTAAAACTGCAGAAATATTTTCACCTACCTTGACTGTTTCATTACCTTTAAGCTTTTTCTTGATGTGCAAAGTTCTTTTAAAAATTTAGCATATCTAGGAACTTGTTTATAGCATCAAGTAATGGTATGTTTACCTCTACCTTACGATATGTCTCCATAATTTTTTGTTCTTCCCTTTGTTTTTGCGTACCTTTTAGTCTTGAAGGGAATGGAGGTGGAGGAGTGTACTTTGCCTTAACTTCATCGGGTTTTGGTGTATCCTTCTTTTCCATGTCATTCTTCTCAACCACGATCACTTTTTCCTCCTCTTGTATTTCCAGACCATCATAGCTCTTCCCACTCCTCAAGGTAATTGAACAAGCATTATGCTTAGGATTTGTTTCAATTTGTGCGGGTAGCTTACCTTGGGACTCTATTTTGCTTACCGAACTAGCCAATTGACTTAAATGTTGCTCCAAGTTCTTAATGCTAGCTTTTGTTTCCTGCTGGAACGTATGTGTGTTTATTGCTAAACTCTTGACAATATCTTCTGGGTTTGTGGGGGTCTTTGATGGATTTGTGGGGGTCTTTGTGGATAACCAACATTGGGTGCTTGTCCCCAATTTTGATTATTTCTGGGTTGTTCATAAGGTCTTGAATTCTATCCCGGATAACCTCCTATTGCTTGTGCCTTTTCAACATCCTCTTGAAGTGTGGGACACATATCAGTAGGGTGTCCAAATTGTAAGCATATTCCACATGCTCGAGGTCGTTGCTCAACTTCCTTACCTTTTGTAAGTTGCATTACCGCTTTAGTTAATTCAGCAAGTTGACTTTCAATGTGAGGGGTATTTACTTCTTTGACCACCCATGGTACATTATCATACCATCCATCCTCCTGTGAGGAATGTTTGGTATCTTCAGCTACAGAAGTTATCAAGGCTCTGATTTGAGTAGGTGTTTTATCAAGTAGAGCTCCACAACTAGAGGCATTTATCAAACGTCTCTCTAATGGTGCTAACCCTTCATAAAAGTATTGAAGTAGTTGATGTTCCGAGATGCCATGTTATGGGCATCGAGCACATAGCTTCTTGAATCTTTCCCAGTAGGTATGCAAAGGTTCTCTTTTTGCTTGTTTAATCCCGATGATCTCCTTGCGTAGAATAGAGGCTTTGACCTCCGAAAAGTACTTGTCTAAGAACAGTTTTGCAAGATCATTCCATGTGTTTATCGACCCCGGTGGTAGGTAATATAACCATTCTTTAGCCGAATCTTGCATAGCGAAGGGGAATGCTCTAAGCTTGATTTGGTCTTCAGTTACATTGTGTGGCTTCATTCCAGAACACACAACATGAAATTCCTTGAGAAATTTGTGAGGGTCTTCATTCTCAAGTCCTCGAAAGAGTGGTAGCAAGTGGATAAGGCCGGATTTTAACTCAAAGTTCACCATAGCAGGATAGTTTATGCAAAGGGGTTATTGGGTAACATCGTGGGTTGCCCATTGTCTAAGAGTTTGTTCGGCTTGAGCTGCGATGGTTGGTTCGGGTAAGAGTGGCTCTTGATGGGTAGGTGATTGTGGTGGAGTGATGGTTGTTTGAGAGACTTGTGGTGATTCGCTTTCAGATTCAGATTCACTTGACAAGGGTATATCTTGCAAAATGTCGGAGACTGGAGGTGAAGTAATAGATGTTGAGGAACTTGATAACTTCTTTCGGAGCTTCGCTTGTTTCCTTAACCTCTTTGCGGTTTTCTCTATCTCCGAGTCAATCTCGAGTGGTGTACCTATACGAAAAGATCTTGGCATAAAACGATTAGATTCACCGTATCCCTGGCAACGGCGCCAATTTGTTGGGTGTCGAATCCAGCAAATAAATAATAAAAATATGAACCTAACATGCACACACTAAAAATAGTATGAGCGGAAGTAGGGTTCGTGTCCTCAGGGATACATGTCAATTATTTTATACCAAAAAAACGTTTTAGTACAGTTACTTTGATTGATTATTGGTTAAGGAAGGTGGGAGTTTTAATTAAAAACTAAAGTAGAAGTAAATTAAGAAAAGTGAAAAAGTTCCAGCAAGCTGACACGGCCGTGTCAAAATTCTAAAGGAAATTCCACGCGGCCGTGTTAAGATTCTGCCAGAAAAACGAAAATTGACATTTTTTGTATTTTTAATTAAGAAAATAAATTACTAAAAACTTTAATTAAATTATGAAGTAAATTCAAATATGAAAACTAATTCCAACACTAAGGTAATTTCTTGATTCGATTTGGCTTACGATCATTAACGATTATGATGTAATGACTATTTTTAATTAATAATTTGTATCGGTACTAGACATCACGCCGTTCGAATATCCACTCTATCTAATATCTAATCAATTGCCGTTCATTGATTAGAGCCAACCCGCTACTCTAAGCTCACGTCGTTCGGATCTTAGTGTGCGGGTTGCAACGATAGAAGTATCAATTATAATGTAACACCCAAAAATTTTATTTAAAAGAATGGAAAAGAAAAGTATCTTGAAAGAAAAGATAATGGACACAAGTGGAAGGGGGTAAAGTGTAAAAAGTACAAAACCTTATTATTTTAAGGTTTATATGTGTATGGCCGCCCATACACCTTTTCAACCTTCTGCTTTTCGACAGAGATCAAGAAGAAGCTGAAGTTTTCTCTCGGTTTCAAGGAAGTTGAAGCTGAGTTTTCGCATTTTGTGAGTGTTTCTTTGTGTTTTGTTTGGTTTTGTTGGGTTTTCAACCTTGGAACCAATTTTTATGTGTTCTTTGTGCTTGGTTGTGTGTTTTGGTGTGTTTTAGATGTTTGAACTTCTTGTGCCCTCAAGTTTGGTGGAGTTTTGCTTGAAGGATGCTTTAGGTGAGTTCTAGATCCCCGGTTTTCTTGTTTTAATCGTATTTTTGGGGCTGAAAATGCATATAAAATGTTTTACAGCTTATATTTTGTAACCGTATGTATGTTTGTGTATGGTTGGTTGTGTTCTATGGTTTTATGCTTGTTTTAGGTACTTAGTATGTTAGATTTAAGTTATGGACATGTTAGAATGATGTTTGGGACTGAAATTTATAAGTTTGAATATAACTGCTGCTCATGCGCCTGAAATTTTGCTCGGATGCCTAAGTCCCTTTTCATGCACCCAAATAGGGCTCATGCGCCTGAGAATTTTTGCCAAAAAGCCTAAGTACCAGCCCATGCGCCCCAATAGTGGCCATGCACCTAGAAAATTGTTCATGCGCCTAAGTGTTCATGCTCCTAAGTAAGGCTCATGCGCCTGTGTAGTACTCATGCGCCTAGATTTTCTCATGCGCCTAAGTGTTCATGCGCCTAAGTAAGGCTCATACGTCTGTATAGTACTCATGCGTCTAGATTTCCTCATGCGCCTAAGTGTTCATGCGCCTAAGTAAGGCTCATGCGCCTGTATAGTGCTCATGCGCCTAAATGCCTTATAAATTTTTTTAAGGAGGTTCACAACTCATTGAGAGTTGTAAGCTCAACTGTGTGTTATATAACGTGCGTTTTGACTAACCCATGAGGGTTCACACACAGGAGGGTCAGTCTTTGTGACTGATCGAGACATGCGAAAACGGGATCCTTGTCGCTTGACCCCAAGAGGTAGTTGCTTCGTGCACAATGATGGGGCATAGCATATGACAGGTCCAGATAAAGTGAAAGATAATGATGAAAGAAAGTGCAAAAATGAATGATAATAAAGAATTATTATCTTGTTGTACGTATGATGTGTGACCACGTACGAAAGTAATGGATTTTATGAAAAGGATGTATTTTAAGAAAATGATATTTTTATATATATACAAGGGACTTTAATTTTAAAACTAGAACTCACTCAGTAATGCTGATTTTTATGCATTTTCAGTTGGCAGATAACTTGTTGCTGGGGATGGCACGTAGGTGAGGCTACTTGGCGGGCAAAGACTGGCATCCATTCGTGCATAATGATATTGTTGTTTTGTAATACAACTGAATGATTCTTGTTGTAACTTTTAAAATACAATGTATTATTTAGCAACATCAAGTATTAATGTATGAATGGTTTTTGATAACTAAATCCGCTGTGATGTTTTTATGAAATGTATTTATTTTATATGAAAAATGCTGTGATTGTTCAACTGTGAGGTCTCCGGGAACGGGACCTTACATATAATTAAGCACACATGTCGTTCGGTATGGTTAACTAGATTGTGTGATTCTATAACGAGAATGAATTCATAGAAAAACTCAAACCATTAATTTTTCCTTACATCAAAAATCAAAACTTGATTAGGGTTTTAAATTTTGAAGAACCTTATTAGAATAATTAATAAAGTGACCAATTTTATTAACAATCTAATATATACCGGATTAGATTCGGGTTTAAGATCAAGAATCAAACAAACAAACCATTAAAACAAAAACATCTCATAAACGTTTCATATAAGTTCAAACCAAATCAAAGAAACTAAACCTTAATGTTGAAACTAAAATTGTACTAGCCGGAAATGACGATTAGATCAATCAAAACTAAAATAAAATAAAAACTTACGAATCAAAAACCAAATTAATTAAAGGATCTTCCAACAATTGGGAAATCACCAAGATTCCCTTTTTCTTCTGCAATAGTTGTCGACCAAGGTTTCCAATTCCAACCTTTTTTCCTCCAGATCCCCTTCCAATCTCCTTTTCTCTTCTATTTATCCCTTCCTTTAATTTCCAGATCCACAGTTTTAGGTCTTTTTGTTGTTTTTTTTTAAATTAAATCTGTGGATAATCATCTCCAACAATAATTCCTAAATTTTAGGAATTATTTTGCACCCTTTAAAATTCTGGATTTTCTTCAATAACATCTCTATTATTTCCACAAACCTTTATTTTCTATCCCGATCGCATCAAACCTACAAAACCAATAAAAACACCAACGTAGATTTCATTCCGCCAAAACAACTATTATATGAAATAAACAAAAAATACATGCAAGGAATGCAAAATATATGCCAAAATATACTATAAAATTATAATAATTAACGTTTAAAAATATAACTTACAGTATAACTCATAAAATAGTATTTCTGACCATGTATGTACGTGCTAATGAAAGTAGATCATCTTTAGCTGTAAAGTCTGTACATTTGTAGATGCTAGCTACCATAAGTGTGAAATGATGGTAAATTAATTTAATTCCTCATCACTAATTTGTGATTTACGTTTGGTACGTACTTCGTACATGCATCAGTTGGTGATAAACACAATTCTAACTCAACTATAATTCAGCCAAAGCTAGCTCTGACATTTCAAAATTGATTTAGTCATGATGGTGAAAACTCAGATTAATTTCTTTTTAAAAAATTTTTATTATGATCTTTTAGCTTGTGAACAATCTCAATATTTATATGTTTCATACTTAGATTGAGAGAGTATCCTCACACCCTTTTTCTTTACATCTACATCACATCACTTTCTTTAAACTTTCAATAACTTCTTCCTAATCTATAGTGTGGTCACCTAACATAAACTAATCTATATTTCTAAATTAAGTTGGAAAAATAATGTAATTAATTTTAGAATTAAAATTCATTAACAATAATATTCTAAAATTAAAATTCACTAATACAAATTTAAAAAGAAAATTTCATTTAATTTGAAAAGAATGACTACTTTACTAATATAATATAAAAACTAGCTAGCCATGGAGAAGGGTATGTGAACTCTTGATATTATATATGTTCGACAAGATCCGCTCATAAATTGTGAAAGGTTTCTTGGTAATGTAATTCTCGAAATGTATCTTCATTACCTGTAGGGCTTCTTGAACGAATGAAAGCTCATTTTTCTTGAAAAGTACATATCACTAAATTTTGGTCTTTTAAGGTCTTATTTGTAAAATGATGCAAGCGTACCTTATTACCCTATATATGAATAGACGAACGCGAGAAACAGTGGGTTTTCATTTTGGCCACAAAAAGTTAAATATTAACGATTTGGCCCCTTCACTTTTATCCCCACCCTCTGAAACATGTTTAAAGGGAATACAAGGGAAAATTTCCCTCTTATCCTCCCGGTTCCTTCCTAGAGAGAGAAAGCCCCATTTTTTCGCCGCCTACACCCCGACCCCATGTACGAAATCACCGGTCTATCGGCCGACGGTCGTCTCTTTTTTTTGCGTCCGGATGTCTCTATTGGTGTCGGTGGCGTTTCCGGTGGTGTTTTGGTAGGTGAGAAAGGCGATTTAGGGGTCGGGTTTGTTACTGTCCACATCACTGCCTCTGGAGACTAGCACTGTTACACGCATCGGCATTGCCGTTAGGTTTCTAGGAACCCGAGGTGGTGATGCTGTCGTCTTCCCGGTGCTCTGGTGGTGGCGATAGTGGTTCTTGGTTGTTTCATATCGCAAACCAATGCGAGGAATAGTGGGCATTTGTGGGTTTTGATTTGGGTCACAAAATGTTGTATGTTTACGATTTGACCCCTTCACATTTTTCCCCGCCATCGATGAGGTATGTGAAGGTTTGAGGTCTCGGGGCGGCGGGTGGTGGCCGTCTGTTTCCGCTTACCGACGCCACAGATGCGGTCGCACTTTGGTTCACTTGTAAGGCGACCATCTCTCCGCCACGCATCTTCGGTTGAACTGGAGTTTGCCGATGCGATGGCCGATGGCCGTCGGCCTTGGTGATGGCAGCGGTCGCTTTCTTCGCAGACATGGTGCCCATGGTGTTATTTGAAAAACCATTTGTGTTGGATGATTTGTTATGTTGTTGATAATGGGAATTACTTCATTTGAAATTTTATTATTTTTGTGATTTGTTACGTCGATGATGATGGAGTTTATCTCATCTGAGACTCCTGGCTTGATGTTCGTCTTAGGTGTCGAGCCTGGTTCTATGTATGGTTTTTGTTTGTTGGGTGGTTATGTCGAGAAAGACCTTATGTCAATGATGATGACCCTAGCTCATCTGAGACGGAGCTTGAGCTCATCTATGTCGCAGATCTGATCCGATGATGTTGGCGTTTGCCGACTAGGGTTTCATCTTCATGTATGGTTGGTTTGTACAACGCTGGAATGGACAGGCATCGTTTTCTGATTGTTTCAAATGTAAGCATTAACTGTAATGCGTGTTCGGTTCTGGTTCAAAACCGTAGGTTGATGCCAGGGATCTATGACGAGTGACATCTGAGATCTAACGTCGATGATGATGGGGATAGCTTCATCTGATACGGAATGACACGATGATGGTCACGATTATGTGTTACTTGGTGTTGGTATGTTCGGTCGATGAGGCAATGATGCGGGATAAAACGATAGTCTTTTGCGTTTTAGTATGGCAATGGATCTGATTGCAGCCACTCTTGTATAAATATGGGTTATAGGCGATGACGATAAATGAATGGCCTTTGACGTTGTTGTTTTGGCATGGTAAACAGTTAGTTTGCAGCCATAACAACCTGCCATTTCCGAACCTTTTATCGAGATATCTAAGTATCGATTCAACCCCGCCGCGAAGCGCGGGGAAAAACAACTAGTTCTTTTAAATTTTAAAGATGCAATGCTCGTGAAGGGCCTTAAAGTAGTTCCAAACGATCACCAAAAGTTCGTTTCACATCCTTTTATATGGTTTCTTAGGCTTTTCTTGAATTAATCTTTTTTACTTTAATGAAAGGGTAACTAGGACAGCATGTGGTAACACCATAAGCATTCTCATCAAAATTTTACCGCTTCTCTCTTATATTAAATAATCATATTAATTACAAATAATATTATTTAATTTTTTTTAGATTAAAATAGTTTTTAATAAATTAAGAAAAAGATATTTTTATTAATATTATTTCTAATAGTATTTTTTTATAAAATAAGAATTTTTTTAAAACAACAAAACTTTTTAAAAATATGAAATATCTTAAATAGTAAATCTTTATAAACAAAAATAATTAAAGTTTGGGGTTATAATAAAAAGTTTTTAGAAATGATATTTATTCAAAATGTTTGTTATGAAACAAAATATTTAATTTTTTTTTGGAAAAATAAAAAAAATGTTTAAAAACAAAAGTTTAAAAAATTGATATTATTGTTTTATTATTTATAGTTTTTATTATAAGTAATTTCATTCATATCTTATCTAAAAATATTGTTTTATAATTAATAAAATTTATTTTCATTTAATATTTTATTTATTCAAACCGTGTAATACACGAGTTTAATAAAGCGAATTCTATTATTAGTATCCAAATGGATAAATGTCACAAAAGTGGCCCTATTCGGGTATTTATCGTTGGTAAGATAATATAAATGCTTGAATTGTAATCTATTAACTTGAAACGAACAATTGGATGTGGTCCATTTAGTACATTATTTAGTAATAATGATTGATTAAGGATGTTGATTTCATTGTCGGAACTAAGCACACCGAAAAATAGAAGATAGAACCATAAATCTTGAGAGGCTGTTAATTCGAGCATAATCATAGCGTATTGGTGATCACCACTCATGTAACCCCATCATTCTTTTGGACAATTTCTCCATGCCTAGTGTGTACAATCAACGTTGTCTAACATCGGTAGTGATTCAAGTTTGGATTTGTGTGCCTCATACATCATTTGAATATCACTCTTAGCAGGTTTGCATAGATATTTATGTTCGCACATTTGAGAATACCCCTGCAAATTAGTTCAAGACTTTCAAGCGAAACTCTTGTGGACATCTTCAAGTACTTGTTGTATGCATCAAGAACCATCCTATATGCTAATTGATGAATTACGGATGCACACTTTTGCAACAAGTGAAAACTGGTATTTCTCTAGCATTAATTTCATGCAACTCTAAACAATAGATATTCTCTTTCCTTGTCAACAACAATTCATAAAAATAATTATCTTTGCACTTGAAACCTCCTTTAAAGGCGGCCTTATACAGGTAATCTTTAACTAAATGATCTTCAATAAAATACCCCTAATTTTTTATTAACTTCCATTAATAGCGACATGACCAGAATACCCTAATATTTGTCGGAAAAGTGTCGTAAATTTACGACACATTCCTACACATAGTATATTACTAATTATTTAATTATTTTTTCTAATAGTGTTTCCATTACTCTTAATAGCCATCTTTTAAATGTTAAATTTATTTTTAGTACTAGAAGAATGAGAATTACGAATGAGATTTACCAATTGAGTGTAATCATCGATAATTACTAATGGAATAATGATGTGTATTACTGATAAATGGAAAAATAAATATGTAAAATGAAATTAGTCATTGGTAATCCTTGATAATCAGTGACAGATCATAAACAATACCATAACAAGATAATACAATTATCACCAACGGGTCACCACTAACTAATAATATTGGTAAACCCTAACATAGGTTATATAGGAGGGTAAGTTTTCATTCTTTGTTCGAGTGGGAAAGTTTCCAAGTGATAGCCTCAGGTTGATTACCAGGTTATCCATCATTAGTAATTACAATTATGTTGCCAAGTTAATTGTCTATATCATATCACATAATTATAATTAGCTAATCATCAATCACTAGCAAGGCTGGTAAACCCTAACGGTAGTCGTATAGGAGGGAAATTTTTATTCTTTGTCCGAGTAGGCAAGTTTTTGGATTGAAAATCCCTATGACCCTCGGCCTAATGGGTAGGTTACCATGAGAATAAATGGATCGGGAATGGTATAGAAGGGTCAAGGTTGAAAATTTCCTAAGGACATGGGAACAAAGGACCATAGCAGACCACTGTGGCTACTATTGGTTCGTCGTAACAAATAGTTTTATATCTATGCTTCAATCTTCAAAACCGAGTTATCGAAATTTCATACGTTTTTTATATAATCACATTAATGTTACCACCACACACGTAACAAATAGTTATTGAACTTGTATCACAATTGACACCAACTAAGAGCATTCACACTAGCTTTTCAATCCTCATCTTCTTATTTACACAAAATCATTATTTTTTACTCTTTCTTTCAATTAAATAATATTTTTTATATCTTTATCATTATATTTTCTCTCTCCTCCACTCACAACGACTTTTAAAAATATTAAAAAAATTTATAGGGGTTGCAGCGTGTTTCTTCAAATATGAGAAATCACGATACAATCTTCATAAATTTTCTCTCTCCTTCACTCAAAATCACTGATAACCACCCCTCGTAATATATGGCACACACTCACATCAAAATAAAGAAACTACTGTGAATGCTCTAAAAATAGATTCCTTAGCAAGTATTAGTTGTGGACTCTATTTTTGAAGAAAACATTAGCGTTCATGACAAACTATTCGAAATCTTATCCGCAAAGTTATTGATGGATTAGTGACAAGAAATCTATCGGAAAGAGGTATCATCTAATGCTCGTAGTAATCCATTTGTATTTTCATTAAATAACTTAAAAACAAGATTTTTGTGTGTTTTGTAAGTAGGGTGCAAGCCTTATAGTAGTTCTCTATGAATGATTCTTGTTTAGTTAGTATGTAAAGCTTTTAAGTTGATATTGATTCTCAATTTAGCAACAAATGTGTGATTTATAAAAATAGAATCAAAAGATTTGATACAAATCAATAATAGGTCTCGTTTTAAATTCATTGAGTCTGCCCTACGCTAATGCTCGCCAAAACATTTTTTTAGATGAGTGGGACAAACCCATTTACTAGAAGTATAGCTTCCCATAATTATACTTTTTATAATCCCTCAGTTATTAGCCTTCGCCTATTTGTGTAAACCCTAATTCGAAGATGGAGATAATTAAACTCATAGCAGGCAGAGAAGCTACCAAGTAATTAAGACATCTAGCCATATCTTGATGTCAAAGCTACTAACATTCACCTCTAACAAATTTTCATGCGGACATATAACGATTGAATTATTATAAGTTTGCATGAATATTTGGATCCTCACAAACTTTAATTTTGCCATATCCGCTCAAAGCTAAATGGTAAATCTAACAATGTATAACAAGTGAACTGATGCATAATATGTGATGGTAGGTATGTTAGCCTTTCCTTGTCAAAAATGTTGAGTTTCATGCATATATATGGCTTAAACTTTAAACCATTGTTACTAAATATATGAGTTTATATGTATCTTATGTATTAAGAACCACAAACTATATATTACATTTTTAATAAAAAAATAATTAGAGAAGCAAAGTTAAAGTCAAAAATCAAGCGTAGGGATGACGGTTATGTTCGTTGATCAACTTCAATAGATTATTATAGTACTCATCTCATCACAAATTAGTTACATCAACTTCACTAAACTATTTTATATATAACTAACACATACACATATATATTATTGATAGATCTCTAGAAGTAAAGGGTGAGAGTAAAGTGTGGATACCACATGCGATATTAAATTTTCATTGTAGCCAAGATGGTGAGCTTACTTAAAACTTGTGTATGGCACAAGCTCCACGTGAATCCATTTTGCAACTGTATTGCCATTAAATTATTACTTCTACACCTTATCTTAAATCCATTTCATAATAAGATAAATACACACAAATGTCAAATTGGCCATTTTTAATTTGTAAAGCATTTTCTGATTTGTTGAAGCAAGGACTTTATAAATCTAAAATTACGTAATCTACAATTTATAATCAAGAACACAATAACACATTATCAAGAACTTAGGCAATTTAAAAAAAAATGTTGCAAAAACACTTTAAATCTACAAACTAATAATAAAACAACAAACGTATCTTCAAGTCATTAAATCGGATGTTATTCACAACCCTAGCCTCATCTTCAATCTTAAGATGTACAATTTACACTAAGAAAACTACAAAACACCAACCAAAATAAAGTTGAGAAGTGAAAATTTGTCATACTTATTACTTGGAATCACACAGAGGAGAGAAGCAGGGTTTGAAGAGCCGAATAGTGAGAAAGAGATTGGAAATCAGTTTTGACCTAGAAAAACTCTTTCGCGTTGACATGTTGACGCCATAGAGTAGCAAAAAACATCATCGTTCCTTTTATAACCGTACTTATTTATCAATTAAAAAAATAAAATATTTTTTCTCGTGATAAACTTATATAAAAAAGAAATTAAATATTTAATAGAATGCTGAAGAAAATAAAAATAATAAAATTAATTTGTCATTTGCGTTGACATGTCGATGCCAAAACATTTCATTAGGCGGGCTCTTTTAGGGTTTTTCTCGTATGGTCTATCATGTCGATGCACGACTTTGACTGGACAAATTTCTTAGAAACCTCTACCGTGTCGACATGTCGATGCCATACATGTGTTTTTAGTAGCGATAGGTGCCGACGTTATAAAGTATTGACTCCTTAAATCTTTTTTCTTGTAGTTTATATAGGTAATGTGGTTTCAAAACTACAGATTTGATCCCTGGCTACATTGGTTATGGTCTATAATTCAAAGAAAATGATCAAACTACTTTTATCTACTTTTGTCGTTATTTTAATTATTTAATTGGTTTTAAAATGCAACTAATGGTTGAACATAAAAACTACTAGTAACGTTAGGCTCATGGGTCTCTCCTTTGTCTTCATCGAATCCCACAAAACCTTGTCTTCGTCTTCACCACACATCTTCACCGAATCTCCGACCATCCTTCACTGTAACATCACCGCCACATGCCCACATGGTTAACATTCATTTCCATGACCACCATTATTTGAACCCCCACCTCTAGTTGTTGAGCCATCAAAAATACCGTTAACCCAAAGTCCTTGCATATTCACACTTTATTTAAATAGATTTTTGATATTTAGTCATTAACTAATATTATAAATCAAATACAAAGGCAAATGGTAGTTTCCATGTTTCACTTAAATAAAACCATGGACAATAGTAAACAAATCCATGGTCTTATTTGTATGTTTTAATTGAGACCACAAGATGATACTTGTTTAATATTTTAATACCATTGGGACCGTATACATGCAATCACTACTAAAAAAAAATCCTATCGCAACAAATCTTTCAAAAAATTTTGAATGACATATCATCGCTATAAGTTACGTGGACCTGCGGACCTGTCCCAATAACATTTCGTCCTATAAATGTCATGGTCTTTTTTTCAGTGTATTTTTATTTTTTAGGTTGTTTTGATTTTTCTAGGTTAAATAAGTTTTTTTATAATATCATACAAACTAATTTCGGTTATTATACAAATTAGATAAAACATCAAAAATATTTAAAAGCAATGACAGATTCTTCAAATTTATCTATATACAAATTAAACAAAAGTAGTTAGCTAATCATCTTCATCACTACATGGTCGTTGCTGCTAGCTACACATTTCTTCCATTTATTGTCGAAACAGTCGCTTCATTTTCTGTACTTGTTGCGTATGTTGTTAAAAAATGTATTGTGTTTGTCGTTGTTGTTATTGATATTGTTATGGTTGTTACATTTGTCTAAAAAACAAAGGGAAGTTGCACATAATCACAAGCAAGATTTACAATAGAAAACATGTCACATCCCGGCGGAAGCGTGAAATGCTTAGATGTGACTTTTGGCTCAAAACTCATTGGCTTCAGTTACATAAATTCAAACAGATAAAATAACTAGACTTTCATTATATATATATATATATATATATATATATATATATATATATATATATATATATATATATATATATATATATATATATATATATATATTGAGTTACATCGTATCATATAAAATTTGTTTCAAACAAAACATTAACATAAGATTCATCAATCCAACATCCAAAAGATTCATCATTTTCATTACATATTATTATTCAGTTAAGTATGGACGTGAACGTCCACGAAGAGGCTGAAATCCGTCAAGTCTACCGTCACCCAACGCACAACTGCCCTATGTAATCATACCATTCATTGAACAAGTTGAACGTGTAAACGAAATTATAAAACATTCTGATTACCTGAAAAAGCACACTCAAACAGTCAATATAAAGTTGGTGAGAACATAGGTTTAATAAACAACATAATATTTCTTAATTAATGCAACATAAACAAGTCCACAACCAAACCTACTTATATGTCGGGTGATTCATAACTGTCACAAATACAAATCACAGAATCAAATAATATAAAATCACAACCCCTATTCGGCAGTCTCAAATGGGTCTAGTTGGTGCAGGAAACATGTTCCTAAGTAGCGCTACCTATATTATCTGACAGTTCCTTATACGAATTAATGGTTGTGATTCATGGCAATCAATGATAGTATCTTATCAAAATCCTTATTTATATTAGCATCACAGAAATAAATTGTACAGTATGCTTTTTCCTCCAAAAATTTATTAATAAAAATGGGCTATGTTACCTACCTTTGTTCCAGCACTTATCAATTATTTTCTATAAAATAACTATTTGTTAGAATAATTAATTATTTATATTCATTTACATTTTAAAAATATTATTAATTAGGCTCAAATTTTTAAAACAGTAGTTTCCAGTGTTTAAAAATTATAAAATTTTACCAATAGCAATATCTTAACATCTAAATTATCATATAAAATTTTTAATTAATATATCCTTACCGGTATTTTTCTTTAATTTTTATAATATTTTGAATTAATGGAAAAAATAGCTATTTATCTCTAAAAATTCTGAAAATCATTAAAACTATTTAATTCACTGTCCAATAATTTGTGTAATTTTTTTTATAATTTTAGCTATTGTTTTGCTATCACTTTTGATTTACCTTCTTATTAACTGTTTAAAATATAAAACTTTATCATATTAATAAATTAATTCACAAAATTTATTCTGTAACTTAGCTATATTAGTGAGGTCATCATATAAATTTTTCAGACTTTTATTAATTCCCAATCTTAAATTTTGTATTTCTCTTTTATTTCATTATTTTAATTATATAAATTAATATATCTTATATAAATTCTTCATAATTTCCAGATTATTATTTTAATACATTATTAACTAATTTTATTCTCACAACATCTATATTATTTTTATAATTAATATATCTTACATTATTAACTAATTCTTCATAAGTATTCTACCTATTTTAACCTAATTATCATGTAATAACATCTATATGAACACTTTAAACCCTTTATTTTTGTTTAAAATTTTTGTTTTTACAAAACCTTCTATTTTATAAACTTTGTTACTGATTTTTGTTAGAAATCAAAGAACTTTGTAGAACTTGTAATTAGATTTTGATAGTGAGCATCATAAGGGTTTATATGTATGTTGAACACATACAAAATTTTGTAAGCTTTTAATCATAAAATTTTTATGAACCTAACCTTTATTGTATAGAAAGAAAAGAGTGTAGAGGGTAAATAAGGAAATCTTTAAGTCTTCAAGCTTGTGATGAATGTTCTTGAACTTGGATGATACCATAAAGATGTTGGTAATTAGTAGATGATGATCTTAATGTGGTGTTATGGTGATGTTGATGGTGGGTTCGAGTGGTGTAAGAACCAAGAGGATGAAGCAAGAAAAGGGTGGTGGTGGTCGAAGGTGATGGTGATGTTGGAGGGTGGTTCGGCCGAGAATACAAGAGAAGGAGGAAGATCATTTTGATCTTCATGATTACTTCTAATCTTATAGTGATGTGGTGTTAGCTAGGATGTAATGGTGTTAAATGTTTAGGATAGTTGAGTGGCAAGAGTGATAGGTGTCACTCACACACACTAATCACTCTAATGATGCTTCTTAGTTCTTAAATTAGTGATTAAGTTTTGTAAGCATTCTAGTAATCCATTGATTAGGATTAGTTTTTGTAATATCTTAGTAATCAAGTGATAATCATTAGTTTAGGTTTTAGGTTTATTGTTAACTTCTTAATGCTATAGTTTATTTGGTTAAAGTTAGTTTAAGTTTTGATCATGTTTCATTACTTAGTAGTAATATATTTATATATCAAATGTCTTGTTGTGCCCTTACATGATTTGGTAATTTACATGCAAGTCCTTAATAACTTATAAAATTCATATCCCCAAATATTTACATACATACACACGTAAATAATTATGCATGCATGCACATTCATGAAGCATATACACATACTTACACATGATCAAATATATACATGAAACTCTTATAACTATAGTCAAATAAAGTCACCTTAGAAAACTCTAATAATATATATATATATATATATATATATATATATATATATATATATATACTGATTTATAATAATTCTTGAAGTTTTAATTTGCCTAACCTTAGTTTTAGGGTTGTCATATTCTCCTCCTGTAAAAAGAATTTCGTCCCGAAATTCATTTGTTGTTACTATCTAATGATGTGGAGAGTTCGTCTTTGTAATTGTTCTTTTCATTCGATTTAACCTCAGATAAATGAGGATATTTTCTTTTGATTTCATCTTCCCTTTCCCATGTCAATTCGGGTCCTCGTTTTGAATGCTATTTGACCTTCACTGTTGAGATCTTACATCTCTTTAATCTTTTTACTTTTCTATCCATAATTGCTATTGGTTTTCACAAAATGAACTTTCTCATCTATTTTGATTTCTTTTATTGGTACCTTTAATGTCTCATCAATCAGACATTTCTTTAAGTTAGACACATGAAAGGTGTTATGTACTCTACTTAACTCCTGAGGCAGGTCTAACCTGTATGCTACAGGACCAATCCTATCAATTACTTCAAAAGGACCAACATACCTAGGGTTTAACTTATTTCTTTTTCTGAATCGAATAATTCCTTTTGATAGTGATACTTTTAAGTACATTATCTCCCATTTGAAATTCAAAAGGCTTTCGTCTTTTATCGGCATAACTCTTTTGTCTATCACGTGCTGCCTTCAATCTGTACTTGATTTCACCAGTTTTATCATATGTTTCCTATATAAGTTCTAGACCTATAAGTTGTCTATCTCCTACTTCATTCCAACACAGAAGTGATCTACACTTCCTTCCGTATAGGGCTTCAAATGGAGCTGCCCTTATACTAGCATGGTAACTATTGTTATATGAAAATTCTATCAAAGGTAAATGTACATCCTATTTACCACCAAAATCTAACACACAGGCTCACAACATATCTTCCAATGTCTGGATTGTTTTTTCACTCTGTCCATCTGTTTGTGGATGATATGCTAAAATTATATTTATTTCGGTTCCTAATGCTTTTTGTAAAGTCTGCCAAAATCTTGAAGTAAATCTACTGTCTCTATCCGATATAAATGAAATTGGTATTGCATGTCTAGACACAATTTCTTTCATATAAATCCTTGCTAATTTCTCTATTTTATAATATTCTCTGATTAGCAAGAAGTGAGCTGACTTAGTCAATCTGTCAACTATAACCCATATTGTGTCATAACCACTTGAAATTATGGGTAACTTAGTTATAAAATCCATAGTAATCTGGTCTCACTTCTACTTAGGGATTTCTAGTTGTTGCAAACATCCAGAGGGTTTCTGATATTCAGCTTTTACTCTTGAACAGGTATTACACTTTCCTACAAATTCTATGATGGATTTCTTCATACCTGGCCACCAGTGTTGATTTTTCAAATCTTTGTACATTTTATTGTTTCCTGGATGCACTGAATATCTCGATTTGTGTGCTTCCTTTAGAACAGTTTCTCTAAGCATGTTATTATCAGGAATCCAAATTCTTCCGCTAAATCTCACGATTCCATCTGACGTAGCTTCTAGTTGTTCGTCCTGCCCCATCACACTTCTCGATTCATCTTTTTGTTGGGCTTCTCGAATTTGACTTATTAAATGCGAGTGTAATTCCATTCTCATAGCACGGACTCGTAATGGCTTAATTCTTTTCTTTCTACTTTGAGTGTGTTAACGTTTGCAGGTGGTAGAAGACAAAAGTACTTATTATGGGAGCTTTAAGTATTGGAGCAAGTGGAAGGACCGGATGTGCAATTACACGAAAGATAGAGTAAAATCAAGTCAATCAGGCACCACCGTATCCACCACCGTATCCATCACCGCATCAGACTCTGACCACCATATCCACCACCGTATCCACCGCCGTATCATACGCTAACCACCGTATCAACCGCCGTATCCTGAACAAAATCCAGTGAACGAGCTCCGTACAACTTCACACCCTGAGTATGATAAAACCGATCACCCTAACAACCTCCGGATTTTGAGGATTTTCTTCCCTATTTGAACCCAATCATTAGGGTTTCGAAAGGGACTTCTCCCCTACGAATTTTAGAGGTTTTCAAGGCGTTTTTGAGAGCTCTTTTCACCATGGTTTCACCCGAATCAACCATTGAAGATCCAAGCATGTCGATGAGCGGCTAATTCGTTCATAATCACTTTTGGGAGGAGAGTTCTTGTAAGAAAAGCACTAGGTTTAGTTTGAATAGATGTTTTGGGTTATGTTCTTTTAACACAAGAATATAATTGTACGTTTGTTTAAAGTTAAAAGACTTGTTTATGTTTAAGTATTTGTGTGCTTTCATTCGCATTCGGTTTCCTTGCATCGTGAGCAGTTTGTCATGTATGTGAATCTTTTGCATAAATGAGTTGGTAATTATATGAACGAGTGAATCTTAAAAGTTTGTTTCATAATTATCACTTTAATCAAACAATTTTGCAAAATCATGTCTATGTGATTCTCAATCAATTCTTATGAAATCAAGTGCGAATCTTTGAACTTGAATCATGAAAGTGGTTGTCTTTTTCTCATAAATTTCAAAACCTATTATCAAGTTTGTTGCTTTCTGAATTATTTTCATTCAATTTACCTTTTCGCTTAAATAAAAGCCAAAAAAATTTGTTTTTTTTTATTATTTTCGTTCCGAGTTTCAAGTTCTTAGGTATAAAGCTTTACACTTTCCACCAATTCCCTGTGGAGATGACTTTACTTATCCATACTAGTTATAGATAGTTAAGTCTTTGATATTAACTTGTTTTTTATCCAACCATGACAACACGATCAAAATGGCGTAGTTGCCGGGGAATACGTGCTTAAAGTGTTAAGCTTAAGTTTAGTTTAAATTTTCTATTTTAAAAATAAAAACTCCAAAAATATATTTTTACCTTTGTTTTTATTTGGCTGTATGTTTTTTTGTTCATTGTTACCTTGGGTATCGTAGTTTGTTTGTGTAGACTCACTATTTGCAGGCTTATTAGACTATTAAGAAATTTGATTTTGCTATGAATTGGGATGATGATTCATGTGAATGTTGTGGGAGTCTTTATCATTACTTGCATGATTGTCTGGTGATTCATAAAAATGTTAAAGCTTATAAAAAACGTTACAAGGAAAAGTGTATTAATGGAAGCAAAAGATATGTGATGGCGGATTATGAAAATTTGAAGATACATCATCATCATACCAATATTATGAGCCACATCCACCCAATCAAGGATATTATCGTTATGAGGTGAATAACTTTAGGCAAAGTTGGGATGGTAACAACTATCAATCTAAGATGATATAAAGATCCAGTTACCAGGTAGAGTGTAACAACTATAACCATGAATACTTACAACCGGA
Source organism: Flaveria sonorensis (assembly GCA_025506505.1). Taxonomy (NCBI): domain Eukaryota; kingdom Viridiplantae; phylum Streptophyta; class Magnoliopsida; order Asterales; family Asteraceae; genus Flaveria; species Flaveria sonorensis. Next base: position 72,158,042 of record CM046423.1, read on the forward strand.
ATATGCGGATCTTAATAGGGGTAATCAAGGGGATTGTTATGGATACTAGAAGCAATCAAATCTTTCCCAAGGATATGATCACAATCAATGCTACCATCCTCATCAACTACAAGAAAATGTTGCATTCTAAAATATCAGACAATTTCAAAATACTTATGAATCTGAGGATGAGGAAACTATTGCTCGATTGGAGTTGATATTGCCCGAGATCGATAAGTTGTTATCACAACATCATCTTTCAGATCAACAATGATTCGACTACTTAACTATCAAGCGTGACGCGTTATTGTTGAAAATAGAATTAGAAGAGTCAATCTCACTATCTTTTAAAGTCGAGGATGAGGACGTGGAGATTAATACCACACAAATTCCCTCATTTGTTGAAGAGCCATGTGTAGTACAAGTGGTTGTTGAATCTTATGATGATGAAGTGAAGGAAGAGGTTATAGGTCCTTCAGAGCAAAGAGTTGAATGTTTAAACCTAATTGATCATATATCACCTCCTAAGGAACGAGAGACTAAGATATTGCCATGTGGTCCCTATCGTCCTTTAGTAGTTATTATACAAATTGACCAAATGAGGGATGATGGGTCGTGTTTGAAGAAGAGGAAGATGAGTATAGAGGACATTGGAAAATTTATTCAAAGGAGAGCCCACAACGATTTTACATACGTGTCAATGATAGGAAAGAAATTACGGACCCGACACGTCAACTACCGTGCATACATTGGATACTCGGTGGGTAAATGTGGATTTAGAATGCCAACCTTTGATTCAAGAGACATGGAGATAATGAAAAAGAAAATAGGGATTCGATATGTCTACCATCGAGCTTATGTTAGTAACATAGAAGAAAAAATTTTCAATTCAACCACCTTAGTGGTTACAGGTATGGTCTGGCTGAAGACCTAAAATTTAGTGCTCACCGGGAGGCAACCCGAAGAACTTTGTGGGTGTGTTCACTAGAAACCCTCACGAGACTTCACTTGTCCTCTCGGGCCTACTGAGTGGTTTAAAAAGCTTGTTGCATGTGCTAAATGCAACCGTGATTCCTACGAAAGTGAGTTTTATTTAGTTTTAGTATATTTGTTCTTTGTTTTAGGTTTGTTTTGCTAGTTCCATCACCAGAGGTAAATATGCAAGTATGGGGAAGCACATGGACGTTTAAGAGCATATATAAGGATGTGTTTGGGCAGCTTTTCCTACAACTACCATATAACAGTGTTAAGGCACTTTCCGATCACCTATGATCAGGTTCATATAGTCCTCCTTATCTTATTCCATTTGTTTATTGGTGGTTGATTGTGATTATGATTTTATTTAATTATTAATAGTTTTATTAATTGTTTTCATTTAGGTTATAAGAACTCATTCTTTGGGATTGTTTGTTGAAGTGATTCGGGAACCTCGTCCTTATAATTCTTTATAATATTGTGAAACATACATTGAGGACAATGTGTCTTAAGTGTGGGATGAGGGGAAGGGCGTGAAACAGAAAAGTTTAGTAAAAATTGAAAAATTTTAGGAAAAATTCAATGAATTTTTTAAATTAACCTCAAGTGGGCTCAATTGTGCATTAAACATAATTTTTGATGTAAATCGTTAATTACCAAATGCTTGTGTGCATGTAACGGTCTTTTGACATGGTTAGTTGAAAGTCGCAGGAAAGTTTTCCCAACAAGTAGTTTTTATGAAATGAAATAGGATTGCCTAGTTAGGTATAACAAGCTAGAAGGTGGATAATATGCATGCTTCACGTCCTTAGCCTATTCAACCATTTCCGTGAGAACTTGAGCTTATTGAGCATTATTCATATCATATCTAATTGCTCTTTTCTTTTCTTCAGTGTTTACCATAATGTGTACATATTTTAGAACTCGTTTATCTTATACATGTCAAGATCTTGAACTGTTACGGTGCGCGAACATGAAGGAGGCATTAGGATAAGACTTTTGTTTAAGCCTTTTCATTTGATTTTCCCACCTTAACTTATTTCCCTTAGAATCCCTTTTGAACCCCAACTTTTTTGTTTGTATGAACCCGTATTATCAAACCAATAAAACTTTTAGCCTTTTCTTTTAAACCCGTGTAGTGAAATCCAGTTAGGAAGCGCTTGAATTTCCTATTTATATGTTCTTCTTTTTAAGTGCGTTAATAATATTCAGCAACAATAATAGCTGATATGTGAAAAGAAAAAAAAAAGAGAAAAAGGAAAAAAGCTATATATGAGGTTAAAATGACCAAAATATAAAGCGCCAAAAATAGAGTGAATTATTTTAGTGTGTTCGGGTCAAAGCGATCCAAGTGATGTTATGTAGTTCATGAATTTAGCCTTCTGAAATTGGATTTCATGCACTTTAGACATTTTAAATCCCTTTTACTCACCCTTAACCTTAGCCTAACACGACAACCCTTAAAATCCCTCTTGATTTGTGCATTGTTTCGTGTTTGTTGATGGAGATGTGATTTGTATACGAGCTTATGAAATAATGTATGTTATTGGTTGTAAGTATTCCAGATATACTAGTATATTATCACTAGTCCAGAAAACAAACCGAGATGAGAGATTGATGTGAGAGGTGTGAATGCATGTGTGTTAGAAACTTGAAGCAAGTTGACTTGATTGGGCAATTCTAGGTTTAAAGTAAGAAATCAAATATACTTGTTGGGTTGTTAATCTTGAATAATGTAAACCTTGAAATTAGGTATGTTTTGGGACCTTAACTCACACAGTGCAAGAGGGACTTTAATGTTTTTGATTGATTATTGTTGAAGTGTTACAAGAAGGCTTTGCTTGAGGTCAATCGAAGAATAAGTGTGGGGATGTGATCGTAGGGTGTTTATTCGATACTTATAACGTTTAATTGCTTTATTTTATATGAATATTAGTGTCGAATATGTGTACTTTGAGTGTGTTAATGTTTGCAGGTGGTAGAAGACAAAAGAACATATTTTGAGAGCTTTAAGGAAGTATTGGAGCAAGTGGAAGTACCGGATGTGCAATTACTCGAAAGATGGAGTAAAATCAAGTCAATCAGGCACCACCGTATCCACCACCGTATCCATCACCGTATCATACTCTGACCACCGTATCCACCACCGTATCCACCGCCGTATCATACGCTGACCACTGTATCAGCCGCCATATCCCGAACAAAATCCAGTGAACGAGCTCCGTACAACTTCACACCCTGAGTATGATACGCCGGTCACCCTAACAACCTTCGGATTTTGAGGATTTTCATCCCTATTTGAACCCAATCATTAGGGTTTCGAAAGGGACTTCTCCCCTACCATTGAAGATCCAAGCATGTCCATGAGCGGCTAATTCATTCATAATCACTTTCGGGAGGAGAGTTCTTGTAAGAGAAGCACTAGGTTTAGTTTGAATTGATGTTTTGGGTTATGTTCTTTTGACACAAGAATATAATTGTACGTTTTTTTAAAGTTAAAATACTTGTTTATGTTTAAGTATTTGTGTGCTTTCATTCGCATTCGGTTTTCTTGCATCGTGAGCAGTTTGTCATGTATGTGAATCCTTTGGATAAATGAGTTGGTGATTATGTGAACAAGCGAATCTTAAAATTTTGTTTCATAATTATCACTTTAATCAAACAATTTTGCAAAATCATGTCTATGTGATTCCTAATCAATTCTAATGAAATCAAATGTGAATCTTTGAACTTGAATTTTGAAAGTGGTTGTCTTTTTCTTATAAATTTTAAAACCCATTATCAAGTGTGTTGTTTTCTTAATTATTTTCATTCAATTTACCTTTTCGCTTAAATAAAAACCCAAAACAATTTTTTTTTTTTATTTTCGTTTCAAGTTTCAAGTTCTTAGGTATAAAGCTTTACACTTTTCATCAATTGCCTGTGGAGACGACCTTACTTACCCATACTAGTTATTGGTAGTTAAGTCTTTGATATTAACTTATTTTTTATCCAACCACGACAACACGATCATCTACCTCCACTACAAGAAACTGACACTGTGTCGACGACACTTATAGCGACGACACAACCGTCGCTAAATCCAAGTATAGCGACGACATGTCGTCGCTATAGTGTCTTTAGGGTTTTTGACCAAAATTGAGCGGATGGAAAAGTTGGCCCCTTTTGTAACCCTTTAGCAACGACATGTTATCGCTATAGTAAAATTATATATCTTTTAAAAAAATTTTATTACAAATAAAATATAAAGTAATATTGTAAATATATTCACTTTATAGTGACGACATATCATCACTATATATATATATATATATATATATATATATATATATATATATATATATATATATATATTATAATAAAATATAATATGAAAAAATACTAAAAATATATACCAATGTATTGAGACGATTTATTGTCACCATAGTGTGACAACATATCTTTTTATATTTTCTTTTATGACTGAAAAAATACAATAATAAAACTATACTTTATTCTATAGTGACAAAACGTCGTCGCTCTAGGGGAACGCGTGTTTTCTTTGTAATTTTCCTTTAGTTACTTATAAAAGTTAAAGTAGTAGTAAAATATTTTAATAATATACATTCATTTTTTAATTAATGATAAAATATAAACTATTTATAACAGATATTAAATGTACGTGCTGTTGTGATGTGTATGAATTTATATGTACGGTGTATTTAACATTTTGGTGACTTTTATGTGATAATTATGGTTTTAATTGTGTTTTATAGTGATGGTTTGATATATTTAGGTATTAAAAATCCTAGAAAAATAATAAAAAATAATCGTAACCCTATAAGCTAAAAATAAATAACTAAATAAATAAATCTTTTTATTTTTTTATTCAAATCAAGAATTGACACTGACTTATAGTGATTAAATGTTGTCGCTACAGGTCCACTTATACCAAAGATACTTATAACGACGACATTTTTAACCTATAACGAAAATTCTATGTAGACGTCTATTTTAGCGACTAAATGTCGTCGGTATATGGTCTTCTTGTTGTAGTGCTCTCATATTAAATAGTAGGGGTTATAAGTAAATAAATTAAAAAACTATATATCTAAAATGTAAATCTTTTTATTCTAATAATCTTGTAATTCTATCTTAATCTTTATAATTTATTTTTTTTAATTTATTAAATATTTATTTCTTATTTTATCAAGATAACATTTAACATATACAATTTTCATAAAGCTAGTGATTTTAACAAGCTATATTTGTACAACCTAGTCAACTAATATACTTATGTTATTTTAACTAAAATATTCTCCTTAGCTAGCATGTTAATATATAACCAGATTTGAGACTGCGCGTTGCGACGGCTCTTTTCTGAATTTAGTTTTGTTTACGGAATTGTAAACTTAGTAAAATAAACACAATGAAATCAGTTAAAAGAGGGGAGTGTGGATAGAACCCAAATGGGTTCTCTCACACAAATGATTGTAAACCAACTCATTCAAACTCACTTTTGTTGATCGTGGTGACAATTAATAATTATAAACTCATAAATCGAATTTAAAGAAAACAAACAAATCGCCTAAAATGAGAAGATTGAGATTCAAACCGGGTGGGTTCCCCAACCCATCGAATTTAAAGAAACCAAACAAATCGATAAAATGAGGAGAATGAGATTCAAACCGGGTGGGTTCCCCAACCCATTGCGTGCTAATCACCTACTCCAGATACCACTTTGGAGATTCTTAAGACAATTTAATATATAAAGTAAAACCAAGTGTTGTTTGTTTTTCATACTTTTGGTGTGTTTTTGGAAAAAATTAAAGGGTAACTTTTTGACTTTTGGAGTGGTTTTAAAGAATCTTTCTAAAAAAGTAAACAAATTGTATTTTGAGCTTTTGTACGGTTAGACTATATGTAGTGGGTATTTTGAGTGATTCAAATATGATATTTTGAGTGATTCAAATATAATAACATGAATACAAGTGCGGCTTCAAACACTATTACAAACTAACACCATTACAAGCTAATTAGAAAAGGCTCCAAATCCATAGGACTCCAAACCTTTAATGGACGCCAAACATAATCTTTCCTAAATTATTGCATCAACATGGGCTTCAAATATTAGTTAACCACTACATTTGATTTAAAAGGAGATTTAATGAAATAGTTTTTATCTAGTTGGTATTTAGATGACATTTTAACTAAACAATCATTACACATAAGCTAATTATGAACCACACAAATCTTACTGCACAAACCGACGTCGACTTTTAATAATATATATAATACGTGATTATCATTTCTTTAAACAGGAAGACACTTTAATTGCTTTTAGTTATAAAACAAATGCATCAGTTGATCTAAGCATAGATTATATTCCAAGATGATGTATGTCTCAATTTTATAATGCAACATGGGATGAATTCATATATAGTTACGATTGTATATATACACCAACTCATCATCATCAGTCTCTTATCAAATTAACTTCCTGCAACAAATCACCACCTAAAATACAAAAAGATAACTAAAAGAAAACATGCTAGCATTATCCCCTCCTTTGTTTTCTTCCACAACCTATGGGTGGCTCGTAGATCATGATCTCATTACACAAAACCTTCAACAAGATTGCAATGAAGCAAATTCATACCATTCGGTTCTCGATTTTCCTTCAAATATTCAAATTCAGCATGATTTTACACAAGAAAATTCAACCTCTAAAGGTGCTGCCAATGGGAATAATGATGATCCTATGAAGATGACCAAAAAACTCAACCATAACGCTAGTGAAAGAGATCGTCGTAAGAGGGTTAACGAGTTGTACTCGTTTCTTCGTTCACTACTGCCCATGCCAAGTGATCAAACGGTACTTAAATTATTCATTTGTCTTTTTTTGTTATTTTAATTTTGTAATTATACATAACTTTTTTTTTTAATTTGCAACAACAGAAGAAGGTGAGTATCCCAGGCATTGTGTCGCGCGCGTTGAAATACATACCCGAACTACAACAGAAAGTGGAAAGACTAAAGAACAAGAAAGAAAAGCTTGTGTCGCGTTCATCATCAACGAATATTAGGAATTTGAGTGCTAAAGACACTATGATCCGCAGAACATCATCGGTAGTACTGCCTTCTGTAAGTGTTTTAGGTGGGAAAGAAGTTGTGATCCAGCTGATTTCATCATTTGATGATATGAACAAGAGCAAGGATATTAGATTATTATCTAAAGGTTTGGAATACTTAGAGGAGGAAGAAGATAGTCTTGTGTTGTTGAGTGCAGCTACCTTCAAGTGTCCTGGAGAAGAAAGATTATTTTATACTCTTCATTTTCAGGTAAATATACACAACTGACAAGAATAATTACAAAGAAAACCTAAATAAATCATATCTTTTAGTATGGTAAAGATTATCAATAAATCAAACCAATATATTTTCTCTAGTACTCTCGCATAGTCAAAGCGGGAGGAAATCAGACGCTAGCTCAGCAAAAAACATGTTTATATAATAACTAACATCAGGAGAAACCTTGAACCACAACCCATTGACTTTATGTTAACTTTAGTTATACACTCCAACAATTAGTAGAAATAGTAATAATAACAAATTGTTGTGAACAGGTGCATGGAGAGCATGTAATAGACACTGAAAAGTTAAAGGAGAAAGTCTGCTCTCTCTACCAACAATGACATGAACTTTATACTATTATCGCCTGCTGCACAAAAAATATCGACGGTGATAGATCAGAAGACTGCTGTTTCTAACTTAATCAATGATCAAAGTGGTCGTTTTTAAGAAGTTAACTGCTAGATTGTTTGATCTTTACACAAGAGGGATGATAAGGAACGGGGCTAATGACCAACCAAACAACATAAGCGGTGAAGAAGAAGCCAAGAACCTGATACTCTGATGTCATATAGTGCAATGAAAGCCAGTAATGTATTGTATATTATTGGTCAAATATTTTTAATGGGTACAATCATAATAATTACAAAGAAACATAATTAAATCACATCTCCTGATTTTATAAACGTTATTCCATAAACTCGAAACAACATAGTGTATTCACAATACATAAAACCTAGTAGATATTTTGAATATTGAGTTAAGTAATAAAATCATATGATATAACAAAAAGTAGAAATAATTTAGTAGTATATTGAGTTAAGTAGTTTTTTTAGATTGAAAATAGTTTGTACTAGACATGTAGCATTCAATGAGTTAAAAACCAAAATCAGTACAGTATGGATTCGAACCTAAAATACAAATGTTAAAATTCTATAGATTATTGATCAATTTGAAAAAGGATAAAGATCGTTTCACTAAAGATAAGAGAGATTCTTCGGGATGGGAGTGGAATTGGCGCAGAGCTCCTTGGGGTGGCATTGAATCGGTCCAATTATGATCTTCTCAATCTTCTTGGTGGTATTTCTTTGTTCGAAGGTAACAATTCATGGAGTTGGTGTTTAGATTATCAAGATGAGTTCTCAGTGAGAAGAATGTGAACATTTATCGATCGGATTCCAACTATAGTTAATTTGTACAATAAATGATTGGATATTCCATCTTTGCTTTGCCACTTATGTTAAATCAAAACTTGAAGTTAAATAAAAAGAAATAAAAACTCACCATTTGAGAATTGAGTATTTGGTTTTTCTAACTACGGGCAGGCCGCAGGGGTAGCGTTTGGGTATCAAAATAATTTGTTCACCTGAACTTTGTTGGGCTTTAGAGAAGGCCAATCTCTAACAAGCTCCAATCACAAATGTGGGCGGGCTAGCATAAGTTTGTTTGACTCTTCATTTTTAAGATAACATTTTTATCTTTGGAAATTATCTTTACTAATATAAGAAATTAAAATAGTAATTTTTCCTAAGTAGTTTATATATATAGTTCATCTTCTTATAACTTTCATAGATAACCGATAAATTACACGTAAACAACAAAACTAATGTAAAAAATACTTAAAGTGTAATTATTTTTCATATTATTTGTTTTCTTATATTTTACTTTTTAAGTAAATAATAAATCTAATCTCACTAGTTAACAAGGTACCAATAGGTACTGTGAGTTTCAATGACAACAGTTCTCACATTAAAACAAACCATACAGTGAACCTCTTTCTGTATATATAAAGTTCAATAGTCAAATTGAACAAACTAGAACTAAAAAGTACTTTAGTATTTTATAACCCAAAACAAAACCAACTTAACTTTCCACCTTGAATAACGTTAAATATATGTCCCTAATTGCATTTCAAGTGACCCTACCTTGCATTCTGGCTCCTAAATTATGCTACAAAAAGGAAGTTTATGCATATGGAATGATTTAAATGCTGCAAAATGCATTTTGGGACAACACACTAATTAAAGAATAAGCACCAAGTTGTGGGCAAACTCCATTGCGAGGAAGTTCTATGAACCTTTTCATGGTTATGATGTTACAAACATATTATAGTTAATGGCTGCTGTGAATGATGATTTTTATTTCGTTCGAGATCGTTAAATGACATATTCTCATGAAACGTTAGATCATCTCTATACCTGCTCGTGTTTTGATTGATTATGTGCTAACTCTTAATTCCATCGTGTCTTCTACTTCTTGCAAATAATATGATTATTATAAACCATTGAAACAGACTGAACTGTTCAAACGGAAGCATGGTTGGGTGGTTGGGAAGGTTTGAGATTTATATGTTTCCGTTCACGATTCAGTTTTGAAAGTTTAGTTGGTCCTGAATTTCAAATGGGTCGTGTAGATAATCGCTTATGTAACCTTTATTATTTGAAATATACATTTATGTACGTGTATAATATTCATTACTCTTTAGAGCTTTAAATATTTAATATAAACTAATGATTTCAAAAAATAAAAGTCAAGTAGAATGGTAAAAGCCTCGGTAGGTGCAATATCAAATGGTAGGCGTGTCACGAAGCATGAATTTTTTATGTTGCTTCAAGATACTCACCTAAAGGCAGTCATAAAAGAAGCAGTTTAAAAGAGTGACTTTATCTGATTTCTTTCTCCTCTTCTTATGCATATGAGGAGCCACAAGAATCTCGTCCGAAGGCTTAAGCTTGTGTTCTGAGTGCACTTTGACACTCATGTTAGTATGTGTATGAGATGTATTAAACTTAAGCACAAGATATTTGAAGTAAAGATGATGAGTGAGATGTTTGAAATGAATAAGATAATTAAAGTATATTAAGTGAAAGAGTAAAGAATTCGGGATGCCTTAACCCTAGTTGAAGGGTGGTAATCATAATTCTAGCAATTTAGGATGGCTAGAGTGAGATGTTATACTAAGGAACATGTGGTCAAGTGTCTAACTTGAACTTTTTTGTTCAGTGATTTTCTTCCTATTTAACAAATGATTTTAAGTGAAATTGATTCTCTTTGTCATTATAGTTGACATTGGCTCTCAAGCATGTTAAAATAGTTTGCAGTTTTTAATAAATGGGTCAAGCCCAAATGTGTCGACATGCATGTGGGCTGTGAGTCCATGTTTATGTCTTTTATTTTGATTTGGTCTTTGATTCTGCTTTGAATGGTTAAGTAGTTTGTTAGCGGGTCATTTGGGTGGTTACCTAATTTCGTGGTGACCGTTGCATGTAACTCTATTTATAGAGCTTTCTTCAATGAATAAGATCATCAGTTTATTGTGTATGATATCCTTGTGTACTTTACAAGTGGTATCAGAGCGATCACCCGGTGAATATTAACAGAGTGAGCGATCGAACAATGGCAGAAGAGGCGGTCTCGTATCAGAGTGTTCCTCGTTTCGACGGGGATTATGATCATTGGTGCCTGGTTATGGAGAATCTCTTGCGATCGAAGGAATTTTGGTCAGTTGTGGAGACTGGCATTGTTGAACCCACGGAAGGAGCGACTTTGTCTGATGTTGCGCGCACACAATTGGAGTCCCAGAAGTTGAAGGATCTGAAGGTTTGCAATTATTTGTTTCATTCTATTGATCGACAAATAATTCGAACCATCACCCAGAAGAATAGTGCTAAACAAATCTGGGATGCCCTGAAGACAAAGTACCAGGGCAATACAAGAGTAAAGAGAGCCCAGTTACAGAGGCTACGTAAGGAGTTTGAGTTGCTAGAAATGAAAGATGGGGAGAGTATTACAGACTACTTTAGTCATGTAATGATCGTGGCCAACGATATGCGGAGCTATGGTGAGCCCATGCCCGATGTGCAGGTGGTAGAGAAGATACTTCGTTCCTTGACAGAAAACTTTAATTTTGTGGTGTGCACTATTGAGGAGTCCAAAGATATTGATAAGTTGGCAGTTGATGAGCTTCAGAGTTCTTTGCTGGTGCATGAGCAGAAGCTTCGCCGGCGAACTTCTGATGATCAAGTCTTGAAGATCGAGCAGGAATCCGTTGGCGGTAGTGGTCGGGGCAGAGGCAGTTCTCAGATTTCTCGAGGTCGGGGTCGCAGCCGGGGACGCACTCGACCTGACTTTGACAAGTCATCCGTTGAGTGCTACCGGTTTCATCAATTAGGACACTTCTCGTACGAGTGTTCCAAAGCCGAGAAATCAGCGAACTTTGCTGAGTTTGATGAAGGAGAAGACCTCTTGCTCATGCCCCATGTTGATGTCCAAAAGGAAAAAGAGATGGCCATTTGGTTCCTGGACTCAGGTTCTTTGTTGGTGCATGAGCAGAAGCTTCGCCGGCGAACTTGTGATGACCAAGTCTTGAAGATCGAGCAGGAATCCGTTGGCGGTAGTGGTCGGGGCAGAGGCCGTTCTCAGATTTCTCGAGGTCGGGGTCGCAGCCGGGGGCGCACTCGACCTGACTTTGACTGAGTGCTACCGGTGTCATCAATTAGGACACTTCTCGTACGAGTGTTCCAAAGCCGAGAAATCAGCGAACTTTGCTGAGTTTGATGAAGGAGAAGACTTCTTGCTCATGCCCCATGTTGATGTCCAAAAGGAAAAAGAGACGGCCATTTGGTTCCTGGACTCAGGTTCTTTGCTGGTGCATGAGCAGAAGCTTCGCCGGCGAACTTCTGATGACCAAGTCTTGAAGATCGAGTAGGAATCCGTTGGCGGTAGTGGTCGGGGCAGAGGCCGTTCTCAGATTTCTCGAGGTCGGGGTCGCAGCCGGGGGCACACTCGACCTGACTTTGACAAGTCATCCGTTGAGTGCTACCGGTGTCATCAAATAGGAGACTTCTCGTACGAGTGTTCCAAAGCCGAGAAATCAGCGAACTTTGCTGAGTTTGATGAAGGAGAAGACCTCTTGCTCATGCCCCATGCTGATGTCCAAAAGGAAAAAGAGACGGTCATTTGGTTCCTGGACTCAGGTTGCTCAAATCATATGACCGGCTTGCGTGAATGGTTTGTAACTCTCAATGATAAATACACACATATGGTGAAGCTAGGTAATGATTTAAGACTGTCGGTCAAAGGAATCGGTTATGTTCGATTGGAAGTTGAAGGTATCACTCAGGTAATAACCAATGTGTATTATGTACCAGAACTCAAATCAAATCTATTGAGTGTGGGCCAACTTCAAGGGAAGGACCTCACGATAATCATTCTACGTGGCACATGTAAGATCTATCATCCTCAAAGAGGACTGATAGTCACTTCCACCATGACTAAAAACAGAATGTTTTTAGTTCAAGCTGTGAAGAAACAGATGATAAGTCAATGCATGAAGGTGGATGATGATTCTAACACTCAGATGTGGCGCAGAAGGCTGGGGCACGTGAGTTACAAGTCCATTCGAACCATGCAATACAGGCAGCTTGTGCGCGGGTTGCCTAAGGTGTGTGAGCAAACAAAGGCGTGTGAAGTATGCTTATTGGGAAAGCAGCAACGAGAGCCCATTCCGAAGAAAAGCACTTGGAGAGCAACTGAAAAATTACAACTGATTCATACGGATTTATGCGGCCCTATATCTCCGACATCTCCTAGTGGTAAAAGGTACATACTCTTCGTCATAGATGATTTTTCAAGAAAGGGTTGGGTGTATTTCTTATCTACTAAGGCAGAGTCCTTTGAAAGGTTCAAAACTTTCAAAGCTATGGTCGAGAATGAGTCTGGCCTAACCATTAAAGGGCTACGAAGTGATAGGGGAGGAGAGTTCACTTCTAAAGCCTTTAATGATTTCTATGACACTCATGGTATCAAAAGGCAATTGACTGCTGCTTTCACTCCATAACAAAATGGGGTGGCTGAGCGCAGAAATAAAACGATCATGAACATGGTAAGATGTTTGTTAGTAGATAAGTCCATGCCAAAATGGTTCTGGACTGAAGCAGCCAATTGGGCTAGTCATGTGTTGAATAGGTGCATCACCACAGCTTTAGAAAATAAAGTACCAGAGGAGGCATGGACTGGTACTAAGCCAAATATGGATTACTTTAGAGTATTTGGTAGCCTGGCTTATGCTCACATACCATCTCAAATGAGAACAAAGTTGGATGATAGGAGCTTGAAATGTATATTCTTGGGCATAAGTGCGGAATCGAAGGCATTTCGACTATATGATCCTATACAACAAAGGATTATAATCAGTAGAGATGTATCCTTTGATGAAGAAGAACAATGTAAATGGAGTAGAGACGATATGGGCTCATCCGAGCTAATTATACCGGAGGAATACATTGGTATTGCTGATGAAGAAAATGAAGTTGTGAGTGAGCAACATGAAGATCCAAACAGTCAAGACCATGCTGATGCTACAAACCCAAGTTCCGTACCCAGTGGAAATGAAGGAAGTACAAATGCAACTTTCACAACACCCAATAGTAATTCTCTAACAAACGATGTCACAGGGCAGCCCAATATGGGCAACATTTCAACCATCCAAGCAAGAACATCAAGAAGAAACAGTAAAGCTCCTGCTTGGTTAGAGGATTATCAAAGTGGGGAAGGTTTGTCAAAAGAAGAAACGAATCTAGCTCTATTCAGCTCAATGGATGACCCTATAAGTTTTGAGGAAGCAGCAAAGCATGACAAGTGGTAAGAAGCAATGAAGACTGAACTAAAGTCTATCGAACAAAATGACACATGGGAACTTGTAGAGGCTTCAAAACATGTTAAACCAATCGGTGTGAAGTGGCTGTTTAAAACCAAGCTGAATGAAAAAGGAGAAGTGACCAAATATAAGGCAAGGTTGGTGGTTAACGGGTATGCTCAGAAAAAGGGCATAGACTACAATAAGGTATTTGCACCTGTGGAACGGTGGGATACAATCAGGACTGTATTGGCTGTAGCAGCTTACAACAACTAGGTAGTTCATCAATTAGATGTAAAAAGTGCGTTCCTACATGGTAAGCTTAAAGAAACCATTTTTGTCGAGCAACCACAAGGATATGTTAGGGAAGGCGAAGAGCACAAAGTGTACAGGTTAAAGCGAGCACTATATGGGTTAAAACAGGCACCCATGGCCTGGTTTAATAGGATTGAAAGATACTTTGTGAAGGAAGGTTTCAAGAAAAGTGATTATGATCATACATTGTTCATTAAGCAAGTTTGGAATAAAGTGATAATAGTAAGTTTATATGTCGATGATCTAATATATACAGGGAATGATAGCAAACAATGTGATGATTTCAAGGCCTCTATGAAGAGGGAGTTTGAGATGACTGACATGGGTCTCATGAAGTACTTCTTAGGTGTGGAAGTTCAACAGAATGAACTAGGAATCACTATGTGTCAAAAGAAATATGCTATGGAGATTCTGAAGAAGTTTGGAATGTGGGAAGGTAACTCCGTGAAGAATCCAATTGTACCTGGTACAGTGGTTTTAAAGGATGGTGAAGGAGGTGAAGCAAATGACACCGAGTTCAAATGCCTAGTTGGAAGTCTAATGTATCTTACAGTAACAAGACCTGATCTCATTTATGCAGTGTGTTTAATCTCTAGATTTATGTCAAAGCCAAAGGAGGAACACATGCAGCTTGCTAAAAGGATACGAAGGTATGTCAAAGGCACTTTTAATTATGGATTGGTATATGAAAGAAAGTCTGTTGGGAAGTTGCAGGTGTATACAGACAGTGACTATGCTAGAGATATGGAAGACAGGAAATGTACTTCTGGTTATATCTACATGTTGAGTAATGCAGCAATTTGTTGGAGTTCGCGTAAACAAGATATTGTAACATTATCTTCAACCGAAGCCGAGTACGTTGTAGCAACTAACTGTGCTTGTCACTGTGTGTGGTTAAAAGGCTTATTGAAGGAACTCACTGGAAAAGAATTATCAACTGTGGAGATCAAATGTGATAATAGTTCAACTATTAACCTATCCAAAAATCATGTTATGCATCGAAGGACCAAACATATTGATGTTCGGTATCATTACTTAAGAGACCTCGTAAACAAAGGAGAAGTGAAACTAACTTTCTGTCCTACTGATGATCAAGTTGCTAATGTGATTACTAAACCTATGAAGCTTGAAGTGTTTGAGAAGATGAGGAACATGATGGGAGTTCAAGAATTAGAAGATTAAACTGATAAGTGAACTCAATATCAGTTTAAGGGAAGGTTATGTTAAAATAGTTTGCAGTTTTTAATAAATGGGTCAAGCCCAAATGTGTCGACATGCATGTGGGCTGTGAGTCCATGTTTATGTCTTTTATTTTGATTTGGTCTTTGAGTCTGCTTTGAATGGTTAAGTAGTTTGTTAGCGGGTCATTTGGGTGGTTACCTAATTTCGTGGTGACCATTGCATGTAACTCTATTTATAGAGCTTTCTTCAATGAATAAGATCATCAGTTTATTGTGTATGATATCCTTGTCTACTTTACAAAGCATAGCTAATTTTACTTCCAGTATGTCTTTGTTATGCCTTATGAGTTGACCCTTAGTCTTTTGTCATCTTATTGTCTAATAGTATTCGATGTTGACCAATGAACCATTCGTTCTCATGATGTTACCCTTGATTTGCCCTACTTAGCCTTTACATATCTAAGTGTGGTAGATGCGTCTCAAGCCTTATACTACTAGCCCCTCTCTCTATCACATTGTAGCTTGCGGCGCGGCCAGATTATATTCCTTGAGACGTGGCTTACTAGGGATATAACTCTTGTATTGTCACTATTAAGATCTTGTTTGGGTGTTATGTGATTGTTATCCTATCTCCTTTGGTTACCCTTTTCTTTTGTTTCACGACATAGTTCTATGAAGCACCATCTGGTCTATTGCTTTCCTACAAGCTAAGGCTTGCTCTTGTTTCTTTTTAAGCTACGTCTAATTGTTGAGGGGTTTCGCCGACATCATTATTATAATTAAACTATTAAAACTGATATCACTAATCTCCCAGATAAATTACATGCCAATGAAGATTAATGAGTTTATAGTAGTAATTCAAATGTAATTAAGGCTAACTAAGAACAAAGACAACATCTTATGTTTTAAGAATATAATTTGATTACCAACTGAATAAGTTATCTCGTGTAAGATAGAATATATTTATTTTAAACCAACTCCCTGTTGGGTGTGTAGGCCTTGAGCAAGTAGTGCATGAACAAAAGATATAGAGAAGGGGGCTGTAGCGGGCCCTAAAGCTCAATTGCCCGTTTTGTTTAACCTATTTTTTCTTATATATTTATCTACACCTCGTAATAACAATATCTTAGTTACCACTCATATACATAAGTCATGCACTATGACCGAACCACGTTGAACTTTCTGCGTTCATTTAATTGTTTTCGTGTGTGTGTTTGGCATCATGTGTGCAATCCCTAACACTTGTGTATATTTTGGTCAACACATACGTATTTCAAAAATGATTCATTTTTAATATGTTAGTCATGTTTGACATATATTTTATTAAATAATGATAGAAAAAGATTATGTTATGTTGATTATAGAATAAGAAAAACATCTATGGATAAAAATTAACTATCTTTAGAGATACCTATAGAGATAAGAATGATCCATAGAAGCTAAAGCCAACAATGCTCAATTTGTATTATTCTAAATTTAATTAAAGAAAGTGGTGTGATGTTCAATGAATCTTGGAAATAGTTGGTAAACTCGTAATATAAAACTTCAACTTGTTTTACTTTGTAACTATTCTTCTTTTACCTAATAAAGCATTTCTTTTAATGTATTTTAATTAAAATTAGTTTTTTAAGTAATACTCACTTGATTGCCAGTGGTTGATATTACATAAATAACTATTATAAGAACTCAGAACCAACCTAAATCATTTGGTAATTTATATATTTTGATCATTTAGTCTTTTAATTTATTTATTTGTATATTTATTAGCTCTATGACTATTTACCATAACTCTCTTAGTGTGTTAACCTTGATAATAAGAAGAGAGACTGAGAGAGTATTCGCGATAAATCATTTGGTAATTTATATATTTTGATCATATAAGTACATAGAAATATGAAATATTGGTTTCTCAATATTTAGTGTTGATAAAACTAGTCCTGTAAAGTTAGTTACCCAAAAATCAGTTATTTATCTATTATATATCAAAATTTTAAAAACATTAGAATTCCTATAAAGTTAATTACCCAAAAATCAGTTATAGATTTAGTATATTAGAAATTCAAAAATAGTACAGCTTTAAACAAAATAAAGATGAAATTGAAAAAAAAACTATAATCTTGAATTCTTAATTTCTTTGTAAATTGTTATATATATATATATATATATATATATATACACACACACACAAAAACACACACACCTCTAATCTTCTGAGTATTTCATGTGACAATTTTTTTTCCCAAAATAGTTAAAGAATTATTTGAGATTTAAAAACTTATATATTTTCTCTCCTAAAGTTTGATTCTAGAAATATTATCTTCAGTTGTCATTAATATGAAAAGGTGTATTGGTCTTGATACATCGTTATGATGTGAACCTGTGTCGAATTCTTTCAAGTAACGTAAAAGGATGCACGCTTCTCACGTAACCAATATTGTATGACAAATAGCTTCTTTGGTATATGTTAATACAGTATGAAATAAACAAAATAACAATTTGTTTGGCACGATCACATAAGAAATTAGAAATTACAAACTAAACAAAGATACACTTCGTTTCTATCTTGTATTTTGACTTATTTTAATAAATAAAAAACCAAAAATGTATGTCAGAACTCAACGTGAAAATTTATGAGGCTCCAAGGTTAATCATACGACCCTTTTGATGATGGTGGCCCTCAAATGGAATCACGTACATGGTTTGGTCCCCTTATTTGTAAGGAAATCATCAATTAGTGCGTACTTTTGTTTTAATAATTCTTATTTATATTTCTTTGTTTATATTTTATCATACATACGAACACATATATAGAATTGAAGATCATTACAAAATACTAAATTATTACGAGAATAAAAGTAATATTTAATTTTGTTAACAGTTATATTTTTTAAATATTGTGAGTTTTACATTTCATACACAGTTTATGTATTCAAATGATCAAACTAATTAGTTCATATGTTTTTTAGTAACCTACTCATGAATCATGACCTACATGCATGTGGGTAATATAAACGACTAGTTACCTACACTTGTGGATAAACGAAAAATCAAACTATTTTTCTATTATTTTTTACAATTTCTAGAGAAACAACATAAATATGTTCATATCATTTCTTTTACTTTTATACTTTTTAAGATTAGAATAAAAATAACTTTATTTGTGTTGTGTTGAACTGTGTATAAAACTTTCCATTAGTATTAAGATTAGTGGTGATGAAATTCCATGGACAAATACCTTTAAAGAAAAAAAAATTAAAAACCATATTTTATGGTGTGGATTAATTCGGGTTAAGCACGTATGGGAAAGAAAATAACACATAAAGGTTTTTGAGTTGGGAAATGGCACATATTTCGATTGTTGAACCACAATTGCGAGTGCGCATGGATTGATTGAGAATATGGTGACACCCAATCAACTTGTTACCGATGCGGTGAACATGGACGCATTAAAGTTAACTGTCTTTGTCTATTAATGAGAAATATGTAACAAATAATTGTGTGAACATTGCTGTAGATGATTAATATTACTCAATTAAAATAGATAACATGTAAAAATACATGATAATGTTTATACAGTCTGATCAAAAAGATAATCTATATAACCGGTTCTTAACTAATATTAGAACATGATATCAAGGATAGATAGAGGAATATTACTAGGGTTTGTTTGATATGTGGTAATGGAATGTACGAAAAAATAGAGTGGATGAGAGAATAGAATGAAATTATTACGTTGTGTTTTTTTGTTAGGTAAGAAAAAAAGATGGAATAGAATACATAAGTGGTCATGGTGGTGATGACCGGTGGTCTGTGGTGACAGATGGTAGATCCATATGGTGGCAGCCGGTGGTTACGGGCAGTGATGGGTGGTGGGCGGTGGTGGTTCCTGATGATGGTGGGTGGCCGGTGGTGGCCGGTGGTGGTGGTGTTTGGTGGTGGGCGGTGGTGGTTCCCGATGATGGTGGGTGGTGGGTGGTGGGTGGTGGCCGGTGGTGGTGGTGTTTGGTGGTGGTGGGTGGTGGCCGGTGGTGGTGGTGTTTGGTGGTGGTGGGTGGTGGCCGGTGGTGGTGGTGTTTGGTGGTGGTGGTCGATGGTTACCTATGGTGGTTTTCGGTGGTGGTGGTAGTAACCGGTGCTAGTGGCCGATAGTTGTTAGTGGTGGTGGGTGGTAGTGATCGGTGCTTCTCGTTGGTGGTGGGTGGTGGGTGGCAGTCGTTGGTGGTGATGGTGGTTAACGGTAATGGTTGTAGCTGGTGGTGGGTGGTAGTGGTGACTGATGGTGGTGGTCGGATGGTGGTGGTTGGTGGTGGTGGTCAATGCCAGTGGTGATGGCGGTCGGTGGTGGTTGGTGGTGGTGGGGACCAAGGATGGAAGAACGAATAGAATGAAAAAAAAACAAAGAAAGAGAGTGGATGAAATGAATTTTGTGTTTAAAAGGAATGAGATTACCTTTGTAATGGTCCATTTCATGCTCTTCACCAATAACCAAATGTTTTTTTTTTATTCATCCTGAATGATTTAATTTTATTCAGACCCTCATTCCCACATATCAAACGCTTTAGTGTAACTCGGTTTATAAAGTATAACTATAAGAAAATGATATTACTATTAATATAGTAAAAAAATTAACATTTGATTATTGTGACAACTCGTTAACCTAAATATAATAAACACTTACATCATAATTATGCTATAAGGAAGAGTGTAATAAACACTTACACCATGTTACGCCGTTGATGTAATGATTTTCTCCTATTTTCAAAACTTCCCTTCTTTTTTTAAAAGCTTTCACCCTTTTATTAAAACCTTCTTAATTTTTGTATATAATGTTGTTTTTAATACAAATTACACCATTAAATATATCGTTTCAATATCTTTACTTTGAGTATAGTTTTGCTATGTTTTTTATTGATATGTTTTCTTTTGTTTTTTTAAACGTTCGTTGTATACCACTAGTTATACCACTGTAACATTAAACTAAAGTGACGACGTGGGCTACTATGACACACTAGTTGGGTTAACAGGTTATTGCAATAAACAAGTATTAATATTTGAATTTATCCACCGTTAATATAACCTAATTTTTAAGAAAAATTAGGTTCTTCTTTAACTTTTATTTATTCTTAATGATTTACTTTTTTATAATAACAATTTTCGATGTTGGTTGAAAAGATTTATACTATTGTCTCAAATGACAACTTTTTATGTTACTAGTGCGTTTCAGAGTGTGCGCGCGTTGACTCGGATAAACATATTGCCTGTGGCTGCATTACTGTCGTTTTACCACACCATGACAACAGATTGATCATCCTTCGCATCATGATTGATGTCGAAGTATCAATCAAATAAGATGTTAAAATGTGTGTTCCTATTTACCTTAAACTAGTTAGGTTAAGTAAGGTTGTCGATCCTCGTGAAATTATTGGTCGGTGTGTTGTGAATTAATTTATAAGAAAACAGTTAGCCAAATTATCAAATTACTTAAAATATTGCCTCTTGACTGTGAAACTTGAATTTTTTAAATGATGAACTAGTTAATTAGGAAAACAAAGTGCAAATAATGAAACTTGAATACGAAGACAATAATGAGAGATAATAATGCACTCCGGGATCCAGGTTTGGTTTTCGGTAAATTTTTAGCATAACTTGGTGGAAAATCCTTAACGAGGATTCTATGTGTGTAATGATTAAATGATATCGATAACCAAGACTCAACGGATCTTAGTACACAATACCAATTAAATTAATAACCAAAACGTTGCAATCATACAATTCGCGTAAGATTATATGACTTTTAAATCAAGGTTAACCAAAACAATTATTTAATAACTAAAACACACGTTAAACCTATAAAAGAACCTAACGGGTTCTAAAGTTTAATTTCAACACAAATCAAACATAAACGAAACCTAATCACACCAAAAAAACCTATTACCCGAAGTAGATCATGAGAAGATTAGCCGTTCATCGTTCGTAAATGATCTTCAAAATTGTTGTTGATTTGCATAATGGATGATTATATGTTGTTAGAGAGAGGTGGAATGGTGAATTGATGGCCTAGAAGCCCCCAAAATTCGTTTAAGCTCGTCTTAGATCGAATGGGGGGCAAGTGGCGGCTAAGAATTAAGAAAATCGCAGTTTTATAGGTGTTCCACGCTGGTCCTGGCGTAGCCTATGCTGGAGCCTTTTCTGAAATGCTGTGAAAACTTGCTGTCGTAGCCTATGGTGGCTACAGTAGGCTACGGTGGGAGTTTTTCTGATGCACTTTGTATCTTTGTTTATTGACCCATCCAATGACTTCTTTCACAATATAAGCTTCCAACTTGATCATTTTACCTACAAAAACACTTCCAACTCTTAGTTAACCTATGCATAAAAATGAGTAATCATAATTAATATTTAACATTTAAAAACTTAAAATACCATTTCAACACACTCACATCACATCATCATTTCCAACCAAATGGATTCCAACATCGCTACGACGGAGATCAAAACCTGCCTTCAGGGTGCGACTGCTAACCATTAATGGTAGCCATGCTCAAGCAACTGAAACGGTTCTGGTTGTATCATCATCACCCACAAATTCCCTAAAAATAAACATCAAAACAACAACATACCCAACCGAACAAATCTCGTCTCTGATGAGTAACAGCTCGTCATTATCGACATCCCTAAAATGAAACTACAACAATCAATCTCAGATGATTAATATTCATTATCATCGAAAACAATCCCCAAATATCACTGTTCATTCAAATATAGTCAAGCATAAAGCTAACCGGCGTCACCACCATCAGCGCCACCGCCACCACCAGCGTCATCACCACCATCAATAAGCCAAAACATGCATAGGAATCGGAATGCTGGCAGTGAGCAGCACTGCATGTCACTCCCCAGCACCATTAACGACATCGGAATTTGAAAACCCGTAATGGGTTGAACCAACCTCGTCGCTACCCCTCAAAAACACACAAGCAAGCTACCGAACTGCCGCCACCACCGTCACTTCCACCACCATCTACGCACGACGCGAAACGATGAAGAACCACCGCCGTGACAACGGTTAAGGACCAAACATTCGTACGTCGGCGGCGCAACGAAACTGGCGACAAAGGCAGAGGGGCACGGGCGACGACATGTCGTTGGGGAAAAACCACCGGTGAAAAAAGAAGAACAACAACCCGAGTGAGGTTAGAAATGGGATTTAAAGGTCAGGTTGTGTATCAGGAAGTTGCACCATAAGCATCACAGTCAGTAAAAATAATTATTCATTCATACCTCAATTAATATTAAGGTAAATTTCCAAACAAATAGTTTTTAATTAGAAATAAAATATATTTCTTTTGATATAGAGGAATTTATGTGAACTTTAGCACTTGAGACATTAAAAGCATATAATTCGTTACAGGTTTGGCTACGTTAGCCGGTACTAAAATTGTGATAGCTAATAATAGAGGTTAACAATCCCTACTCGATTGAGCTTTGTCTGCACCCATTGATACTTTAGTACTTCTAATGTAATTTTCAGTGAAGCGCATCCGTAATGTGGTTTTTACCCGGTGTGTCTGAATTAAGATTACACAAACTTTTTATTCAGTTTATAGTCATACTCTTATTTTTTTCTCTAACAATATGTGTTCTATGTTTCTTCTTGTATGGACTTTTTGGGCTAGGATTTGGACCAAGAGTGGGATCGGAATAAAGCTAGATGGAGCTTAGTGAAGCTAACCCGAGTGAACACGCTTTCCTCTCTAAAACGTGTGTGTATCCTGGAGCTCCAATGGGTGCTCGCTTGAAGTCGTGGCGTATAAAAGGAAGAGAGAGAGAGCTCATTTAGCTCATTATCTCTCTTCAAAGCTTTGCTCCTATGTGCTCATCTTGCCTCCGATCAAGGTTTACACCATTATTGTCGTCTTGTAAGTGAACATGAACTTTTGACATGATGAACTATAAACTGAAAGGGTGGCTTCAACAGCAGTACCAATGAAAATATTGTTGCCTACTGTGGATTTCAACAAAGATGACAAATTCATTTTAGCAAAAATTTTGAAGAGCGATTTAGAGAAAAGTTGAGAGTATATCAATATATATGAAAGGTGTAAAAAAAATAAAGTTTCTTAAGATATATATACTATTAAATTTAAAATATTAAACCTTTTTTTTTAACTAGTCATTTTTAACCGTCACCTGATGGGTATATTCCCATTCTCCCACTCATTATTATAATCACAATGGTAGGGCTATGTCCCACCAGCGTAGTGCGCCACGCCTCGTGACTGTCACACCTCTCTTCTCTTACCCTACTACACATACTTACCCTAGCCTAAGTGCTTGCAATCTATTAATATTAAATGGTAACTTTTAATTCATAGCATAATCGAGACCATTGAGTTTTAAATCCATAAATGACAACAGATGAGTATTAGAAACATGTATTTGTTTCTTGTTATAACCCTTTGAAAATCACATTTCAACCAGTTTCTTGTTATAACCTCTAATAGTACTTTATAACCCCTTGAGTTGTTGTTTGGTCGATAACACTCAAATTAACCAACAAGATTCGTCTAACTTCAGTTGGTTCAAATGGTGGCATCGGTAGTAGCGGCAGAATGTGGGAATAGGAGCACCAGATCACGGCTAAAATCAACTGAGTGACCAAAATTGGAGGGTGGGGTTACCGTTCACTAAATTCGCTTCAAGCTGTTTCAAGTTGGTGCGGTTTGGAAGTTGGGAGTATATTAAGGTAAGGGTAAATGAGTAAGGGGCTAAAGTTTATTAAAGATGGATCGGACTGGAAAAAATTAGACAAACAAGTAATGGAAAAATAGGTGGTGAACTTTTAAATTTAGTATGAGGTGGGTTTTAAAATTAGGTGAGTTGGTAACTGAGTAACTAATAAATTAGGTGTGAGTTTAACGGTTAATAGCTTGTAACTTTTTTTAAAATTTAAAGTCTATGATTAGTATTTTATTTATTTATTTTTCTAGTAAATAAAATTTTGTAAAACTGAAAACATTTTAAATCAATTTATTTATATTTTCTGGTCTCAAAATTTTATAGGTAGATGTTAGATATCTTGGTGTCGCTCAACTTTCGATTATATATATTGTTTAGGGAAAAAAATTTCATGAGTGTCAGCTGGCACCCAAAACGTGTGTAGCTCCGTCTATGTTGTCGTTCCCGTGAGTTTCCGGT
This sequence comes from Flaveria sonorensis, assembly GCA_025506505.1. Classification (NCBI taxonomy): domain Eukaryota; kingdom Viridiplantae; phylum Streptophyta; class Magnoliopsida; order Asterales; family Asteraceae; genus Flaveria; species Flaveria sonorensis. The sequence goes on from CM046423.1 coordinate 72,182,657, forward strand.
AACAAATTTCATAATTATTTCGATTGTTTATTGGGGGTGTATTTTTATTCTTTCTTCATTGATTTGGGGTTACATTTAACTGCTTATTTAGTCGATGATGCTCATGATTTCGGATTTCTTTCCACTGATAGCACCTACTTTTGTTAGGTATATAGTTGTTGGATCTTGGAGACATATTTTCTTGATGAAAATCCTAGCATTTAGGGTTTGGAGTGTTATTTTGTCGATAGATGATGATGGGTGTACACTCATCTAAAACAATCTTGAGTTTAGTTTATGTGCTGGTTTTTTTTTCTTTTATAAGTATCAGCAGCCTCGCATGAACATTTTATATGGGCTACGGTTGATGATGGTGGTAGGTCGATGATAATGAACGTGCATTGGTCTAGGACCTTGGTTTGTAAGTTGATACGTTTGAGATCATTTTTGGTCTATAGTTCGATTATGAGGTGAATATGTAAAGAACGATGAACAATTCTTTCTTCATATTTGTCAAGGCATCTTTCATGCGCTATTCAGTTGTTTAATTATCTGTGTGATATGGCATCTCCTTTTCACTATTTATAGTAACAAATAAAATTATCTGTCACTATACATGATCCACAGCTAATCGTTGTCTTTGTTTATCTCTCTCTCTCTTTCTCTCTCTCTCTAAAATGACATATATATACAAAGAGGAACGACGAATGGGCGCAATCGGCGGTATAGCTGTCACGCTGACTAAGACGACCATTACCTTCTCGTAACACCAGCCTCTCTATTTGTATCTATCTATCTATCTATCTATCTCTCTCTCTAAAAAGATGTGTATATATATATATAAAGTAATGATAAAGGCTAAACATAAAAAATCAAAACTTTATTGACCAAAACATAAACAAATAAAAATCCTCTATTCATTTCTTATGTCTATTATATATAGAGTAATAATAATAACCGGAAGAAAAAGAAGAATCCTATATATTCTAATGATGTTGATAAGATATATACTAGGTTTTAACTTGCATGTTTGAATATTGAGACATGAGAGTTTCATTGTTGTTGCTTATGGTCCTAAACTCTCTCCCACAAACCCAACATCAACAAACACCACAATCCACCCTCCCTTCACCACCAAATCACCACCCACCGGCCACCCACAATCTTTAATAAATAATAATCGATCCACCATGATCAATTAAGAAGCTAGTAACACACTAGATCGATATACAAGGAGGTTGAAGAAGATGAAGTTGAGGTGGTCTTTCGGTTTGATAGTTGTGGTGGTGATGGTGACTCTTACGGTGTTACTGGTGGTTCTACCGCTGGTACTGCCGCCGCTACCGCCGCCTCCGCCGCTGCTGCTGTTGATTCCGGTTGTAATGATGTTTGTTCTTCTTTTCTTGGCTTTTACACCATCCAAGGTCCCACCATAGACCATCGTTGTCTTTGGTTCGAACCATGCAATGAATCTGGCTGCTGGCTATTTTAAAACAATTTGAATATTGTGGTCACTCACTGTCGTTCGACACACACACACGTAGATATTATTAGGTTTATTATTTAAATTAGTTTAATATTCATGTGGATTTAGTTAAACTGTTTAATGAAGCAGCCTTTCAAAAATAATTCCTATTTCTAAATAAAACTTCATAGAATAATACGTAATTTTTAAAAGTATTTTAATTAATTTGTTCAAAAGTTTTGAAATTTTAAAAGTATTTCAATTAGATTATTAAAGCTTTAGAAGTGTTTCAATTAGTTCACACATACTTTTTCAGTTTTTTCAAATAATTTATAGTTTTTTTTAAAAATTTTGGCTTTTATAAGTTTTGTTAACTTTTTAAATATTTCAATTTTTTTGAAATTAATATTTTGCAACTTATGAATGATCTAATTAGAACAATCTTGAAACTTTAGAGATTTGAGACAAAAAAAATTTATAAATGATCTGATTGAGATAAAAAAATTTATAAGTGACATACTTAGAACAATTCTCAAAATAGATTATTATTTTATAAAGTTACCACTTCTATTTAACAAGTTGTTAAAATGTTTTCTTAAAGCTGAACTCACACAACCAACTAAATAATACTTAGATTTCAATCATCAATTAGTTAAGAGAAACATCATATCAACACATTTGTACTATTATTCTACATGGTCTTCGGTGTTAAAGTGTAAATGTTAACTTTAGTTTATAGCATGTATCTTATCGTAAAATTATTTATAATGTTATTTAGTAAAAACATGAACAATTGTTGAGTGTTTTAAACTTTAAAGCTTTCTTTTCTTCATATAATATATGTATCTTATTGTAAAAATTCTTATGTCATCGAGCAAAAACTTACACAACACCATGATCATCACTAGGCACGATCTTGATCACCGGTGCGATAAAATTCCCCGATCCCTACTAGAGTTCCATCCCACCACCACCTGGAATTTCAATAAGCATCTCTTTAGCAACGATACATGAAAATATACAAACATTTATTAATTAATATCGTCGTTTAATATCAAGAATGATCTAACTTCTTAGAAAACATTGTGTTTGATATTAATATTTTTGTTCTAACTTTGTTTTAGTTTTTACAAAAATACAAAAACAAGTTAGGAAGATAGGTTGACTAACGTCCAGTTTGAACGTGATTTTTACGTTTAATAAATGACACATTAATTAAACAGGTTCAACAAACAAAGTTTATAATTGTAAGCACTTGTATAGCATATAACAATTAATGTATTATAAATGTTATTAAAGTTACACATTCACTAAACCTAACGCAATAGTCAAATATTGATAGTGGGTCTATCTTTAAATCACATTGATGTAAAATTAAAGTTCACGAACCAGAATGTTTACGTTGCATTGCGTTCTTGAATTTATATCTTGTTCGATCAATTCTATTATGCAACGGCTCTGGGTTTTGTGGTGTTAATATGTTTGACCAATCGGGCAAGGGTTCACAAGGGTCTTTGTTTTGCCATTGAATTTGTTATCAGTTTTCAAATATCGAATAAGATAAATATTTTATATATTTATCATGCTAACAAAATAACACTATATAAGTTGGTTTTCGTATTACTTTGAGGCAAAATGTATTTGTTATATTACATCTAATTAACTTGACCTATTAGAGAGTACTTTTAACATATATGCATTAGTTGTTACTTAAAAATTTATATACATATACACATCCATACTAGGATATAAACTTATGTATTAAATTGCAAAATAATAAATTAAATATTAAATTGTTAGTAATGTAGACTAAGAAACTTGTGTATGTTGTGGGTGAAGTCCAGAATGAAAAACAAGGCTTTCACTTGGGAATTTAGGAGCATTGCTACTGGTTTTTAGTTTTTTGGTAGTGTTTCTCTAATGTTCATGTCTGATCAGTTGTTTATTTTCTTCTTTTGTTGTATCTCTTTTCAAGGGTTTTAGTTTCTTCCTGTCTTTTTTAAATAATCTATAAAATTGTGACAGGTGACATAAACAGCTATATATCTATGATATATAGATGTAGAGGGAGGGAGTGAGTTAAAAAAATATACAAAATATAGGAAATATTTACCGTCAACTTGTTATGCCGGTGTGCAATATAGTATACTTTATTAAAAAGACTGTTTTTTAACATAACAATACTATGCTCAAACTAATTAAAAAAGGAATAAAATGTTGATTGCTTAGTATAATTTGATTCTAAGAAAATATTATAGTGTATAAAAGTCATATTAATCTAAATTAGAAAACTATATACAATCAAAATCTATAACTTTTTTTCTAATTAGTTATGAAATTGTTTGCACTGTTTTTTAACTTTTTATTTAACTCGTGTCACCTATAAAGGTTCGTACGGAATATAAAAAATGGAAGTTATTAGTTGAATTGAAGTGGGTAGAATTTTCTCATATATTATACATTTGTGAATATTTGTGGTGTAGATTTTATAATTATAGAATAAATAACTTTAAAGATTTTAGTTTAATAAATCAAATATTCAAAAAATGATTCGTGAATTTTATATTTTTATCATGAAATAAACATATCTGTTTTGTAGAATCAATGGTTTACTTTTAATTCTTTTAAGGATAGATTATAGCTCAAGTGATCCGCAGTCTATCTGAAAAAGAGAAACTTATTAATGGCAGAGAAAAAATTGTTTCGCTTTATGGTTAAGTATGATATAAAAAAAAAGTTTTTATTTCATTAAAAAAACTAGAGAAATCATTATATACATAATTTTCGAAGTAAAGAGGTATTAGGGGAAGGAATACATTTTCAAAATATGATGGTATAATTAAACACCTACTCACCTAATAACGTAAATCCTTTGATTATTGCTTTGTAATGATACCCAGGCCATATAGAGATATAACACGTAAGGAAAAATAACTCTTTTTATAACTTTTTAATTTTTTTTATTCTTTGTTTATAAAACCTAGCTAGTATCATCAGTTTATTTTTATTTTTAATTAACTCATACACATTTTAAATCTTATCTTAAATCTATAACATTTGTTCAAAAGAAAACTTGAATGAATAAATCCTTAACTTCTTAGGAAGAGATACTATCTGTCACATTTTGATGTAGTATTAGACTAAAGACTCTCATATACCTAGTATGATCATATAACCATTATTTAACAAATAATTACTAACTTGATGATATTAACTAATAATTAACCATTAACATAACATTCAACCTCTATTTTTTTAGCGTCCATATTGGTTTATGGATTCAACTTTGGATTTTTGGATATCTGGAAACTATGGTCACAAAAAGTCAAAAAGTTGAACCATAGATCCAAACAGCATATAGAAACTCTAAACCCCTATCCACAAGTCAAAACAATAAAAATCAGAACAATGATAAATCAATCCATGAAATCAAATGCATGCATCAAAACCATAAGGAAAAACTCATTCATCAAAAAGGTGACGTACAATGTATCAGGTTGGTACATCTAAATTGACAAAAAAAAAAATTAATATTAATACAGATATTATATTTACCATAGGCAAGATTGCAAGAAAAATTAAACTTTCACAGTTAAGTTTAACATTTAAATACCTTAACCAAAAGTGTAAACCTTACGAATAACTACTGTTTTTGTCTAACAATAACTTAGTTACTTTAAAAATAACTTATTGCTAGGAAATGAGCTTTTACGGACGAAAGAGTTATTAAACAAAATAAGAAGAAAAAAAATCAAAAAACGAGTTTTATAAATATCATAAGTAATCATCGATTACCATTAGAGGAGGAGGCAACTTACCAACAATAAAGAAGAAACTTGAGTTTCTAATTATTCATCTGTGATCACTCAGAAATCCCCAATTATATATGTCTAAACATTTGTATTTTTCTTTAATCAAACATAACTTTTGAACAAGATAGTATGTCTTTGGATCCTTCATATGTGTTAGTCAGCTTAACCAAGATGGGTTACACTTACATGACTGCTTATAGTTGATAGAAAGTGGATTTAAATGTGCTAAAATTAAGTGAAAGGTTTGGTTCGGTGTGTTTTGGTCCATTGATTATTTTAACAATTTTCCCTAATTTATTAGTTTTTGCTAAAATTAAATCCAGAAAACACTCCATAGTAGATAATAGATACCCCTTTTTTTTCTCTCTCTCTCTCTCTCTCTCTCTCTCTCTCTCTCTCTATATATATATATATATATATATATATATATATATATACACACACACAGAGAGAGCCCACAAATACACATTCTCTCAGTGACGCTTTACATATACAAATCCATTAAAGAAACCAACGATCCACCCACAGATATTACATGCATTCACAGATCAAACAACACATCAACGAAAATGATGGTTCTGAGTACATTAGACCAACGACGTCGTTCCGATGAAGCACCACACACCCACTTACAAAATCAACAAAAGAACACCACATTTCCGGCGATATTCCGGTGGAGTTTCGGGTTGAAAGCATTGGCGGTGATGGTGGTGTTCACCGTATCACTGGTGGTTCTTCCGTTGGTATTGCCGCCGCTTCCGCCACCTCCGCCGTTGCTCCTCCTTGTGCCGGTGGTGATCATGTCGGTGCTTGTGTTTTTAGCCTTTACTCCGGCGGAGTTGCCGCCGGAGGCCGGTGGTTATTCAGGTTGAAAGGTGATTAATCTTGTGCAATGAATCTGACTTTTGAGAAGTCTTTTGAGGTTTGAAAGCTTTTTGTTGAATACATGCATTCTATGTATCTATCCATCTTTTATTAATTTCTTTAATTTTAGTTAATAAATTTTTATGAGACAAATAACTTATTTCTGAAATACTAGCCTGGTACGTAATAGTATTCATTTGATCTGTAAACATCTCGTGTGTTGCTTATATAAATGATTCTCGTATATTATGATGGTTTCTGTCTGTATCATTTGACATCCTCAAGGGCTAACGTCCTGGTCATGGTTGTCCATAAAGCTACCGCTCCGAGTTGATTTTGATACCATTGTTACATACCAAAACATGATAACTAATTTTTAATAAATCATTCATTTGTTTTAAATACAACTAGCGTGTGACAAGCCTAATGCTTTGTAATATTTTCGCTTTCAAATTAAATTAAATTAAATGTTAAAATCAAATTAAATTTAGTAATTAGTGTGGCTATCAATTTCAATTCTCAATGTTTGTAATAATTTCAGTTTCAAATCAATTTAAATGTTCAAATCAAATTAAATTTGGTAATTGGTGTGGCTATCAATTTCAATGTTCAAATCAAATCAAATGCGTTTAATTTTAGTAATTTCAAGATGCACGTCTTCTAATCTCATCCACAAATTAAACGACTTTAATCGGTGGACAGATGACGGGTCATCTCTCTTTAATTATACTTATTATTTGTATGAAAAAAAAATTACTAATAATTTATGTATGTAAATGAACCGAACGTTCAGTAAATAGTTCGTGAAGCGTTGTTCGTTTTTATCTGTTTATTTAATAAACACACGAGAATTAACAAGAAATTTTATAAAGATAAACAAAACCATGTTAACTAACAGGTTGGATGGATAAGAACGTAAGAAATTACATACTTCATATAGTTTACTTTCATAATTACAATGGTTTATTTCCAATGTACTGACAATCACAATCAATTCTTTCTATTTTAAGGTTGGTAACTGTTGTATAGGTAATGCTTTATTTTATGTAACTCCCGTGAATTTATATATATATAATATCTCCTAAACATCTAGAATTTACAAATTTACATAGGGTTCTAATATAAGAACACCCCACCAGATAAATCGACACCTACTTATACGTTTCGTATGGGTCCATACGCGGCGTATAGGTATCCATAATAGATGTCTGACATTCTATGTCGCATCAGTCGTTGTCGTGGTGTTCATACGCCTCGTATAACCTTTTTCAGACGACAAAACTAGACTAAGTCTAATCAATCATTCAGCATGGCTATACGCGTCGTATGGCACCATACGCCGCGTATAGCCCTGTGGCGTATGGGTGAAGGGTGTAGGTCCACCGACACCTATATGCGGCTTATATGGCCATACGAAGCGTATAGGTGTCGGTGGACCTACACCCTTCACCCATACGCCACAAAGCTATACGCTGCGTATGGTGCCATACGACGTTTATAGCCTGCTTTATTTACACCGAACGTTTGATTTCGAATTATTTGACGCGACGCAAGATTCCTTTCGTTACTATATAAACGGAGTGTATATCAAACGAATGCGCTCGTATTCAAAACTTATTTGTTTTCTCCGGAGCTAACGTTTGATACTTTCAGTGATTGATAGTAATCATAACGTTTAATCTTCTCAAAAACATATTATCGCAAAAAATTAGTGTTATGCGGTTCAATATTTTCTTCTAGCACATAATTTACTCGGTAAATATTTTATTCTTATTTCACTAAGTATTTACATACATATATACATATATCTGAATTGGATATTTAAAATTGTTTCAACTGACTCGGGTTCCATCGATGCTAGTCGTTTACGGTTAACTTGAATAATTTTCAAGATTTTTTATCATAACCGACTAGTATCGTGGAATCCGAGTTAGTTGAAATGATTATTAAGTAATGAAGACATTTATATATAAATGAAGTAAGAGTTATAGTTTACATGAAAAATTATTTTGAAGAAATAGTTGAACCACATAACCCTATTTTCTTTCAAAAAAATCACACATGTCGTATAGTGCAATACGCTTCGTAAAAAATTATTTTATAGTACGCCTGACACCTTCTTACCGAGAGCGGACGGTGGAGTTTTTATCCACCTTTACTTATATTCGTCCTAATGAGATGGAGGAGGACGATAAGCATTCCGAGATTTCGTTTAGGTTATGTGGACATTCACATCAGATGTCCATTGAGCAGTTTGTCATTCTCTTGAGACTTTACTTTGAGCTGGAGACTGTTACCCCTCTATTCATCGAGGGTATTACTGAGATTTAGGAGAGTCGATTGAGAGATTGGTGGCCTCAGATTGTCGGAGGTCCGTTTCAGAGGACTAAGGGCAGGGTCACTGGCATTAGAGATCCTCTCATCCGTTACTTACATCGCATGATCATCACATCCATCACGGGACGTGGCAAGAGTCGGGAGTGGTGTACCATTCCGGACTTATTTTACTTGTATCGTTTGCTTACGGGAACCAGGTGCAACCTGGCGAGATGTTTGGCGGAGTATTTTGCTTCGTATTATCATCGCCAGGAGCGAGGAGCGGTGTACGGCGGCGCTTACATCACGGTGATTGCCCGAGCTTTTGGCTATCTTCCTCGGTATCTTGCTGACATATCTCCTCCGATCGAGCTGGTAAGATTAGATCGTCGTACGTTATTCGGCATGCGTATTATACGCCAGTTTTCGGGTGGCATACGATTCTCTATTTGACCCGGGAAAATCTTGCAGCGGGCACCTGTTCAGCAGGTCGGCGTTGATGATCCGCAGCAGCAGCAGGAGCATCTCCCGCATGATCATCCGCCGCATGACCAGCCGCCATATGACCAGCCGCCAGCACGTCAGCTGCCACCTCAGCCACAGTTTCCTCGACACATTTATAGAGATGTGAGGCTGCCTGCATGTATGGAGACATTTATACAGGAGGTTGCTGCGAGTTTACAGGAGCAGGGTCGTCGGCTCGATCGAGTTGAGGATCTTATGGATTGGCACGTTCAGCTCGAGATTGCGCGAGCACGTGCTGCTGGTATTGATCCTCCGGAGTTGTCACCGCCTCGACATTACCCAGACTCGCCGTAGTTTTTATATTATTACTATCATTGTAACTTTTATTTTGTTATGTATTAAAAAACTTTGTTATTTATATTATCATTTTATGTAAATTTTTGTATTGTTATCTCGATTGTTTAGTTAATATGAATGTTTGTCTTATATGTTTTATCGGTTAGTTAAAAATATTCGATTTAAAATTGTCGGTTAAGCAAGTTACAAACATAACATAAATATAGTCGACGCAAATTTATTTGTTTATTTAAAAAAATATATGTAAAAATAACAAAAAAATATTTATGCCCTTAACCTATACGCCGAGTATGGGCCCATATGCGGCGTATATGTGTCTCATGTGTCCCAAGTGTGTTAAGGAAAAAAATTTGAAGACATACACTGCGTATGGGACCGTACGCCGGGTATGGCCTCCGCCGACATCGGAATGACACCTCGTCTGACAGGTTGATGTCAATGAATGTTTTTTTGCCCTATACGCGGCGTATGGGTCCATACGCTGCGTATAGGGTGGCATGTCAGGGAATGATTTTGCACCCTATACGCGGCGTATGGATCCATACGAGACGTATAGGGCACCCGGGTGTTGATTTAAAATGGGGAGGTGTCCAAATAACCATTCTCTTTACAAATAGACAAATAGTACTATTTAAAAAGTTTGTGACTCAAATTTCATATAAAAAGTTTGTTTAAAATTGGCTAGTTTGTAAAAAAACTGAATTTCAATTGAAACTTCTCCACACAAGCTAATAGTAGTTTATAATTATCCCTTTCATTTCAATACATTATCAATTTAAACTAAACATCTTCATCTAATCATCTTTATTTTCCTTTATAATTAAATCAATGATAAAAATGGCGTCATCTATTAAATGGAATTGAACACTATTGTATTGGACGACTTGGTATAAACTCTTTAACTTTAAGGTTTCAAAGTAAAAGCCTCAATATAGAGTTTATAATTTAGGAATTTTTTATAAAACTTATTGATATTTTTGTTGCTTGATGATTGATTTATATTTTATATTACCAAATTTACATATTCATGTTAGGTTAATAATGGTTAATATTCATCAAACTTTCACTGATTTAGACGTTTGCCCTTAATTTTTGTTTTATTTTTATATGTACTGTAAGTATTTCTTGACCTCTAAAGTTGAGATCCATACAATTTAAATATTCACACACATATCTTTGAGTCATTAATCTGATTTTATTTTTATACGTGTTTCTATTTTACAGTAAAAACCACAAATCAGTCTGCCATTAGATTTTTTATTCTTCTGATTTTGTGACCATTCTTTGTAGTGTGTATTTATTACTACGATTATCGAGATTAAGGGTTCATAGAGTTAACATTGGGGTTCATATTCATTTGTTTCGGTGATCGATGTTATTGTGTTCTTGTTCATGTGCAGAATATGGTGGCGATTTGGGTGTGGGTTGGTTTCAATTTGGTGTTTGTAACTGTATTCCCAATGAGGAAGGATGGAGACATTTTTAGCGGGATTTGGCGGCAAATGATGGTGATATGGGTCGAGAAGTTGGCTGTTGAATGTGGTCCGGATGATTGTAAACAATTGTGAATTGTGTTGGAGACAGGTTAGATGATGGTGGTGTGAAGGTGTTAGTGAATGGTAGTCGTTAGGCGAAGAAGGTATATATGTTTGAATAAATAATTTTTTAAGAATTAACATACTATATTAATAAATTTAGCATGAACTAGTACTTAAAGAAGAAATCTAAATGGTTAAACCATAAAACATAAAAAGTAAAAAGTAAACGTTATAAGAATGAACATTATGTTGCGAAGTTATATATGTGCATTTGTTAATTTATTTAGCTACATTTAAATGTATAATTAAAGTTGTGACTTGTAATTATTCCTACAAGACTACAAGTTGGAAAACAATAACTCGAGAATCGAGAAAACAAAGGCTAAAGGGGCACATAGATTCAGTGATTGTGGTTTTGACACCTCATTTGTTGTGAAATACTAAATTAAACTACGATTAGTTTAGCTTAGCTTCTAACTAAAGTGTTTTAAATTAAATCAAGTGGCGAAACTTGCATGACGGAGCGTTGAAATTTGTAAAGCTGGAATTCGACAACTTGGACTTAGTAGTCACTCACCCCGTAAAAACAGAAATCAAAACGTTGATGAAAATAAAAATGCTGTAACGACAAATTCGAATTATTTAAAATGTATTGTGTTAGAGGGTCAAATATATAAAATTGTTAAAAAAACAAAAACTTGAATCAACTATGACGACGACGATAACTTTTATATTATTATGTCCAAGTTGGTTTTGAATGAAATTCACATCAAAACGTAGATAAAATAAGAGTGTCAAACATGACATTTGGAGTTTTAAAAAATATCATACTTTAAAAGTTATAGAGAAAAAAAGAAATAAAAGTTTGTATGGTTTATTTAAATTCTTTACTTTTCAATTTACTATTTTCTAGTTACATTTTTATTTATTTAAAATGTTATAGTTTATTTACAAAAATTATAGACGTTAAAATTATTATACTACTTTAGGGTAGATAAAGTAATGTGACGATGATATATAAGAGACGGGGGTGCAAGAAGCGTGGAAACATTAGAACAACTCCCTCCTCCTTTATATGGTTCTCGACTTCACACGTCTGGTAAAAATCGACGAAGGTGTGTGTTCAATAATAAAAATACCAATAAAAAATAAATAGTATTCATGCACACTCTTGGGTCAAAGGATACACGGCCATTAGGGCCATAGAATAACAAAATGGGCAAACTATGTTTTTAAAGGTTCATCATTGTTGGTATTTATTATTATTTTACTCTCAAACAGATGTTATTCACTCTACATATATTCTAAAAGTATTATATTTATATATTTTAGTTGAGTACATAATTTCACCGACAAGATGTCTTCTTTTACACTATTTTATAATTAATTGATAGCAGTAGCAGGTGAATCTACTTCATCAGTCACTCTAAAGAATTAAATAAAAATCATCCGGTCATAATAACATCAATTGCTCAATTTTGATTATCATGTTACCATGAAGAGCTACATATATTATGGATTTTATGGTTTTGATATTTGTAAGACGATGTCCATGTTATTTTGTTTCATGAATCGTATGTCTATTTATAAACTTATTAACACTATATTTGGGAATTGAAGCATCATAGATTATTCTAAGGTAAAGTTTTAAAAATGTTCATTTGACTAATTTTTTTTTTAAAATGACCTTTTAACCAGCTCATCCCAAAAGTATTTCTCCCAAATAGAGGCGTCTTTGACCATGAAATACAATCGTCTGAACCCGCGATAAGCGATTCAGATGAAGCCACGTGTCCAAACAGAGTCGTCCCTCTTTTCGGGGAATCAAGCCTATCGTATTCTGATTTTCCTCTCGCGTTCAGACAACCGTGTTTGTGTTTGCACGACCGTGTTTGTGGTCGAACGAACGTGTTTGTGTTTGGATGACCGTGGTAGAAGAATCAGAACACGATCGGCTCTACTCCTGAAAAGAGCAAACACGGTCAAGACAACCCGGCCTATTTGGACAGGCGGCTTCAAATGAGCCGCTTATCGTTGGTTCGAACGACCCTATTTCATAGTCAGAGGTGACTCTATTGTGCAGGGATATTTTGGGGGATGAAATGATCAAATGAACATTTTGAAGAAAAACGCTGATCAATAATGGACATTTTCAAAATTATTCCTTATTCTAAACCACTCATGAACACTCGTAAACCATCAATCTATCATTATCATGATATCTTCGAAGGGTAACACCTCATCTTTTACATTTTATTCTGTAAAGTTTGTGTCACTCTAACATTTTCTTCGGCAAATGTGATTCGTTAAAAGATACAATTATGTATGGAAAATGTAAATGAGAGAATTTGAGAGAGACATTTTCTATAATTATAAAAGATAAATATATTTTTATAAACACATTTTTAAAGTATGTTATTTACCATACTTTTTTGAAACTTTTGAATTTTTATATACAATTGTAATTTTATTTGTAGTTTATATAAAAGCATAAGTAGTTAAGTAAGAGATTGTTTAGTAGTATGTTAATGTTTCCATTAAATTGTTACTTTTGAATCAATCAGAGGTAAATGTGTTTGATTCATTTAAAAAACATCTCTTAATGGTTCATGAAGTCTTTAAATGGGTAAGTTTTAAAAACATATTGAATGATTTAGATGTTACATCTTATTTAGTCAAATCTTTTAAGGCTCAACACAAATCGAGGGTGAGCCCGGTCCATAGAGTTTTCAAGTTCACCTAAAAGTTTACAAGAAAAAGCTAAGGTGGCGATCTATGATGCATCGACCAGTTAATGATGCCCCTAAGTGTAAAACTAAAAAGGAGGAGGGATTTTACTTGTACAAGGTTCAATATGAAACTTTTCTTTATATATAAAACCAAGAAAAATTTAGTGGTCTTCTAATGAAAAGTATACAAAGTGAGAGTGGAATTATTAGGCAATAAGTATTTAGACTTGTCACACAAGGGTTGAAAATATCACGCAAGTGGTGGAATAATCACGCAAGAATGATGAAGTCAGTGATGAAATTATCACGCAAGAATGATAATGATCACGCAAGAACTTCATACACTTCGCACGAGAAATATATTTTGTATAGTAACATGTCCCTATCTAACCAAAGATGGTTAGCTAGGGTTCATATGTTATCTCTGCAATCATCATTCCCACCTATCACTTCGAGCCTCTGTTCATCCAATCAACGACACGATAAATCGATGTATTATTCATATTCGACTTGATTTTGTGTTATTCATAGTCATTTCAAATGGTTTCTGCACGAGTAACAATTATAGCAAATTAAGCATGCGGATTTGAAGTTTCTTAAACTAATCATAATGAATTAGTTGCAATTTCGAAGATTTTGAGTTTATACAGTGTTGTTTGATTAGGAACAATTGTATTTGTATGTTTGCATCATCGTGTTTGTGTTAGTTGCTAATAATTATTGAACATGTCATTTTGATGTTGGTAACTTATTCACAAATGTTGTATTTTTATTTAATATCTATGTTTAAGGCAGATGAATGTGGAAAAGCTTATGAAAATAGCAGGTGTTGTTCGCACCGGTGGTGAAGGTAATGTGAAAAGGTTTGTATCTCTTATAACTTTGTGCTTTATATTTTTTTTTTCTTTTTGCTATATGAAGGTTTACAGGAGGTGTTGGTTCATGATGTTTAAAGAAGGGGAATATCATGCTTTTGTATTGTTTTTGCATGAAACTCAAATGGTTAGTAATATGCAGGTGGAATTAAAAATGTTTTTTTTAATGTGTCATCTATTACTTAATAAATGACATGTTAGTGGGCTTTTATATAAATAACTAATGAAGATAAGTTTTCTGCAAGACTTAAAAGGTATAGCCTTCAAGATGAATATGCTACCACGCTAGGCTATTAGGACTCTTCGTGTATGATGTTTGTTATACTAATTACGATTACATATGAAAGAAATGTTGTTTGGATTTGTGAATGAATTCATCAAGTAACAACATTTTTACCCCAAACTACTTAGGTAGGCTAAAAATATATTTACGAGACCCTTCATCCTTAAAGAGAGAAAATTTTTGGTCAAATTAGACTTGACTCAAGTCTTGTGTAAACAGTAGTAGAATTACTCTTTTTTAAGTCATTAAATCAATAAGATAACTTATAGATTTCACACTTGTTTTAACGTTGAAGTTTCAGCTGTGGTTTGTGACTTGTTTCTTTTTATGAGAAAAGAGGAACATTGTTTATAAAACAACCACCACAGAGGACAAAAGGCTCCATAGCACTTTGAAAAGAATAGGAGTAAATGCAATACTTTGTATAGTAGAAGTTTGTCGCTAATTTTAGTGTTATTAACTATTTTAGTGTTATTGGATTAATTTATTGATCTAGTAAATCATATTCGTGACTAAACGAGTTAGTTGATACGAGAGTACGAGTTCACCTTACAGTAATATGATGGGTCGTATATGTGAGTATGTTTAATTGAGCCTTGTCAAAAATTATGGGCTTGTTTATTTAATTGGACTTGGCACTAAAATTATTGGGCTATTATTTTTGGAAGTCCTATTAATTATAGATAACATCAAGATCCAATAACAGAACATTGCTCATTAGGTTTAAACCAATTCAACTCCCAACCGGCCAACCCCATGCCATCTTATGTCAAGCAGTGTGAATTATATTTAGTTTCTTATGTCAAGCAGTTTGAATTATATTTATTTTCTTACATAAAGCTATGTATATTATCAAAGTCACATTTAACTTTAGAGTTAACAATAATGTTTTGAGATTAATCTTTTTAACGGTTTTACGCCCCCTTCAATATGCGCGTTTGCGGCAAATTTCAACGTTAGTTTTGTCACTATTCTACACCCCCGCCACAACGCAGGGACCCTAATGCTAGTTATGATACAAAATACAACAAAAGACATGTTTAACTGATACATTTGAAAATGACACAATTATAGATAACATCAAGATGCAATAACAGAACATTGCTCATTAGGTTTAAACCAGTTCAACTCCCAACATGTCAAGCAGTTTTAATTTGTCCTCGCTAATCATGTATAGGCATGTTTAGTCTGAACCATACACATGTATTCAAGGACCTAAAATATAAGGAAGTTTGTGTAGCTCTACTACGTGTAGGGTAGTAATCTGAAACTTCATATTCTAGATCTAGGGTTGTATATATAACTCTGACATGCTGACCGTTATGCTAGTTATGATACAAAATACAACAAAAGACATGTTTAACTGATACATTTGAAAATGACACAATTATAGATAACATCAAGATGCAATAACAAAACATTGCTTATTAGGTTTAAGCCAGTTCAACTCCCAACATGTCAAGAAGTTTTAATTTGTCCTCGCTAATCATGTATCGGCATGTTTAGTCTGAACCATACACATGTATTCAAGGACCTAAAATATAAGTAAGTTTGTGTAGCTCTACTATGTGTAGGGTAGTAATGTGAAACTTTATATTCTAGATCTAGGGTTGTATATATAACTCAGACATGCTAACCGTTATGGCTATCTCTTCATCCACCAACAGCTACCCTTCATTTCTCATTTATAATGATAGGAGAGATTCATGACATACATAATAGTTTTCTCAAACATAAGCATAAGGATGCGTATTTATCTAATTTTACTAAACCTCCAACCTTGATTCACCATTTCTAGTCAAATGCCATGAAATTACACACAAAATATACAATCATATGCATAAGTCTTGTAAAAACATGAGGTTTCCCAATATAACATGCTTATAACACCCACAAGGTTTAACATTTCATAAAATTAGAACAAATACACATAATCATTGAAGAATAATCAAGTTTCATCTTTACATTAACATAAACAACATCAAGAGTCATATACTAGTTGTTAATTCATACTAAGTTTCATCTAATCCAAGTAATAATAAGAGTTTAACTCATGAGGCTTACAAAAAACAAATCCAAATTCAAAAACATGGAAGAACTTATAGTAGATCTAAAGGAATTCAAATCAATTTTGAGCGAAAATGGGGTGAATGATGTTAGATCATTCTTGAAAGTGTGAAATCTTCGATCTTGACCTTCAATTCTTCCAAAACTCTTAAAGAAGACTCAAAATCACCTAAGAGGATGAGAGAGGCTAGGGTTTGAGAGAAAATGAAAGTTTTTTTAAAAGGAGTGTATTGGGATTCTAAACCCGTTTTTGGTCAAATATGGCCATATCAGAAATGATATGACTATATTTAGTTTTAGAAATGAGTTGCTTGAAATTTGATAGCTAATATGGGCATATCAGCTTTGATACGGTCATATTAGAAACATTTTTCCTCTTGAACTTTTTCAAATCTTGAGTTTTCTTCACAAAAATCACTGAATTTCCTCTGACAACTACAAAATTCAAATAAATAAATTATAACAAAAATAACTTATAATGCAAAGAAATATGTATTGTAAGCATATATAATTATTAACATATCAGTTATGCTCCATCTTTAACGAGTCAAATAGGTAAACGTAAAATATATAACTAAATGAAATTGATCTTGTTGGTCACATGTGTCGAAAAACGACATATTTTCACAAGTCTAGACAAAAAATATCATGCATTAACCCAAATATGATCTGATGCAAAAATCTATCTGTTTAACCAAACCTCACCCATTTGACCCATTCGTTTGCCGCCTCTAGTATTCTCTTAGTTTGTATGTTTGGTTAAGATTGCGAAATTGTTAAAATTAATGTTTATCAAAAGGGTTGCGTTTTACATGCTCCGATAATATGGAAACTTGAAGAATTTAGCAAAGCAGATCCAAAAGCTTGCGCCAGGTGGCATAGGTGAAGGCGTTGCTACCAAATCAGCACAAGAGGATGATGATGAAGTCCTAGAACTTGTCGCTGCGAGACTTTCAAAGCTGCTATTGAGAAAGGACAAAAATCATAGGTTATTTGAGGTGCATGTTTTGTTGCTTGTTATATTTGCATTACTATTAATCACCCTTTTTATTTAAAAAAGTGTATTTGTTTTGTTGTTCTCTTTGTAACTTGTAGGGATAGTTATGATGTTTTACTAGTCCTTTTGTACTAGTTTCTAGACCATACGATCATACACAACCTTGAATTGACCTTAGAGGGGACGAGAAGCAAGATGAAAGGTGACGAGATCGACTGGTACCGGTTAAATTATCGTAGGTGAATATCCTAAGGCACTTTTAAGGATGATACAATCATCCAGTTCTTAAACCCTAAAGGTACCATCTGTAAGAGTAAGAGGTGTTTAGTTTGAGGGTTTGGATTTGATAGGGTTTGGGTATGTTTGATTCAAGGGTGTGGGATTAAAGAGATATGGTTGACCCCTAAAAGGTTGGGTATCATCCCTAAAAGGTTGGGTATCATCTATACCCAACTATATAGTTATGGGTAGAATTGCATATCCACACCAATAATAATTCCTGAGTATGAACCAAATATAATCATATTTTGGTTGCCTGTTATTTAGCTTGAGTTTTGTTTGTCTTTAGTTCAAGCTTCTATCGGTGTGAACCCATGGGTAGTTAATGGTTCTCCTCAAATAAAGAGTATGTTGCAATTCTTTATTTTATTGAAGTTATTCTAATGTATATGTAATTCTTTGGATTTTATCAAAACAACTTGTTTCATGTTCTCCAAAGTAAAACATCTTTAATAATGTACAGTTTAATTATTAAGACTATCCTGATTTGGGGTATGTTAAACTTAAACTAGTCAAATGTGCAAATCTAAAAATCTTAGCTAAAAACAAGGCTTGTTGAGCGGGTTGAAACACGATTTATTTGTAACATTGTTAAATGGCAAGATAAGTTAAATGAATTTATTAAAAGGCTTAGCTATGTTTTAATTCAATCCTCTAAATCGATTTATTAAATAAGTTAAATGAAATGGCATGATATGGTTTTTGTATTAGTACTTAAAACATCATTTATATGTAATATTGTAAGAAATGTACATATAAAAATGTTAGTGGCCTAGTGGGTCAACCTGATCTGGCTCGTTTGCTAACTCTTTGGATGTAACATGTTTGGTTAGCTTTACCAGATTACTCAAAAATCTTTTTTATTTTAATTATGGTATTTCTTTTTGATAGATTTACAAGATATTCTCCTTAGAATTCTCAACCAACTAGGTATGTTTAAATGTTCTTATATTTTTTCTAGATGTAGCGATGTTGATTTGTTTACTTTTGAAGTATTGATTTGGGTTATCCTCCATCTCTAACAAGTCAAATGTGTAAAGGTAAAAAAAATATAGCTAAAACTGGATCTTATTGGTCACATGGGTCGAAATACATCATATTTACAACTAGTTTGAACAAAAAATGACATGGATCAACCCAAACATGATCTGATGCAAAATTCTACCATTTTAACCAAACCCCACCCGTCTGACCCATTCATTTCCATTCTCTAGTATTCCTATAAATTATGTGTTTGATTCAGTTTTTTGAATTGTTAAACTAACATTTGTTAAACTAGTTGTCTTTTACAGGCCCAGATAATCTGAAGAACCTGAAGAAGTTAGCAGAGCAAATCCAGAAGCAGGCCCCAGACGACGCAGGTGAAGGCACTACCACCAAATCAACACAAGAGGATGATGATAAAGTCCTAGAACTTATTGCTAGCAAGACTTTGAAGCTGCTAATGAGGAAGGACCAAAATCATAGGTTAATATGAGGTGCATGTTTTGTTGCTTGTTATATTTGTATTAGTGTCAATCACCCTTTTTAGTTAGAGAAAGAGAATTTGTTTTGTTGTTTCTTTGTAACTTGTTGTGATATTTATGATGTTTTACTAGTCCTTTTGTACTAGTTTCTAGACCATATGATTATACACAACCTTGAATTGGCGTCAGAGCGAACGGGAAGTAGGAGGAATAGAGATGGGACTGGCTGTTACCAGTGTAAACACTACCACAGGCGATCGGTTCACCTTCATGCGGTGAATCTCTCAAAGCCAACCAGCTTGTGAATGTTAACGACCACTATTGTTTTTTAGTTAATAAAAAACAACCCCTATGTATAATTTAACATTTTCATATTTTACTTGTTGTTTTATCCTTCTCTCAAATATCAGCCCAAATTTAGATGTTCGCATCACCATTTGGTAGAGGTGTGCATGGGTTGGTTTAATTCAGTTTTGGTTTTCAGAACTGATATAACTAACTTGGGGTTATTAACGTTTAACCACTAACCTGGTTTAGGGTTCAAATTTTGGCATTGACAAATTATTGCTAACTTGTTGTTGCTAACTTCTAACCACTAATCTGATGTTAAAAAAACTAATATTTCAGTTTTTGGGGGGTTTCAAAACCGTTTGGTTTTGTTTTTTTTGGTTTTTACTTTGGTTTCAGTTTTGCTTTTCCCTTTTGTTTTAGTTATGCTTTGGGCTTTTAAAATCATTACTTTATCAATCTTTAATAAAATATTTTATATATATTTATAAATTACTTGCATTTAAGTAAATCACAATCCATAAAATATAAGAAAATATATAATATTCTTATCACATTATTACTATTATATCTTATAAACCAGTTTGGTCGGTTTTGGTTTGGTTTTTATTTGATTTTCGACTTTTGGTGTGGTTTAGTTACGGTTCGCTGGGTTTGGTTGTCATATGGTTCGGTTCGGTTTTTCAGGTTTTTGTATTCGTCAAAACTGAAACCAAAAATTTGGTTTTTGGAAAAATCGAAACCCGAACTGTAATTTTTTGTTTAGGTTTAGTTTTTTTCGGTTTACTTGCGTCGATTATTCTGGTTACGGTTCGGTTATTTTGGTTATGCACTCTCCTACCATTTGGTTTAAAATACCAAACTTAATGTGAAATATATAGTATTTTGTGTATTTTTATTGTTTACTTGCATGAAAGAGTGTTTGTGTAAACTGAATAGATGACTATCAAGACATCCAACTTTTTTGTGTTTTTAATGTGAAAGCATATGTTGCCACCATCGTCGTCCTGCCACCAACCACCCTTGATACCCACATCATTGTTATCATTTCCATCATTATTACAAGTTACAACAATCAATGTTGCAATCACCACCACTGTCACAACAACCTTATCATTGCTGCTATCCCACCCCCACCATCAACGACCTCCATCGTTGTCATTGTCACCTTTGCCAACGCCACAACCCTAGGTCATTGGCACAGTTCGACGCACACGCGATCCTCATGTTCTCTTGTCCCCCCGCTACGAATGGCGAAAATGGAAATGATGGTGGTGGTGGTTGTAACTGCTAGGTGGGCAACGCTGTGCAACATGACAACAATGGATGGCAGGGGCTAAGACGAAATTCAATGAAAATTCAAATTAGTTTGATGGATTTTGATTTATTAGATTAAAATTTTCTTTTTACAAATTTAAATTCTAACTATAATTTATATGATAAATTCTAATCCTTCAAAAATTCTTCAAGAACCAAACAAACTCTTGGTGTTTTGGTTCTTTCTTTACTTAGTGTTTTCAAATAATGTTTTTATAGGTGTTAATTTCAACTCATTAACTCATATAAATCTTATATTGGATTATGTTTAATTTTGAAACGGGTCTTAAATAGTCAAAACTAAAAGTGAAACATGCCAAATTTTTGTTGTAGTGAGATGTATTTATTTGTATGAAGTCTTCAAAATAATGAGTTAACAAAAACAAACTTATTATTATAATTTTAAATTTTGGTTTCATTGTTTTATTGTTATAGTTAAAATGTTGTAGTGAGAGGTATTAAGCATCCATGACAAAATCACTCTTTGACCGGAACTTTGTTTAAAATAGGTACCTAATATTTTATTTTTACGATTATTAAATACGGTTATTATTATATAATTATCTTTGCCCTTTATTCTATATTTATAATATTATTATTTTTGTCCAACACACCCCTTTAAACTAGTAAAAGAAGAAAGGGACTACCTAAAATAGTAGCCACTAGCCACCACCCATATGCTAAACTCAAATGACTTTCACTAAAAACAAAGTTTGTAAATGACTCTAGCTAAGATTGTATGGTTATATTTTTTACTTAATGTTGACTTTCAAAAAAGTATAAACCATATATATTATTAAGGTTAAACAAGCTCAAGTTAAGCTCAAACCTAAATTGAACTCCTTCAATAAACCAACTTGAGTTAAACCATATTTATATACATATGATACAGAATATGACACAAAAATTAAATTAAATCGTATATTATGTTATACATATAGCTATAATTATTATATTAACAATTTGCATAATGCAAAGTCCTCGTGCACAGGGTACAACATGCAATGCAATACATGACTTCTATCTTGTTTTTCTGTTAATTCACACTAAGAAATTTATAATTTCAATCTTATTTAGTTATATCTACACTTTATTCTTCAGTCTTATCTATTTATCTTTTACACACAAACCTTTTTTTGTTTTTCACTTATAATTTGTAAAACTTAACGTTTTACAAAATTCTGAATGTCCGGTTGCAATATGTTTATTTTTATCTATATTTCGATCTAAATTCCATTAAAATGGAGTTGTACGCTGTATAAAATCCAATTTTTTTGTTCTTATTTTTATCATTTTTATTTGTTTCGGTTTTTCCGTTGTGGTTTTGCCACAACCACAGGTTTGCGAATTGTGTATTTTAATATAAAGTTTTGAATGTTATGAACGACGTCTAGGTTTCATTTTTCTTACTCTTGACACATGAGTTTATAATAACGTTCCAACGTTAGTTTTTTCATGTTTTTACACTCATCACAACACGTTGTTTTTAATACTAGTTATAGATATATTAATAAAGACTCCCATTTATACATTGAAATTAATTTAAAAATAATAATAATAAGGGAGACTTAGACCTTGTAAAAGCTACTCACTTAACTTGAGCTTAAGTTAAGGCATTTGGCCTAGTGGTAGTAGGTATTTGGGAGTATGGAACACGTGTCCATTTTTAAAAATTTGAAAGTTTAAGTCTTATAATTTATAAAGAGATACAAATTTAAAAATAAGTTATAACGAATGTTTGAACTGTTAAAAAAAATCTGAAACTAAACGAGCTAAGTATATCAAATACGTGAAGACATGTGAGCATATATTTTGAAAAAAAGCTGTTCGTGTTCAGTTTGATTGAACAAGTTATGTTTGAATTGACATGTTTAACATGTTTAATTAAACAACAAGTCTGACTCGCATAACTTTTTAATAGAACATATCAATCCACTAACTGTTTATGACCCTGTTAACCCATAAACAAATTTGTTAACAAAAGCTCTAATAAAGAAACTTGTTCTTATACTCCCAAATTGGACACCTGATGATAAAAATGTTCCTTTTATGAGTCCGACATCGACAAGGAAGCTGGAATTGCAATGGGATCAGTAGAGTATTTTCTATGTTCATTAATTACTAATATCAAGCTTATTTTATATTGTCGAATCTTAGTTTTGTATTGTTTCTTTCTGTGCTAGTCATCGTCGCTTTTATGATGCAATTTTTCACCGTTATCTAGAGCATTCAAAGTCCGTTCTTCATATATATGTGAGTTGGTGTCTTGTATTATGAGAATGATTGTGAGTGAAAGATATGAAGATTGTACCGTGTGTTTTCCCATATTTAGGAAAACACTTTACAATCCTCATAAATTTTTTAATATTTCTGAAAATGCTTGTGACTGGATGAGAGAAAATATAATAATAAAGGTATGAAAAAATATTATTTAATTAAAAAAAATAGTAATATATAATATAATTATAAAGATGAAGATAAAAAATTGATTGTGAATGCTTAAAAAAAGATAAAAATACTCTATTTTTAGCACTAAATAACCGTTGAATAATTGGGTATGCTATTAATTCTCATTCTCATAGATCATAAATAATATTTTACAATCTCATAAAGCACAAAGGGCAACACCACGTTTTCCAATATATTCTTTTACGCTACTTACCATACAATAATTTAATTCAAGATTGGTTTCTCAAGTGACAAGTGCACTCTTGAATGACGTGGCATATTTTTTGACGGTCGAATTTAAAAAACCTTTTACGTATCATATTTAAAGAAACATGCATGAATATTCTTGCGAGTTTTGACTTTAAATTTAACACCCTAAATATATAATTTCAAATAAGTTATCATATATGTGATAATTGATGATTTTACATGGTTTACGGGGCAGGGTTAATAGTTCTTTTAATTTTGGTTTTATTATTTTTTTATTAGTAGTTGTAATTTTAATCCGTTAGTTTAAAGCTTTTTATTTTGTGTTTTTTAAAATATTTACTTTTGTCTTTCCTATAAGAATAGTCAAGTTTCGTACCATTCCATATAACTTATTTAACACCTAAATTGACAAATACATGTTTATATTTATTTTAAGTCTGAACTTTGAAAGCATGAACCCGTATGATTTTTATATTGATTACAAAAAATTAACTAGAAGTATCATATATATACTTAGTTATTTTTAATCAAGGTTATTTCTATTAAATTATCATATAAATTGACACGACTAGAAGGTGGGACTCGTTAAACGTCTTCTAATAATTTACTAGAGTTATCTCTTGTAGATGTGGACATGTCGTAGTATGAATTTTATCAACTACTCAATATTTTTCTTAATACAAAAATATGTATATTAACAATATTTTTCTTTATAAAAATAGACTAAAGAAATGGAATCCAACTTAAATAAATAAATACTTCAGATTTAAAATTGGATATGATCTCCAAGTTATGGAATAAACGATAATGGGTAAAGGAATATAAGTAAATGGACTTACAACTCATCTTAAATTCAAATTCGTTAAAAACAAAAACACAAATCCGATCCTCATTCTAAACATTTCCATTCCATTTGTGGAATCACCTTCTTTATGAAGTTATTCTATCTTTTAAGTTCTAACCTACGAATCATTTATGCACATACTAAAATGGTATTTTTATTTTTGACTATTAATACAATATATTTAGGTGAACATAGCAAGAAAAACATAAAATGTGCTAGTAACAACATATTACATTTTTGTTTGTATACGGATGAAAAATCTTTTAGTATATAACTACACAGAAAACTCCTAAAGATATTTTCACTACGATAGTAGGTAACAAACAATTAGATATTTTCAACCATATTACAAAATATCTATGATAAACATCTCAACTCATTTTTTCATTAAATAACCGTGTAGAATTCTAAATTTCATCAATTATCACTTGAATCCATGTGATACACAAACCTATTTTACAACTCAACGTTATACTCATGTATCATCATAAAAAGCTCCCCGTTAACATAATATGACAAGTTCAAACGAATTACCGCCATTAGTCCTTCATTTCCTTTGCGTATCACACACACACACATATATATATATATATATATATATATATATATATATATATATATATATATATATATTAACCAACAATTCCAACAAACACTGCAACTCATATAATGCATCAACATATTCTTTTTATCACATTTCCTATTCAAAAAATAAAGTCCATTAATCGAATATAAAAAAACATAAAAGAGATGCATGATCTACACCCGATAAGAGCTCTACACTGTATAGAATATATTTTAGTCACGAGATCGATCGATACTCATAGATATATAATTAGAAAATATATGCCGGATATTATTTTATTATAATATTCTCCTTCAAATTTCCATATTCAAACAAATATTATAATAATTATGACGTCCTTTGGTGCAAACATAAGGTCACATATTATTATCATTATTATGTGTCCACCCTGCAATCCATGTATGCAAAGTGCAAACATCACCCTCCACCATAACAACAAGTTTTTGTTAAAGATCGATAGATAGAGCTTCGGGTGGCTCCCAATTTCCCCAATTTCCCCAATTTTCCACCAATTTCCCTTTTTATCTTCACATCCCTTCATTCGCTCTCGTTCGCCACACGATTTTCCCCCTTTTTCTCTCTCTTATTTCATCTCTTTTACTCCCAATTTACATGTTCTTGCTCCTCTTCTGTTCTCCTGATTTGCCTCTGTGATTAGCATGTCTCTTCAGTCTGTAGCTCATGTTAATGGCTACTATCTAAAACCCACTTCCGTTTTCGCCTCCAAAAGGGATATTTTGTTCACTGATTTCGTCAATTTGGAGGCTAAACGAAGTAATCGGAGGTTAGTTAAGGGTTTTGGTGGGTTGCGGAAGCAGAGGAGGAATTGGTCGGCTTCGATCAAATCGGTTCTTGATTTTGATCATGTTGATTCGAAACAGTCTTCTGATTCGAAATTTGAGGTGTGTGATTTTGTTCTTTTGATCTTCGTTCATTGTTTCGATTGATGGTTTTTTTGTAGATTGATTTTGTTTGATTCTACGAGCAAGATTCTGTTTTGTACAGAGAAATTGATTAGTATGCTTTTAAAAAAAATCGAGAGTTGACTAAATTGAGCATCTGATAATGCTGTTGTAGTGCTTTATTAAATATATAAACTTGGGTTGATGATAAGTTTATTGATGATCAATTGACTGTGAAAACAACTTATCACACCCTACGGTGTGCAGATTGAACACTTATCTTCATCTAAACACTCAAAAGTGCTTTTCTGCTTGTAGAAAATGTAATAAGCAGATAAGCTGTTTATATAAGCTATTATAGTTGACTAACTGTAATACTAGCTTTTGGTAGATGTAATGATTGACTGTTAAATCACTTTTTGTTTACACTTTGTAGTCAAATTACACTTATAAGTGACAGCATGTGAGTCATGTTTATTCGCTTTTTTCCTCTCAAATGGATAAGGTGAACTTGTGTTAATCAGCACCACACTATGATCAACTGGTCTTTAGCCTAATAGTATCAGTTCATCTCCACGAACCCTAGTGGGTCACCTGGGCCAAATTATCTAGATGCCCTTTTTCACAACAATCACGTATCCAATAAGTAATTAGGTGTATGCCCCTTTATGTCATTCTGAACTTTTTAGCTACAACTACTTCTACCAAACACTTATATGCAACTCACAGCTCCAGTTACTTTTGCCATATATACCCTTAACATACTAGAGATTCAGTTTCTTTATCATTTTTGTAATGACTTACTTCTCTTTAAATGATACCTATATAATTGTGTTTTTAGGTTGCAAAATTGGAAGACATATTAGCCGAAAGAGGAGCATGTGGGGTTGGGTTTATTGCTAATTTGGACAACAAGGGGTCTCATGAAATAGTTCAAGATGCACTCACGGCTCTTGGGTGCATGGAACACAGGGGCGGGTGTGGGGCTGATAATGATTCGGGTGATGGGTCGGGTTTGATGACTTCAGTTCCATGGGAATTTTTCAATAATTGGGCTGTAAAAGAGGGCATAGCTCCCTTTGACTCACTGCATACAGGGGTAGGAATGGTATTTCTTCCACAAGATGAAAAACTTATGGAACAAGCCAAATCTGGTAAGTTATGGTATTCTGGTAATTGTTAGTTATTAAAAGGACATCCTGCCCGAATTGAAGCAAAATTTGCATTTTTCATGATTTAACTTTAATTTTAGGCTTAACTATAAACCAGTGCACGCTTTATTACTAATTGTAGCAGCAAATGATCTCTTCAAATGGTAGCAGATGATTTGCTGATTCTTCAATAATTAACAATGCGGTACCTTATTTGTTAATTAAGTGTATATGAATACACCAAGTGACATTTGATGTCGTATTTAATATTTTTTGACATATGAAATTCGGAAAAGATATTATTTTATAACACATCCGCTTATGTTTTTTTATTTTATAAACTTCTATTGATAAAAATAACATATAGTAAAATAAATGAAATATAACTAACTACTTCCCTCATAATACTAAAAATCTCATGAAGAGCTACAAAACTATGGTACTAGCATTATTCTCATTGAATGGGTGTTTAGATGTGTGTTCTGAAATATTAGAATTAGATAATCGACTATAATAAACAGGCTGTAGAATATAGGGTTGGATGTGCTTTCGTTGTTTGAAGTTGTAGTAATCAGATACCTAGATGTTTGAGCATTTGAATTTTTTTTTTTTGAGAATACAAAGAACTTTTTTATAAAATTAGAGGCTAAAAGTATAAATGTTTTTCTTTTATAGCTTTGGCAGTACACACCCTTTATGCTTCTAGCAGCACATATGCTACCCCTAATACAAGTTTGTGAAACAAGGATAATCATTTTGTGGATGACAGTTAAAGTGCGACAAGCTTAGCTAAAGCTGATTATTTGACCCCTAATAATTAGATATTCAGAAGCAGAAAACGTTTCAAGATACAAAACCAAAAACTCTTTAAAGATTAGCCAATTCTTACATATTCATATATCAGTGATGTCATCATGTAAGTGTGGTTTATCATTCACAATATGTAACTGGTTCTTTTTCTTTTGGTGATGTTTATTTAGTTATTGTAAATATCTTCAATCAAGAGGGTCTTGAGGTGCTTGCGTGGAGGTCTGTTCCTATTAATACGCCAATTGTTGGTTACTATGCAAGAGAAACAATGCCAAATATACAACAAGTTTTTGTTAAAATCGTCAAAGAAGATGACGTTGATGATATTGAACGGGAGTTATATATATGTCGTAAATTGATTGAAAAAAAAGCTAGTTCAGAAACATGGGGAAATGAACTTTATTTCTGTTCATTATCAAATCGGACCATAGTGTATAAAGGCATGCTTCGGTCTGAGGTTCTTGGAAAATTCTACTATGATCTCCAAAGTGACGATTATAAATCACCTTTTGCAATTTACCATCGGAGATATAGTACAAACACAAGTCCTAGGTGGCCACTTGCTCAACCAATGAGGCTTTTGGGTCATAATGGAGAAATTAATACCATACAGGTTAGAATGCACTGAATTATTTTTAGTCAAGACTCAAGAGGTGGTAAATGAGCCGGTGGGTGGGTGGGGGTAAAGGGTCAACATGGGTTCGGATGAAAACCGGTAATTTTTGGTACAAGTTCAATTGGATTGACATTAAAAACTTTTGCAAACGTTCTGTATGTTCTACAAATCAGCACATACGAATATATATATATATATATATATATATATATATATATATATATATATATATATTAATTATGTGAATGAAAATCTAATTTTTTAATAAAATGATTAGGTTGTTTTATGTATTAAAATGCAGAATGGGTTACCCATTCAACCCAGTTTACTTGTTTTCTTTTAGCTAGCTTTTACTTTTTATTATGTGACGTGTTTGACCTATTATAGATGTAAACATACCTGTACCAACATAGTCGTTGGTAAACATGATTCGGGTCAAAACCTACATCATTTGGTACTTGTGAGGTTGGATTAATCTGGAACACTTTCTATCCCGTATATTTGCTTATATTATAAATGATTAGTTTGTCAAATATGATTATAAAATTTAGAATATTTTCATTATAATCTAATTTTTTTTGAGGTTTTATGTTTTAAAAATTCACCTTGGGCGACTTTCAATCCATTTGAGGAGTTGCACATTCATTAGTGTGCACTGAATTACAACCTCAGCTTCATTCCGATGTGGCATCCGGTGTTTATTCTTTTCATGGGATGTTGATACTCAATTTTATTTTTATATGTTAAAACTTAATGCAGGGAAACTTAAACTGGATGCAATCTCGAGAAAACTCAATTAAGTCACCCGTGTGGCGGGGTCGTGAGAATGAAATTCGTCCTTTTGGAAATCCCAAGGGATCCGACTCGGCAAATCTTGACAGTGCAGCGGAAGTAAGGCATACAATGCCTTTTATTTAATTAAAATTGTATATATAATTCTAACTCATAAGACTTTTATTACAACTATTCCCAGTTGTTTATACGAAGCGGGCGTACTCCTGAGGAAGCTATGATGATTCTTGTTCCTGAGGCATACAAAAATCATCCGACTTTGTCAATCAAATATCCCGAGGTATATATGTTGAAACACATGCTTTAGACTTATTTTCTTTCGTGAACTGGAAAATCCTAACACAAACTTGTCCCTGTTGGTGCTTTAGAAAAATATTATATTTCATAATAGTTTCTAGGCATTCAGTTACAAAGGATGTCCTTATAAGATGCTGAATTTGGTAGTTACGTCAAAAAAGTCTAAATTCCAAAATATGTCTTAAATACCGGAAATATTACTAAGTATCATCATCAGATTAATGGGACTCCCTGATTTAAAGTGATTCAAATTTAGACCGAAGCAAAATAAAAATAATTTTAAGTATTGAAATTGGAGGAAAGTTGATAATGGATCTCCAAATGTGTTGGTTGATTTTAATTCTAGTCTCTTTAGTGGTTTTTATTATCTTTTTCTTGTTTGAACAGTAAACTCAACACACCTTACATCTTTTTAGGTTGTTGATTTCTACAACTATTACAAGGGTCAAATGGAGGCTTGGGATGGACCTGCTTTACTCCTATTCAGGTAAAATAAGTTGTTTACATATTACTACCGACTCCTTTGTTGATCAATCTGAAATATATTTATCACATTATACAACAGATGATTTTGACGTTAGGAATATAAATCTGGTCCACTTTTCATCGTAAACATAGTTTTCTTATTTATTGTAACAAATTTTAGGCATGTCAGGTGAAATAAAAATTCCTTGTAATATTTGTAACTAATTGCAAAAAGCTTTTCTACATATATAACTTCTTTAACAATTTTCTTAATTGTCTACATGGAATCTGCTATTTACACGTATATTCTATATTTACATTTATATAACCCAAAACAAAAACATGTGTTGGAAAACAGTGATGGTAAGACAGTAGGAGCTTGTCTTGATCGAAATGGACTTCGCCCTGCTAGATATTGGCGGACTGTTGACAATGTTGTTTATGTTGCATCAGAGGTAAGTTTTTTGTATTTATTTCTGGCAAAAAAGATATCATGCATATATCTTGAATTGGTGACTTACAATATTTAAATGCAGTTCAGACATAAAATTTGGGACACAATCTGGATATATAATTTAAAAACGTTGCCATAAAAATCAAATTGGAGTGAACCACATGCATATTTTAATCTAGTTGAGTTTTGGATATCAAAGTTATATGTTAATGTTTTCAGTATCCTTATGCTATTTGAAAGAAAGTCGTATATGTGTTACGACTGTCTCCATGGATAGACACAGCTAGTTATTATATAAACATTTAAGCTTGGATTTGCATTTTGGAACTAAATATATTATATTGCAATTTGAAATCACAAATAAGTTTTGATGTTGGGATAAAACAATTCTACTCAAGGTTATCTAATTATAGGGGTCAAGTAGGTATTTTGATAATTTGTTTCATACCAATTGCACCAAAACTTATAATCTGAGGTTTAACTTTGTTATCTATTTACTCCTTATATTAATGTAGGTGGGAGTTGTACCAATTGACGATTCAAAAGTTACAATGAAAGGGCGTTTAGGTCCAGGGATGATGATAACCGTTGATCTAATCAATGGTCAGGTTTGTACCAATATTATACCTTTAAGCTGTGTTAGTTGGAACTACTTACGAGCATTTTTTAAAATTTAGGGGAGGCCATATGAAACCGTTTTCTTATTAAATGACTGATTTGGGTTGTCTCTTAAGTTTGATCTCAAATAGGTCATAAAAAAATAAGTTAGAAAGGAATCATCTGAATGTTGCTCAAAGTCTATTTTTAATGCACACAACTTACTAAACTTTTTTACTTTAAGATATAATTATGAAGGTATTATATTGTTTTCTAATCATAATTAACACATTGATTATCTATGAAAAATAAAACTAGACAAGAAAGTATTTGTGGGTCCACCCAAACCAACATGGTCCCATCTTGCCACGTCCAATATTATTTCATAATTTCTCTGGTTTATTCACCAGACTCTCTTTTGTAGTGTAAAGTAGAAGAAAATTTGGTCTGAATAGTGTTCGCCAATGCAAATATCTAACTTTCAGAAAGATATATTGAGTGAATATCTGTTGATAATTGAACAGGTTTACGAGAATACCGAGGTTAAGAAAAGAGTTGCTTTATCAAGTCCTTATGGAAAGTGGATAGCTGAAAACATGAGAATTTTAGAGCCTGCAAATTTTCTCTCATCCCCAACTATGGAGAATGAAACAATCTTGCGTCATCAACAGTAAATATTTTAAATATTACTCTAATAAGTTTGGTTTTTGTAATCATAATTAAGACATTATTTATATGTCTATGGTTGATTTATTAAAGGGGTTGATGTGGGTTATGTTTTATCTCAAAAATTTAAAATAAACAAATTGTGTCAAAGGGGTAAAGTCACCCAATGTCTACTTTTAATGCATATAACTTCCTAAATTTTTTTATTAGAAGAATTCAGATCAATATCGTAAAAAATGGTTTTTGTTATCATAATTAATGCATTGATTCTCTCTTTATAGTTTTTAAATAATCACAAACAAGTGTTTTCTGTGGCCTGTTTTGACCCATACTAAAAGGTGACCCTTTTCAACCTGTTACACAACCCACCCAACTGCCCATCTTGCCACCTTCACAAATATTACTAGACCTGATGATAATAGCTGACATTCAACAAATAATAAAGGGCAATTGTTGAAAAGCCCTATGGACTATCACTGAATTGTAAATTAAGTCCTCGAACTTTATTTTTGCATGATTAAATCCCGGACTTATAAAAATAATAGCAAGGTCCCAGGACCTTACTTATTAGACAAAAGTCAAATCTTTTTTGTATGATTAATCCTTTTACTAATGGTTCAATGAAGAGGTCCTTGGCTTTTGTGTTATGAAGTCCCTAAACTTTATAAAAAAGGACATTTTCATTGAGTTTTAAAGTCTATGGATTTAATCATGCAAAAATAAAGGGCAATTGTCAAAAAAAAGCCCTATGGAATTAATTTTTGCTTGATTAATTCCCTGGACTTCTAAAGTTAACGATAAGGTCCTTGTAGTTTATTCTTAAGAAAAAAAAAGTTTAGCTTCTTAAAGTTTGGTAGCATGATATTATTTTGCATATGAATAAGTCACAAAACGTTTTAAAATGGAATTCTCATTAAGTTTTAAGAACTCCTTGATTTTTATCATGCAAAAATAAAGTCCCATGACTTATGTGCAAACTCATATAAAGTCTATATGGTATTTTTTTTTTTTCGAAGGCCCTATTATAAACTGATCTTATATAGTTGTTTTGTGACCAATCCGTTTTGATATGATTAGGGCATTCGGTTACTCTAGTGAGGATGTCCAAATGGTTATTGAAAGCATGGCTTCAGAAGGGAAGGAACCTACATTTTGCATGGGAGATGATATTCCTTTAGCTGTATTATCTCAAAAGTCACATATGCTTTATGATTATTTCAAACAACGGTTTGCTCAGGTTTCTAACATTATCTTCTTTTCATCTATCTTGTTCTAAACTTTTATCTTTCATACTGTTTCTACAAATTTGTAATTTTAAGTCACATGATGACGGTTGGCATACAAGTTGTGGGTGCCTAATTTATTATTAATTATCTACAGGTGACAAATCCTGCAATTGATCCACTTAGAGAAGGATTAGTGATGTCACTTGAAGTCAATCTTGGTAAGCGTGGGAACATATTAGAAGTTGGACCTGAAAATGCCTCTCAGGTAAATACCATGTTGATCAATATGTTCCGTTCAAAATTATTTTATTAAAGTTATTTCTTTTGTTATTATTTTCCTCAAAAATTTATGCAAATGGTATTTTTGGGCAGGTGACTTTATCCAGCCCTGTACTTAATGAAAGTGAGCTTGAATCATTATTCAAGGATCCAATTTTGAAAGCTCAAACTATACCGACATTTTTCGACATACGAAAAGGGCTTGATGGTTCATTGGAAAAAACACTGAATAAGATATGTGAAGCTGCTGATGAAGCTGTTAGAAATGGTTGCCAGCTACTTGTTCTATCTGACAGAGCTGATGAACTAGTAAGCACTATGTGTATATGTATATATGTATGCATATATATGTTTTAGAGAATATTGACCAATTTACTTATTGAATGGGAATGTCTGGGTTGTGTTTATCTCAAATGGCTCAAAAAATTTCTTTAGCTAAAAGTGGAAGGGGTTGAACGAGCCAAACGAGTTTAAAGTCACCCTAAGCCTAATTTCAAGACATACAGCCTCCTTAATGGTTTATATTCAAAGCTATAGATTTGTGTAGTATTTTTCAATCAATATTTACCCATTAATTATTTATAATTCTTTTAGAGAAATGGACAGAAATCTGTTTGAGGACTGTGCGAGCCGGTTTTGACCCCTATTAAAATCGAACTGTTTCTATTTGTTGTCAGATTCACTCCTCTTGACACTTGAAAACTGTTTATATATATATATATATATATATATATATATATATATATATATGTGAACAATTAATATGAAATGGGCTGTGAATGTACACCTTTTGTCCA
The DNA here is from genome assembly GCA_025506505.1 of Flaveria sonorensis. Classification (NCBI taxonomy): domain Eukaryota; kingdom Viridiplantae; phylum Streptophyta; class Magnoliopsida; order Asterales; family Asteraceae; genus Flaveria; species Flaveria sonorensis. The sequence continues at coordinate 72,216,894 of CM046423.1, forward strand.
CCATGGGACTTGAACCCTCAACAACATGGGAGGGACACCTTTTCTACACATCTTGGTATCGTTAGGCCATGGGACATGTAGTGAAAAATGTTCATATGATTTAATCATTTTGTGTTATATTCAGCGGCTGATGTGCATTTTCATGATCTTTTGTGTGTGTGTGTATGATTGGCAGGAAGCCACACGTCCAGCTATCCCGATACTTCTTGCTGTAGGTGCGGTCCACCAACATTTAATACAAAATGGGCTGCGAATGTCTGCTTCAATTGTTGCTGACACTGCTCAGTGCTTCAGTACACATCACTTTGCTTGTTTGATTGGATATGGTGCAAGGTATACTTAGTATTTTCTGGCATATATGTGTAAATGTGTCAATTTGGGTTCTATACTAATGATACCGGGTGAACTTTACTAAAGTAGCTAAAAGGTAACAAGTCAAACAGTTTAAAAGTCACCCAAAGCGTGCTTGGAGATGTTGACAGCCTCCTAAGTTTCATTGTTAAACAACTGGATCTTAATTTAAGTAAATTGGTTTTGTGGTCGTGTTTGATATGTTACTTTTATACAAAAAGTGGTCAACCCAACCCATTTTGGCACATATTATTTAATATATTAATTATTTATGCGTTTTGTATTTTGATATGTTAATTATATACAAAAAGTGTTAGCAGGTCAACCCAACTCATTTTGCCACATATTATCATATATATTAATTATTTATGCATTTTTGTTTTACTGTTTATAGTGCTGTATGTCCTTACTTGGCATTTGAGACATGTCGACAATGGCGTTTGAGCAAGAAAACTTTAAACCTTATGCGGAATGGGAAAATGCAAATGGTTACAATTGAAAAGGCTCAAAACAACTTCAAAAAGGTGTGCATATATTAATAGTTTTACTAAATAAACTATTGCATATATTAATAGTTTTACTAAATAAACTAGTGTACTATGAGTAGGAATTTTATTTTAGTAGGCCTTTATATCGTTTGGTAACATAACTTCAAATCCTTTATGATATTCAGGCAATTAATGCTGGCTTAATGAAAATTTTATCCAAAATGGGAATATCATTGCTGTCAAGGTATTTGCTCACTCCCGAGCTATGTTACTTGTTACGCCATCTATTTCAGTGTTTCATCTCTTTTTTTTTACTAATATTGAAATTTGTATACAGTTATTGTGGTGCACAAATATTTGAGATTTACGGTTTGGGAAAAGAAGTAGTTGATTATGCATTTACCGGGAGCGTGTCAAATATTGGTGGATTGACTTTTGATGAGGTATATAAAATTGTATGATGCCCATATGAAAATCAATTCCTTGTTGAACATAGGTTGTCATATGGGTAGGCGAGGTAACAGCTCAAAACTTTGCTTACAAACTTCAAATTTTGGATTTAACTTTTTGGAGGGTCAAGTTAGGTCAAGCTGAAACACGTGTTGTCCAAAACTTCAATTTTTTTTTAAATAAATAGCATCAAACGTATGCTTACAAACTATTATCACATCAATAGTCTAACTTTTTTTAAAACGATGTAGAAGGTTGTATGCAATTAAAACACACCATGGGCAACTTCCAGTCCGTTCAACCCTTAAAGATAATACATACCTAAATTAACTCGTTCATATGTAAATTTATCTTAATGGCTATCCATATTGTAGCTTGCAAGGGAGAGTTTGTCATTTTGGGTTAAGGCTTTTTCAGAGGATACAGCTAAAAGACTTGAAAACTTTGGATTTATACAAATGAGACCAGGAGGTATTTATTTACACATTTAGTAGTTTTTATGGCTTATTTTCATAAAAGGCATTACTTGACGTTGTGTGTAATTTAAAGGGGAATATCATGGAAACAACCCTGAGATGTCAAAACTGCTTCATAAAGCTGTTCGTGAAAAACGTGAAAGTGCATATTCAATTTACCAGCAGCATTTGGCTAACCGACCTATCAATGTAAGTAATAATGTTATTATGTTCTTTTATTGAATTTTTGTTCTTTATCAATTGTTCATGATCATATTCTTCTAATTAGTCACCTTTGCATATTATTCCAATATTTTGTTGCGTATTTTAGAAAGAGAAAGCTACAAAAAGAATTTCACACATGTTATCAGTTGTACAAGTCAATCGTTGCTGTAATCATTAATAAAATGTAATCTGGTTGCTAAGATTGATAATAAATGTAAGTTGGTTTCTATTTACACCTAATCTATGTTGGGTTTGTGGAGTCTTGACTTGGGCTCGGGTTAAAAGACAACTCAGTGGCAGATTAATTAAATTAAAGACTTGGCCCGTTTTCATTTAATTTTAGCCCATTAGGGTTTTCTTAGGGATTAAGTTGTAAACCCTAATTTTCTCTATTTATATTGTGTCATTGTACTTGTAATTCCTCACGAGTGAGGCAGAAAGCAATAAAATAGTATCTTGGTTGCAGCCCGTGGACGTAGGTCACATCGACCGAACCACGTTAAATCTCGCATGTTCATCTTTATTATTATTTTCTCTCGCCGTTTGATTGTGTTTGTGTGTCGATCTACACCCGGATCCCTAACAAGTGGTATCAGAGCTTCGGCTCGTTACACACGCAAGAAACACGAATCGCGAGAGAAGTATCGATAGAGGTTTTCAAGAATCGGCATCCGCTGTTCTGTCGCCGCTGTTCTGCTGCCGCCGCTGCTGTTCCGCCGCCGCCGTTCCGCCGCCGCCGCCGTTCCGCCGCCGCCGCTGTCCCGCTGCCGTTGTTCTGCCGCCGCCGCTGTTCTGCCGCCGCCGCCACTCTACTGTCGCCATTCTGTTCTGTCAAATTAGGGTTTCCTATCGAACTTACTGGGTAGTTTGATTGTGTGCTGCATTTCAAAACTCAGTTCCGACTCGACTGTTAAGCATCTGTGGTCTGGGATAATGGCTGAGAGCGGGAAACTTCAGATTGAGAAGTTTAATGGAAACGATTTTGGTTGGTGGAAAATGCAAATGGAGGATTTGCTTGTTCAGAAAGACTTGGATGCTGTTTTGGGTGAGAAACCAGAAAATATGAAACCAGCTGAATGGGAAACTTTGGATAAAAAGGCCAAGGCGGTTATTAGGTTGTCGCTGACAAAGGATGTTGCGTTCAACATTCTGAAGGAAACTACAGCAAAAGGTATCATGGATGCGTTAGCTAATATGTATGAGAAGCCTTCGGCAGCAAATAAAGTTTTCTTGATTCGAGAGCTGGTTAATACAAAGATGAAAGAGGGAAGTTCAATTTTAGTGCACGTCAACAACTTGAACTCGATTTTGTCAAGACTTGGGTCAGTTGGCATCAAATTCGAGGATGAGGTTCAGGCTCTACTACTGTTATCATCATTGCCTGATAGCTGGGCTGGTACTGTTACAGCAATTACTAGTTCCACCAGCACGTTCACTTTAATTGGGGTTCGGGATATTATTATGGGCGAAGACACCAGACGAAGAAATTCAGGTGAAACATCAAGTGAACTATTGAATGTTGGCAGAGGAAGAAAGAATAACAGAGGTAGTGGGAGCAAGAACAGGAAAAGGAGTCAGTCTAGGGCTCGAAATGATGTGACTTGTTGGAACTGTAAACAGGTGGGACACTTCAGGAATCAGTGTCCGAATGATCAAAAAGAAGTTAACACTGCAGCAGACTACTCAGACGATGATGCTTTAATTTGTAGCGTGGAGAGCAGTGTGGATTCCTGGGTCATGGATTCTGGAGCTTCGTTTCATGCTACCCACAGCAGCGAAGCATTGCAGAATCTAAAAGAAGGCGATTTTGGTAAGGTAAGACTGGCGAACAATGATGTTCTTGATGTTACGGGCATGGGTGACATGGATTTAGTTACTTCAGCTGGTTCATGGACTTTGAAAGATGTCAGGGTGATTCCTGATTTGAAGAAACAGTTGATTTCTGTCGGTCAGTTGGATGAACAGGGACATGAGGTTAAGTTCGGGAATAAGCAGTGGAAAGTTGTTAAAGGGAATCTTGTCATTGCTCGTGGAAAGAAAATGGGTTCATTGTATATGGTTAGTTTACCATCTAAAGAAAGTGATGTTCCAGTTCAGAAAAATACCAAAGTCCAGTTCACAGAATCTCGTGGGCAGAAGAAGGTTTGCTTTGCAAGTAAGAAACCTAGAGTCACAAGAAAGATTCAGAATGAATGTGCATGGAAGAGTTCAGAAAAACCAGTTAAAGGATTTCGTGGCAGTGGGAGCACAGGTTGTGCTTCAGTCATAGTTCCTAGACGACAGTGGGTTAAAAGAACTAATATTCCATCTAATAAAATCTCTCCAGATGATTACTTGCTGAATATGGAGAGTGTTTGTTCTCAGGGTGTTCCAGGATCTGGCAGTTTGTTTCAGTGGGAGCCGATAGGGACGGAGAACAGGTCAGGGGCAGATACAGCCGTGACTGATATATTGAAGCTCGGGGGAGCTTTAACGGGCCTTCAGGTTAACTGATGAGAAGGCCGCTGCAACCAGGAAGACGAGGAAGATTACAAGAGGTACAAGTGTTCACATCGAAAGGCAGTTTGAAGATGATCAAGCCTCCAAGTGGGAGATTGTTGGGTTTGTGGAGTCTTGACTTGGGCTCGGGTTAAAAGACAACTCAATGGCAGATTAATTAAATTAAAGACTTGGCCCGTTTTCATTTAATTTTAGCCCATTAGGGTTTTCTTAGAGATTAAGTTGTAAACCCTAATTTTCTCTATTTATATTGTGTCATTGTACTTGTAATTCCTCACGAGTGAGGCAGAAAGCAATAAAATAGTATCCTGGTTGCAGCCCGTGGACGTAGGTCACATCGACCGAACCACGTTAAATCTCGCGTGTTCATCTTTATTATTATTTTCTCTCGCCGTTTGATTGTGTTTGTGTGTCGATCTACACCCGGATCCCTAACAATCTAAACTTGCTTGTGGCTAAAATCAGGACAAAGTTGTAAAGTTTGCTTCTATTTTGTGCAGTTCGCCCTTTTAGAATTAAATGGCACAACCTACATTATTCATCTTAGTTTAACTTTTGATAATATGTTGAAAAATTCCAAAGATGAAGTGATTTGGGGCCTACTTTTTCCCCCCATTAAGTGCTCTCTAGGGTAAGCGGTGAATGAACAACTGCTGTTTGTTACTTTGTTTTGTTTGCTAAATAAACAGTCTGGAATCTGAATGACAGAGTTAACATTTTAAATTATGTGTGACTGAAGCATCTTAATTAACAGTGAACCCTACTGATTTGATCTATTTTGTGAATTAACTACAGGTTATCCGCGATCTATTTGAATTTAAGAGTGAACGGGCCCCGATTCCAGTGGGAAAGGTGGAAGCTGCCTCATCTATTGTTGAGCGTTTTTGTACAGGTGGCATGTCTCTAGGAGCTATTTCCAGAGAAACCCATGAAGCAATTGCCATTGCAATGAATAGAATTGGCGGGAAATCTAATTCTGGAGAAGGTGGTGAGGTAATTATCATTTTTTTATATAAATTTCTTTAACCTTTTCAAATATTCACACTAATCCGCTTTTTTTTAATCGTCTTCTTTAAGTGTTAAATGTTTTTTAAAAAGCATTAAAAAATTCCAAAAAGGCACTTGTACTTGAAAAAGTCCAGACTCCAGACACCTTTTTGGTGTCTTTGAATAAGACAATATAAGAGGCTGTGTGCGGAAAATAAGTCTTTGGGCCACTTTCATCCTGTTCTGCCCATTTCTGTTTTAGCTAATATTTTATTTAATATCTTAAATCATAACCCTGTGAGCCTTTGAATTTAAATGCAATTGAACTTGAACCACTTTTAAGTGGGGTTGAAATCAAATTCCACCTCATTATTTACTGTTTTGAAGTTATGATAAGTTTAGTAACTTTCCAGGACCCCATTCGATGGACCCCACTTTCTGATGTTGTGGATGGATACTCTCCCACACTGCCACATCTTAAAGGTCTTCAAAATGGAGATCTTGCTACAAGTGCCATCAAGCAGGTAAAAAAGAATACTCAATTTCTAGTGTTTTGACTGAAATTACTATTCCACCCTTCTTATTGTTGTCTTGAGTGCGGCATCTTCTAATTTTAATTTATACAAAAGGGAAAGCACAAATAAGTCAAAATAAGGCCATGTCAGTCACTACATGTACTAGTCTTAAAATTCAAAATTTGTCAAACATTCAATGCCATTAAAAGTGACTTTACACATTCGAGTGGCAAATGCAGTAAGCACTCTCTCTTTCAACATTTTAAACATACGGCTAATTATCAAACTCTCATTATTTAACGTCACATAATTTATAAGGCTGCACATTATAATATACACCATACAATAATGGTTGTACTTTTTTTTTAATCTTGTATTATTAAACAATAGGATGACTAATTAAAGATATATATGCTTCAAGGTTGCATCAGGGAGGTTCGGTGTGACTCCAACATTTTTGGTCAATGCTGACCAAATAGAAATCAAAATTGCTCAAGGTGCAAAACCAGGTGAAGGTGGTCAACTACCAGGGAAAAAAGTCAGCGCATATATTGCAAGATTAAGGAATTCAAAACCTGGAGTCCCTCTTATTTCTCCACCTCCACATCATGACATTTACTCTATTGAAGATCTTGCTCAATTAATATTCGACCTTCATCAGGTTAAAAAGATGATTGATAACACCTTCGTCATATAATTAATAAAAGTTGAGAATAACTATCGGTAAGGTTTTATGTGAACAGATCAATCCTAAGGCTAAAGTATCTGTCAAGCTTGTGGCGGAAGCTGGGATTGGCACTGTGGCTTCTGGAGTTGCAAAGGGTAATGCCGACATCATACAGGTACTCAATTTTATTTTGTCAATGGGCGGGTTGGTAAGTAAATGTGTTAAGACGGGTTGGCTCGGCTTGGCCTCCAAGACTTACTAATTAGGGAGTGTGAAAGCAGGTAACTAATTAGGGCGTGACAAAACTTGTCAGATTGGTTGACCCTCAAAGACCTTTTGTGCATTTTATGCCCTCTTTCAATAATAATAATTGTGTTAAATAATGTAACTAAAAGTATACTACTACAATCATAATTCTACGTTTTTTTTGTTAAATAAAACAACTTGGTAGGTTCTAATATTCTATGCTTTGAAGAAACAGCCTGGTCGCGTTTATTAGCTAAATTTTTTATTGACCCAAATGAAATTAAACAAAACCAACATCTACCAATTCAATAAATGGGTCAAAATTTGCCACCTTTAGTTGGAATGGAGTTTTTAAGACATAGAACGGAATATGTTCTACAAGCGAAAAAGAAACGCATTTTTATATTTAAGAGAAAATACTGTGATATTTCCGAATATTTTCTAGAATGCAAATCATGTTAAATCCTTAAAAAAGAACTGCTACTTTTAGCAGGTTCAAACACAAATCAAAAATAAAAGTTATGCCTATATTTACAATCTTTCCCTGTTTGCAGATATCAGGGCATGATGGTGGGACTGGGGCAAGTCCCATAAGTTCAATTAAGCATGCTGGTGGTCCTTGGGAACTTGGTCTTACGGAAACCCACCAGGTATATTATTTTACAAATTTAGTTATTTGATCAGTTATTCCTTGTTATACTCATCTTTAAGACCTATATATCATCTTGTGCAGACTCTAATTACAAATGGTCTTAGAGAACGGGTTATTCTTAGAGTTGATGGTGGTTTCAAAAGTGGATTTGATGTTCTTATGGCTGCTGCAATGGGTGCTGATGAATATGGTTTTGGTTCAATTGCTATGATTGCTACAGGATGTGTTATGGCCCGTATTTGCCACACAAATAACTGTCCAGTTGGTGTCGCTAGTCAGGTAAGGGCTACGAAAATGGGTGGGTCGGTCGGGTTAGTAGATCTTAGATCTTGTCGACCCGCATGCGCATTCTTCCTTTTATTTTCCTGTGTAGCTTGCATGAATAGAAATGAGCTTACAGTTTATTACTGATTTATGTACCAACCTGGCAACTCATTATTTTTTAATTTTACGGTTGCATCTATGTAAAAGTTGGTTGCTGAAATTTGGAAAAAGTGTAAAGTTCATTTCTGTTCCGTGCAGCTTGCACATATTTGTGTGTTAATTAGGATTTTAAAAACTAACTTATCATGATGATAAACTGATTTTTGAAGTAAAGTGGTTTAGGAGGTTTTATGCATGTTGAATACACTTTGGTTGACTTTCAAATTATTTGACCTGCTTGACTTGATCAACCTGTTTCCATTTATGCTTACTTTTTGAAACTTACCTATGTGACCTATTAGAGACGAGGTATAACTGAATTGTTTACCAATAAATGTGTTAAAAATGTGTCACTACTAAAAATAGTGTGTTTAATATTTATTAACAATTAGATTTTAATACAGTTCATCTGATTGTTTTTCTCAGCGAGAAGAACTACGAGCTCGTTTTCCTGGTGTGCCTGGTGATCTTGTGAATTACTTTTTGTATGTTGCTGAGGAGGTATTTTTTCCTTTTAAGGGGGTGTTTGGCCACATGTTCCTTTAAAGTGATTTTATGGTGTTAAATATCAGAAATCAGGTCATGAGTCCTAAAAAATGGCTTGTGAGATTAAATTCATCTCCAAAAGTTTTATTTGTGAAGAAAAAATAGATGTCTTTTAAAATGCAAGTGCAAATCCCTCAAGTTATGTTAAAGGGAGTAGATATAGTCATATTTTACCTTTGAACAATCAGTTTGGTTTCAGTTAGTATGAAACCAATTAAAAATCACTATATAACCCTTAAATAATCAGATTTCTATTTGTTTATTCAAACATCAAATAATGATTATTGCAGACTCAAGTCACAATAATTACATAATTAGTTTTAAAGCTTATATCTAACCACCCATAAAATTATATTGATGTGGACTCTTATAATAAGCAGTTAGTTAGATTGTATTCTCATGCTAGATAAGATGTATTATTAATTATTGTTATATATAGAAACATTTAAATGAAAATTATTTTGTGTACAGGTTAGAAGCACATTGGCTCAATTGGGATATGAAAAGCTTGATGATATTATTGGACACACAGAATTATTAAGGCCGCGAGATATTTCATTAGTAAAAACTCAGCATCTTGATCTTAGCTATGTTCTTTCGGTATGTAATCTACGAATTCTTTATTAATTTTTTATATTGCCATTGTGTCAAAAGTATTATGTTTCATTTTTATTTTTCAGAATGTCGGGTTCCCGAAATGGAGCAGCACAACTATTAGGAAGCAGGAGGCTCATAGTAACGGTCCTGTTCTCGATGACATTTTGCTTTCTGACCCTGAGGTAATTCTTTGAATTGGCAAAATGGGTGTGTTGGATAACGGGTCTAGGTACAATATTATCACTTCTAAATGGGTAATGGGTCCAAACAGGTTGGCTCAACTTGGGTTGTGTTGACACACTGTATTTCCTTTTATGTATTTATTAAATTCAAGTTTTAAACTTTATTGCAATTTACTTAAATACGTGATTTATATTTTTGTATTTCCTTGCTTGGGTATTAGCAGGAATTGATTGAAACTTTAGCAGTTTAGCTTATTTTGAGAATTAAAAAAAATGTCAGTAAATGTCAGATAAAATTACATTTGAAAGCAGGTCAATTTTACCAGGCTTCTTACTAAATTGTTGTGAATTTTTATCAGTTTATCTAAACTTGGGTCAACTTGGGTTATATTTTATCTCTAAGATGTCAAATGGGTGAAGTTAAAAATAAGGCTAGGCGGGTCAAACGGTTTGAACAGATTGAAAGTTGCCGAAGAGCCTATTAAAATGCTTACATCCTTCTAAGTCGGCTTTATTTTAAAAAAAATTAGCATTTTAGTAGCATAATCTTATTTATAAGTTTGAATATTCTGATATTAAAAGGGAGAAATAAGTGCTCATGAGTCTATTTTGACTGTGCACTAATAGATTACCTGTTTTGATCTATTACCCAACTCTAGAGGTGTTAATATTGATCCTTTTACTTATGAAGGAACGATTTTGGATGTTATATCTCTAACAAGTTAAGCGGGTTGAAAGTTTCCTGAAGTGTACTTTTAAAGAATAAAACCTCATAATTGTTTTGTTCAAAATTATTTATCATTATTCAAAGAATGTAACCTCGTAATTTTGTAGTCCTATTTGAAATAGTAAATTCTTAAAAAAATTAAGTTTGTACAAAAGACATTGCGGGTCAACAAGCCAATCTGTAAAAAAATTATTTTTGTTGGAATCTTGATTATGGATGTATGAAATTCCTTTTTATCTGTACAGATTTCAGATGCGATTGAAAATGAGAAAGTGGTAAATAAAACATTTAAGATATACAATGTGGACCGTGCTGTTTGTGGGCGAGTAGCAGGCGCTGTTGCAAAGAAGTATGGAGACACCGGTTTTGCTGGGCAGCTAAACATAACGTAAGACACTGCTTTTAATTTAAAGTATTTGTGAAATTATAAGTTGACAGTAATATGAAGAACTTATCTTGTTTTCCTATTTTTCCAGATTTGAAGGGAGCGCGGGGCAATCATTTGGATGCTTCCTTACACCTGGAATGAGCATACGACTAGTAGGAGAAGCCAATGATTATGTTGGAAAGGTTTGATTACTAATTTGCATACATGCATTAGAATTTAGTCTACTTTTTTTTTCATATGAAGTTTGATGCGATAAAATGAGTGGGTCGGGCGGGTTGGGTGACATGTCAAAGTGGGTCCAGGTCAAACAGAGTAATTTTTATACGAGTTGAAATGGGCTGCGCTGGTTGTTAAATTGTTCAGCTTTTTCTAAAAATCATATTATTTCAATAATAATCTTTTCTATTGAATTATATAATTTATGAGGTTTTAAGCATTAGATTTTAGAAATAGCTAAACACACTATGGACGACTTTTAACCAATTAAGTTATTTTCCTTTTCACCTACTATAATTTGAATTTACCAATTCAAAATATATAAACCGAATTAACCAATTCATAAGTAAATGGTTCCCTCCTTTAGTATTCTGAAATGTTTTATAGATTCTAAATGTTGTTGGTTGTCTTATTAGGGTATGGCTGGTGGTGAATTGGTTGTGACACCCGTTGAAAATACCGGCTTTGTCCCTGAGGAAGCTGCAATTGTTGGAAATACCTGTTTATATGGAGCAACAGGTGGCCAGCTTTTTGTTAGAGGCAAAACCGGAGAACGTTTTGCTGTTAGAAATTCTCTTGCTCAAGCGGTGGTGGAAGGTACCGGAGATCATTGCTGTGAGTACATGACCGGAGGTTGTGTGGTTGTCCTTGGAAAGTAAGTATTTCAAACTAAATCACCTAATTACCCCTCCTGATTAATTTTATATATTGATTTCTCAAAATATTCAGAGTTTGCCAAACGCCATTGCTTATTTAATAAATACAAATTTTAAACAGCAAAAGCACATCTAAACCCTATCTCCTATAATATGTTTTATTACAGCTCAGGTGATGGTGGCCTGGTTGCTGGTTGGGGAAAGGGTCAAAGCTGGTTTTTTTACGGTTTGAGACGGGATGGGTTGGCAAAACACTTTTTGTCCAATAGTTTAATTTTTTTTACAACTATTAGTGTGTCAAAATCTGATTACAAAGATTATATTGCATATATTCTGATTACAAAGATTACGTATAATCTTGTTTTTTGAATAAAGATGCTTTAGGAGGTTTTCTACATTAAAAAGTACACTTAGAACTACTTTTAACTCATTTGACCTGTTTCCCTTTAAGCTGGCCTTTTTTAAATAATCCGACCCATTTGAGATGTAATATAACCCAAATTGACCCGTTCATCAGTAAACGGGTTGACATTGTAACCTACTTTTATGAGGATGAAATTGGATTTTCACTATCTTTTGTTCTTTTTCTCAGAGTTGGCCGGAATGTGGCAGCTGGTATGACTGGTGGTTTGGCATATATTCTTGATGACGATGATACTCTCATTCCCAAGGTTCATATCAATTTTTTTTTGTTTTATGTTGCTAATATTTCGTTATCCTCATGCATTAACACTAGCAAATCAGACATTTTCCAGTTAATATTTGATTTCTAAATAACTAAATGACTTTTGTATAATTATGACAGATAAACAAAGAGATTGTGAAAATCCAGAGAGTGGTTGCACCAGTTGGGCAGATGCAGCTGAAGAGCCTTATCGAAGCACATGTTGTGAGTACAAAATGCAGCATCAATCATCTATAAAAAGTGCTATTTCAATGCTTAAAAATCTTGGATCCCACGCTAGACTTGCTATTTCAAATTAATATTTTTGATTTTCAACTTCGAATTTTGTATTACATCCCGTTTTATTACAACTATATCACAAAATCAGTTTGAAAGCTCACGAGTTCTTTACGTTGTGCAGGAAAAAACCGGTAGCACCAAAGGTTCAGCTATCTTGAAAGAATGGGACCAATATTTACCTCTATTCTGGCAGTTGGTCCCACCTAGCGAGGAAGACACACCTGAGGCTTGTGCCGAATATGAACAAACAGCCACAGGGCAGGTGACCGTGCGATCTGCATAAAACCGCCAATTTCCACACCCCCTAAAACCCATTCTTATAAAACCAGCATTAGATGAAAACGATTCTTTTGACTCGACGAAGTAGATTCATTCAAGTTTGAGTCGAGTGATGGTCAAAGGTGTCGGTGATGTCATGTGAAGATTTTGGTGGAAAGAGTCATGGAGGTTTGATCTGGTTTGGTTTTGTTTGGTTGGTTGGTTGGTTGAAAAACATACCCTTTGAAGGTGTGAAAATGTATAGACCATAGTGATGGTGCAAGAAATGTAAATTCTTAGGGTACAATATTTGAATAAATGAACTTTTGTGCAAGGATAGAAACACTATAATCCTTTATATATGCTATATGTATGTGCATATGTGGTGTATAGCAATATCACATGCACCAATTTATATTCACATTGATTTCTCGAATTTTGTTTTAAATCTCTTATTCAACACAACATTATTATTTACTATGTCTTATAAAAATTTATAATTCGAAGATTATATACTTCTTCTTGCACTCAAAATGATATATACTAAGATCTCAAGAAGAATTGAAAATTTGATTGGTAGTTTGAGATCGGAATCTCTTTTATTATATTCATACAAGTTTTAAAGGGAACATATAATTGTAATAAAAGTATTGTTACGGACTAAACCAATACACGGTTTGAGATTTGTTCACATCGGTTGTATGGTTGACAGATGAAGGGTTTATACATCAAATTAATTTTCTCACTTAATTGGCTAGTTTATTGGAAAATGAGTTCTTCTATGACTAACGAGGTCATTGGCCCTTAAGGGGAGTTAAATTATTATGGATTGAGATAATTGTAATGTATGAAATTTGTTTTATATTGTAAGGCCCCGTTCTCGAGACGCTTACAGCTGGACCGTTATCGTATAAAATAGTTAAAAACAAACATAACTTTTGCAGTTGAATTTAAAAACTTTTATTTATAATTAAAACACGTTATCACATTACATAAATCGTTTACATTTCAGATTACAACATCATATCAAAATGTGGATGCCAGCCTCAAAACGTTCCCAGTAGCGTATGCATCCATGCCTGCAACTCCTCAGCGTCAACAAAATATTTGTCAACTATCATGCATACAAAAAGTCAGCGACGCTGAGTGAGTTCTAGTTTTATAAATAAAATACTTTACTTTCGTTAAATCATAACCTTCACAATCGTACGCGATCACACATTATACGTACACATTGATAATAATTATTATTATCTTCATCATCGTTCATCCGTTCGTTCATTACATCTTTTACCATTAATCAGATCCTGTCCCATGCAATACCCCCGACTCATGTCCGAAGACCGACACAGTACCGGGGTACGCAACAAGGATCCCGTCTCTGTTTGCAACACCCCCGACTCATGTCCGAAGACTGATACTGTGTCGGGGCCTGTAAACAAACCCCCGACTCATGTCCGAAGACCGACACAGTACCGGGGTGAGCATCACGACCTCATTCGGGTCAATCTCAAGGATTAGACCCCCATATGAGTCATTATTAGACTCCCTGTGTGCATCCTTCGGGTTAGCTAAACCGCACACAGTTGAGCTAACGACAACATGGTCGTGCACCTCCATTCAATTTGCTTTCAAGACTTTCATTCATTCATTATGTTCCACTTTTCAATATCGTTATCTTTCACTTCGTTACATAATACTTTACGTATGCACACTCATACATCATACCACGTAAAGTCATAACATCATACATAACATATAATATAACATAATACATACGTTTGAAAACCGTTAAACGAAGAAAGATAACACATCACACACACACACATCATAAACCTCATCACATCATCATGCATACATCGAGCATAAGCCATCACATCACAACGGTACCTCTCTCAACCACCTACCTCTTAAAACCCTTTAGAAAATCCTAAGTCCAAAATGAGGCGCATGGAACATTTCAGGCGCATGAGCATGAAAATTCTAAGTATAAAACAGTCTGGGTGCATTACAACTATGCAGACGCATGAGCCCTGCTCAGGCGCATTACCACTATGCAGGCGCATGAGCCCTGCTTAGGCGCATCAACACTTAGGCGCATGAGCAACTCTGGGCGCATGGGCACTATTTGGGCGCATGGTCAACACTTAGGCGCATCAACCCTTATTCTGGGCGCACGAACTACTGTTCAGGCACATGTCCACTATTTGGGCGTATGACCTTGGGCGCATGAGGACACTTAGGCGCATGAGATAAGTTGGGCACATGGGAACCTTCTAAAAATTTCTAAACTGCCATAAACACCTAAAACCTTTCAAACACCATCCAAACACGAATCTAACATTCTAAGGCACTTAAAACATACTAACAACAATTCTAACCACCAAAACAACATCAAAACTTAAATCACAGAACATCATTCGAACAAATTGCAGAAACATTCGGTTAACTCTTTAAAACGTTTATTCGGTATGCATAATAGCCCCAAGAAGTTGAAAATCAGTAAAAGAGGGGTTTTAGAACTCACCTTGAACAGCCTTGAGCACTTCACTTCGGATCTGAAGCTCCCCCATGATTTCAGCACTAAAAATCCTGAAAACAAGCATCAAACACCAAAAACTTCAGTTAAGAAGTTGTGAATTCGGTTAAAACCGAACATATACTTAAGAAACTTACCTTTTGCAGCTTCTTCTTCCTTTTTCTCTAAAAAACCAAGAGTTCTTCTTCTCTTTTCTTCTTCAGCTGAGAGCAAGATTGCAGATCCACTTTAAGTGGGCGGCCATACTCCCATTTATATTAAAATAATGGACTTTTGTGCTTTTTTTACACTTTTACCCCTTCTACTTGTGTCCATATTCTTTTCTTTCTATTTACTTTTCTTTTTTCTTCTTTTAAATAAAATTCGGGGTGTTACAAGTCCACCCCCCTTAAATAGGTTTCGTCCCCGAAACCTGTCGCTTCTTGAACAGTTACGGGTGACGTTGTCTCACCTCTTCCTTGATCTTATACGTAGGCTTAGACTCCCTTCTGAGCCCCACTGCATTCGCACACGTGAAACCATACTTATCTTAGCCCTCCTTTCCTTCCATCAGGAACGGCCACCAGTTGCTTCTCGTAGTAGAATCCTTTATCCATCTCAGTATTCTCTAGTGGCACGATTATATCCTCTGTAGGAACCTCTGAAGTTAAGAGGCTGATGCAACCAAAAGATACCAAAACAACCAAGTCTTCCAACATGCACTTCGGAACAAAGGTGAACTAGCTTCGGAAGTTTTACATACTCAAGAAAATGCTAAGTGTAAAATCTTCCGAAGCCAAAGTTCAGAAGAAACTGCTGCAGAAGCTTTACACTGAACTTGGAAAATATTCTAAGTGTAAAGTCTTCTGAAGCCAAAGACTCAACTCTTCCGAAGGTAAAAGATGAAGTCTTCCAAAGCTCTCAAGATAAAGTCTTTTGAAGCTGTTTAAAGACAAGACTGATTTTCCCCTGAAGAGAGAGAAAATATACATTTTCCATCAACTTTATCATAAAGCAACCTACTTTCCGCTGCATGCTCTGATAGTTCACCTGCTATCACTAGTTGGTGAAACTTCCATACTTTATGATAAAGTAGATAAGGTAGGAAAGTCAGTAAGCTATGGTATGTCATAGTCACTAGTCAAAAGGCAATCTGTCTTTTGACTTTAGGCTGATCTTGTTGTCTAGATGAGTCACTTCCAACTGTCTTTTTGTATATTGACGGTTGTAGGATTAGTATAAAGAGTCTAAGGTTCTTGTATTCAAAATATACTTGTACAACACTTGTAATAGAACTTAAGAAGCAATATACTACTTCCTTGAAAACTTTATTTTTTGTTCTTGTTCTTGCTTGTGTTTTGCATTGTATCTTCAGTTCCCTATTTGAATTGTTAAGTGTTTCTTAAAGATCCTCCTAAGTGTGTGAACTAAGTGCATAGTACCCTTTAACGGTCCTGCATTTGGTATCAAAGCATTCCAGGCTCTTGTTTGCAAGATCTCACCATCTTCAAATCCTCTTAGTTACACACATCACTTAACTCTTCAAATGGCAGGTATCTCCAAAGCTGATATGGAAACTGGAACTATGACAAAGTCCCCACTGATCACTCCTGAGAATTTTGACACTTGGTGTCAAAGAATGGAAGGCTTTATCAAGTCTCAAGATTCCATGATGTGGGAGTCTGTTGTCAATGGACCTCATGTGCCATGCACCACTTCAGCTGTTGCTGGTGGTGGCATGATACCAAAGGAGAAGACTGACTTTTCTGATGAAGATTGGAAAAGAATTGATATTGATCAGAAAGCCATGACAGCCCTCCAAACTTCTCTTCCAAACTCCATCTACAGAGGTTTCAAGAAGTGCAAGACCGCTAAACAGCTATGGGATGCACTAAAACTTATGTATGAGGGTTCAAATGAAGCCACGGAGAACAAGAAGGATCTTCTGAAACAGCAGTTTGAAAATTTCACCTTCAAAACAGGTGAAACCATGACACAACAATACTTTAGATATGTTGAGATTGTGGATACTCTGGCTGATGTTAGGGTAACCATTGAGAACAGAGATATTGTAAGGAAGTTCATGTCCTCTCTTCCAAGACAATGGACACACTATTGTGTGGTCATTAAGAGGACTGAAAACCTCATGACCCTTACTCTCACTAAGTTGTATGGGATACTCAGTGGATACCAGATGGAGATGAACATGCAAAATCTTTCTGGTAACTCCAACACTCACCAAAATTCAGCCCTTCATGTGGTTGAAAGGGATAGCAGAGAACCACAGCATCATCTCATCTGCTACCCTGAAAACTTATAAAAGGGTCCTTTCATCACCTTCCCTGAGACACCTAGAGAAAGCTACATCCAAGGAAGTCCCTTCTAAGAGACAAGCTCTTCTCAAGCCTTTGTCTCCACCGATGAAAGTTCAGGCAAATTTCTTTTCACTCTTGAAGACCTGGACTGTATCCATCCAGATGATCTGGAGTACATGGAGATAGTCCAGCAAATGGCTCTTCTCACTCACCGGGCCCAGAAGTTCTACAAGAGGACTGGAAGAAGGTTTTCTAACAATGCTGGCAGTGGAAAGTTTAGGCTGGATGAAAGCAAAGTCAAGTGTTACAACTGTAACCAGATGGGACACTTTGCTAGAGAATGCAAGGCACCTAAGTCCAATGGTGGCCAAGCTTCATCCAGGCCAAACTACACTGAAGGAGGGCACCAGAATGAGAAGCCAAGACAACAAGCTACAGTTACTGTTGAAGAGGGAGGCTTTGACTGGAGCTTTCAAGCTGAAGATGCATCTCCAAACCAAGCACTCATGGCTGGCCATGATAAAGCTAAGGTACTTGAACATCTTTGCTCTCCTGAATGTATTGTAAAAGTAAACAGATACAGGTCCTACATCTTGTAAATGAGATCTGACATTGAGTCTTTGAATATTTTAAAAGCTGAAAATGATTATAAACTTAAGATAGAAGATCTAGAGAAAACAGTTTCAACTCTTAAACATGAGCAAACAAACTACAGGACTCAAATTAAGGATCTTATTACCAAGTTGACTGAATGCCAAGCTGAGCTTATGATCAGCAAAGCCCGGGCAGAAAATTGTGTTCTTGAAGAGGAAACCTTCAAGAACATGATATCCTCATCTTTGCATGCAAAAGTGTGTTATCAGAATAAGCAGGGACTGGGATCTAGTGAGATAGCTCCTCCACACACTCTACTATCTGTTAGATCTCCAAGGTGTGGAACTAGTCAAGATGAGCTTCCATCCATAGACCCCAGTGATGAAGAGGATGAAGAGGAGAAGGTGAGGGATGACTCTGAGGTGAGTGAAGAGAGTCAATCCAAAAAGGGTCACCATGCTCCTAAGGAGGAAAAAGAAACTGGTTTGAGCAAAACCAAGAGAAAGAACTTGATCAAAAGAGCAAAGAGAAGATCCAGAAAAGCTCAAGAGATCAAGACTACCTTTGACCCCAAACAGAAACAAGTATTTGTATCTGCAGGGTTCAAGGTGATGAAAGCTGAAGACCTTGTCAAGAACTCTAGTACCAAGGGTTCTACTTCAGCTTCAACTCATTCCAGCAACAACAAGAAGACTGATCATCTGTGTGTCACTGCTGCACAGCCTGAACCATCCATTTCAAAGAGCAAGCTGCACCCTAAGAAGCCTGCTGAATCATCTGAAAGGATGAAGAAAGAAAAGGAAAGTGTTTAAGCTCAGTCTTCTTTGGGAAAGAAGACTCTCAGAAGGAAAGATTTGGATTGTGTTTTGTGTGGTAGAACTTCACATCTAGCTAAGGATTGTCAATACAATCCTAAGATTACTATACACATGATTAAGAAGAAAACTTCTGAGAGTAAGAAGAAGCAAATAGCTTCGGAAGGAAAATTTGTTTCCTTTGGAAGCTCCAAAATGAAGAAAAAGGCAAATGAAGAATTGGCTTCGGAAGAAAAATTGGTCTCGGAAGAAAGGAATGCTTCCGAAGCACTCAAGCTTGCTGCAGTGAAAGCAAGATCTTCCGAAGGATTAGTCATCAAATCTTCCGAAGTTACCAAAACTTCCGAAGCATTGAAGGTCAAGCCCAATCTTCCAAAGGTGGTGTGGAAGATGAAGGAAGACCGAGTGGCTGAAAGTTCATCATCAGAAACAGCAAATGATCCCCAAAGCCTGAGCATAGGATCTATTACTGTTTCATTGCCTTCCACTCATTCTAACAATCCCAAGACCAATGAGGCTTGGGTTTCCAAATGTAACTAAATCATCTCTCTTTATGCAGGTATAGCTAAAGACCAACAGAAATGTCTGGATTATTGATAGTGGCTGCTCCAGGCATATGACTGGCAATGAGTCCTTACTTCAAAACTTTGAAAGAATTGATGGAGGACCAGTTACTTTTGGAGGAGATGCAGGTGGTTACATTACTGGTAGGGGCATGGTTTCAAATGGTAAGCTCAGCCTTGAGAAGGTAAACTTTGTCAAGGAGCTTGGATACAATCTTTTAAGTGTGTCCTAATTTTGTGATAAAAAACATCACATGTTCTTTATTGAGCATGAGTGCATTGTTCTTAAGCCCGGGGTTGACATTCAAGAGCATATTTTGCTCAGAGCCCCCAGGAAAGAGAACATGTACAAGATGGACTTGCAGGAAACATCTCCCTCTGGAGAAATTTCTTGCTTTCTATCTAAAGCAAATAGTGATGAGTCTTTCCTTTGGCATAAAAAAATGTGCCATGTAAACTTTAAGAACATGAACAAATTGATTAAGAATGATTTGGTAACTGGAATGCCAAAGAAAGAGTTTACAAGTGATGACCATTGTGTTGCATGCCTGAAAGGGAAGCAACACAAGGTGTCTCACAAGCCAAAAGAAATGAACTCTATCACTACTCCCCTACACTTGTTACATATGGATCTATTTGGCCCCACCAATGTAATGAGTCTAGGAAGGACCTCATACTGTTTGGTGATCACAAATGATTTCACAAGATTCACTTGGGTGTTTTTCCTTAGAACTAAGGATGAAACTCCTAAAATCTTAAAGAACTTCATTTTGAGAATTAAGAATCAATCTGATCACAAGGTCAAAATCATAAGATGTGATCAAGGAACCGAATTCAAAAACCAAATCCTTGATGCATTTTGTGATGAAAAGGGTATTTCAAGACAATATAATGCTCCCAGGACTCCTCAGAAAAATGGTGTTGCTGAGAGGAGAAACATGACACTTATTGAAGCTACAAGAACTATGTTGTCTGACTCTAAACTACCCATCACCTTCTGGGTAGAGGCTGTCAACACAGCCTGTTATGTGCAAAACAGAGTTTTAGTGGTTAAGACACATGGTAAGACTCCTTATGAGTTGTGGCACAAAAGAAGACCATTCATTGGTTTTCTCAGAACATTTGGATGTCCTTGCACTATCTTGAATACCAAAGATCAAATAGCTAAGTTTGCTGAGAAATCAGGTGATGGACACTTTGTTGGATACTCTTCTCAAGCTAAGGCTTATAGAGTATACAACCTCAGAACTAGAATCATTGAGGAGTCAGCCAATGTGACTTTCAATGAACACACACCCTGTGTAAAAGGTTTTGGTCCGGATTGGCTATTTGATCTTGATTTAGTTACCAACTGTTTTAACAAATCTTGTGAGAATATTTCATGATCTATGGATAACAGGTCAACAGAAGATCCTGACCCAAGATTTGAGCTGAGAAGACCAAACAAGAAGACTACTTCAGCTCCAGTGGTGACTAACCCTATCATTGAGGCTCCTATCAGCACTAGCATAACAAATAATGCTGATTCAACTGAATTACCTTCAAATTCCAGCTCAAATGTTCAAAATTCAAGAGAAGGAACCTCCAATACAGAAGGAACTGGAGGTGGTGACAGTGATCAAGAATTTCTTGATGCTGATAACCACTCCATTGAAGACAACATGAATGATGTCACACCCTCATTGGATCAAGTTTCTCTTGATAAGTGTGTTGATGAGGTGGGGGGCTCTTCTTTGCCAGATCAAAATTTCTCTAATTTAGATCTGTCTAATCAACTTGCTGTGATCCCTCAACTCAGGATCCACAAGTCACATCCCACCACAAACATCATTGGAAATGTTGACTCAGGGGTGAGAACAAAAGGACAAACTCATGACAGCCATGTTTGTCTGTATTCTTGTTTCTTATCCCAAATTGAGCCTAAGAAAGTTGATGAGGCTTTAAAGGATGGAAGCTGGATTGAAGCAATGCAAGAAGAATTGCTTCAAATCAAAAGACAGAAGGTGTGGAACTTATGCCCTCTTCCTCAAGGGAAGACTGTCATAGGTACCAAGTGGGTATTCAGGAACAAGAAAGATGATAGAGGGATCATCATCAAGAATAAGGCTAGTCTAGTTGTCCAAGGATACGCACAAGAAGAAGGAATTGATTATACTGATGTCTTTGCTCCTGTAGCAAGACTTGAAGCTGTAAGGATATTCCTGGCTTATGCTGCATCCAAGGATTTCAAGGTCTACCAGCTTGATATGAAGTGTGCCTTTCTTTATGGGGTGATTGATGAAGAAGTTTATATTAAACAACCACCTGGCTTTGCAGACCCAGATCATCCTGATTATGTCTGCAAGCTTGATAAAGCCCTTTATGGACTACATCAAGCTCCAAGAAAGTGGTATGAGACACTATCAACATACCTCTGTAAACATGAATACAAAAAAGGTACTATTAATAGGACTCTCTTCATCAAAGATACAGGGAATGACACTTTGCTAGTACAGATATATATAGATGACATCATCTTTGGTTCAACTAATCCAAAGCTCTGCAAAGACTTTGAGATGCTGACGAAGAGTAGATTTGAAATGAGTGCCATGGGGGAACTCAATTTCTTTCTAGGAATTCAAGTGAAGCAGGTTGAAGATGGCATCTTCATTAGTCAGTCAAAGTATGTGAGTCCCTGATAATTAAATAAACCAAGATTTTACCATGACTGTAATTTTAGAGAGACGCGAACTGAATGTAAGGTTGCAAAGACACCCATAGCCAG
This sequence comes from Flaveria sonorensis, assembly GCA_025506505.1. Classification (NCBI taxonomy): domain Eukaryota; kingdom Viridiplantae; phylum Streptophyta; class Magnoliopsida; order Asterales; family Asteraceae; genus Flaveria; species Flaveria sonorensis. The sequence goes on from CM046423.1 coordinate 72,238,955, forward strand.
AAACCATTCCCTTAGTCCAGATCTTGAGGGGGAGTGTGTTGATGAACATCTTTACAGGGCTATGATTAGGTCACTTATGTATCTTACAGCTAGCAGGCCTGATATCATGTTTGCCACATGCATATGTGCAAGATATCAAGCCAACCCCAAGATGTCTCACCTAATCACTGTCAAAAGGATTCTTAGATATCTCAAAGGTGCTCCAAATCTAGGCCTTTGGTATCCAAAGAATTCAGACTTTAATCTGTATGCTTATACAGATAGTGACTATGGTGGCTGTAACATGACTGCAAAGTCCACATCTTGGGGTGTCAGTTCCTTGGTGGAAGGATAGTCTCATGGCAGTGCAAGAAGCAATCCTGTGTGTCTGCGTCAACTTCTGAAGCTGAATACATTACTGCTACCAGCTGCTGTGCTCAAGTGCTTTGGATTTAGAATCAGATGTTAGACTATGGGTTCAATTTCAAAGAGACTCCCATCCACATAGACAACAACAGTGCCATCTCTATTACAGAGAATCCTGTGCAGCACTCAAGGACCAAACACATCATCATCAGGTATCATCTGATTAGGAATAATTTTGAAAAGGGGTTGATAAAACTAATCAAAGTTAACACAAATGAACAATATGCTGATCTGTTCACAAAAGCTTTTGATGAGCAGAGATTTTAATATCTTGTATCAGCTATTGGGATGATTAACTTTGAATAGGTCTTCTTAATAAATTAATCAATTTTACTTCCTAAAACTGTGTGTCCTAGGTTGTCTATTAGATCACTTCATAAGTCCAATTCTCTTTGGAAGAAAATAAACTTTAAAATGATATCTCTTAGAGTGATGAAAATTTACCTTCGGAAGAAGAAAAATTACCTTCGGAAGAAATTTATGTCTTCAAATCATCAAACAGCTCATCTGAAATTTACCTTCGGAAGAAATTCATGAAATATCTTCCAAAGCTTAAGTTAAGTATAAGCTCTTAAATGCATTTTAAGAACAAATTTCTTCCGAAAACAATTAAGTCTCGGAAGACTTATTGATGTCTTCCGAAGCCAAAATTTTCAAAACTCTTTGAAATATCTTCCGAAGCAAAATTACCTTCGGAAGCTCTGCTTGCACACCTTCCGAAACTAAAATTGCCTTTGGAAGCCTTACAACTTCCGAGAAAACTAACTTTTTGGGCGCTTTTTCAGAAGTAGGACCCACTTGAGGATTTCAAAGTTTATCTTTTGCTTTAAATCCAAAGTATATCTTTCAAAATGGTTCTATTTCATCTCTCTACTCTCATTGTTCCTACCCTAGAATTACCCCCAAATTCATCTTCTTCTTCTTTTCTTCACTGCAAAGCTTCAGCTAAATAGCCAATCTTGATCGCCAAAACGACCTAGATTTCACCATGCACCTACGCAGGCAACACAACCAAGTTGCTCTATTAAACTCTGAGAAGGATCCAATCTTCTTAGACATTTGTAGGTATCTTTCTTTGTCTCATTACTTCACCTCCCTTACAATCGATCCTCCTCTCTATGAGGATCAGTTGCTCGAGTTCTGGCGGACCTGTCAAGAGGTTACCATGGATGGGGAGAAGGCACTGTCTGCCACAGTACAGGGGAGGACACTGTTCATCACTCCATCCATCATTAACACCCACCTACAGCTGGATGATGAAGAAGGGGAATTGTCTTTCCCCAAAGCTGCTGTCAACCAATCCTTTGAGCAGATGGGCTATGAAGGTGACTTCTCAGTCAAAACCTTCAGGAAGGGGAAGGTCTCTTTCCAATGGAAGTACCTCCTTCATGTTGTCATCCACAGCCTATCCAACAAACATGCAGGATGGGACCAGATTCCAGAAGACCTCTCCTTCATTGTCCATGGGATGGTTCAAGGGGTCAAATTCTGGTACTCTCGGTTTGTATTTACAAATTTACTAGAGAATTTGGATTCCTTAGAATATTACATGTTCCCCCGGTATGTTCAACACATTCTCAACTATGAATTGGGACCACAGTTGAGGGGAACAGGTAATGTTCTTAAACTTGCACATATGAGGCCCGACATTTTCAAGATATTGAAAAAGCCAACTGTTGGGTTCTCAGGGGTAGAAACAGCCCTTGTTCCGAAAATGTTTGAGCTCATTGCTCGGGGTGACATCCTAGCAGCATCAGCTAGTGATGAACCAACACCCTCCACTTCTCAACCACCATCAAGGCCAACCATTACCCTCACTTACCAAAGAAAATCCAAGCGAACCCCTGCACTTGCTACTGAGCATGTGCAGGCCCCCATATCACAACCCATACAGAAGGAAGTGGAATCTCGAGCTCCCATTTCCCCTGAGGAGTAGACCACTCCCATTTTTCAAACAATTAGTGCTGAGGTTCCTCATGCTCAGCCTGATGAGCTCACAACTCCACAAACAGCCTTAAGCCATCACTCTGAGTCTCAACACTCTAGTGATCAACCTTCAGGGGAAAGCTACCATCCCCAGCCTCTTGATCTTAATCAACCTTTTCCCAGGCTTGACTTCTACTCTGATGAAGAATTGGATTTCAGTGAGTGCCATGAATTTCTTCCCTCTACCCATACTCAAGGAGAGATGATTACTCCTGCTTCATCCACTTCTAGCCCACATCAGATACCCCAAACTGAGGTGGATTCTCCTACGATTGTCCAGGAGACCCATGTGGCAGGGGCTCTCACTGTTTCCAGTGATTACATCTTTAAGAACTCAATCACGGCAACCCAGCCTCTTGACATTGTCATGGAGCAGGGGAAATCCAGCAGCCAAGAAACCCATGCTGGTGATGAGGGAGAGGATTCAGGTCCAATCCTCTCATCCCCCTATGATTCTTCATCTGAAGATGAGGGGAGTCTGCAACAAAAGGTGCACAAACTCTCAAATCTATGCACCTACTTTGTATCAAAGATAGCTCACCTGGAGTCTCAGGTGACTATCTTGCAGAAAAGGGTCAATGACCAGCAACTTGAGATCACCGATCTCAAGGGCAAGTTAGCTGAGAGACCAACAGGACAAACTCATCCAGGTCCACAAGAACCTGTGGATGTTATGGACCACTTCCCTAGCTCACCTATGCTTGAGGGTGATGCTACCAAAAAGGGGGAGGAAGTTCTGACAGCCATAGAACCTAGGAGTTCTTCCTCAAGTATGGACATACAGGACTCACCATCCTATCTTGCAGTTGTCCATGCTCAGCAACCTCCTCTAGACAGTGATCTGGAACTGCTTATTTAATAACTGTTTGAGAAGGGAGTACCAAGAGCGATGTCTGCCCCATCTGAAAACCCAATCAGGGGTTGGGGGTATGACAATGATAGAAAAGCTCTTGTACTCTCTAGAGCTCAGGGTCAACTAGAAATCTTAAACATTTCAAACCTGAGTTTCTATGAGGGTATATATCTAGTAGATCTGGCACTTGTCAACCCAAGCAATAACAGACAAGCTGCCAGACAAGCCAGTCAAATTCAAGACTGGGTGCTGGCAGAATTCAAAAGGAGAACTGCATTATATAGACAGAGGCTAGCAGTTGAAGTCTTTGGTCAACTGGATGTTGAGGTAGACCCCAAGATTAGCTTCGAAGGGAAAGCCTTGACTGAAGGCCTAGAGGCTAAGACTGTGAACCTTGAGACAACATCTCCTCCAGCACCCCATACCCTCAATGAGGCACCAGCCGGTGATGGTGCTTCACAACCTCTCTCTGGTCACAGCTTGACTGCTGAATCAAGCAATGAAGGCCAAAGCTCTCCTCAGGATGAGTCATCAAGATCAGCAATTGATAAAGGCAAAAGAAAGTTAACTGCTGAGGAGATTGAAGAAGAGAAAAGAGAGAGGAAGAGGAAGCTGAGGGGAGAGAGTTCAAGTGGTTCCTCAGGATTCATGCAAGCTGCAATTCTGACTACCCATGTACCAAACACTCAAGAAGATGAATTAAGGGCAGCCAGACTTAACTATCTGGGGACCAGGAACTACAACATAGATGAACTCATCTCTCTCCCCTTAGAGGAACTAAACGAACTGGCTGACACAGAGCTGTCAAAGGAGAGGAAGGAAGCTGAGGATGCAGCCTTGACCCTCAAGCATAAGGAAGAAATAAGAAGAAAAAGAATCTACAAGAACATTCCTATCCTCTCCCCAGTTCAAGAAAATCCTGAGGAAGAGACTATGGCTGCTGAACAACCTCAGGTAGTTGATGAAGAAGAGAGATTAAAGATGATCAACTACCTGAGTGCCACAGGTCTCTATCAGGCACCTACATTTCTTCCCTTGCCGTATGATTACATATTGTTTGAATATAACAAGCAGCTGGAAGAAAAAGCCAAAAGAGAAAGGCAAGCTGCTAAGAAGAGGCAAAGGGAAGAAGCTGCAAAATCAAGAGACATCATCCAAAAAAGTCAAAAAAGTCTGTAGATAGGCAGAGGATGATGAGCTTCTTGAAGCTGTATGGGTTCTTCGGAAGGAGGCTTGGTCCCATGTCTCTATCCACAATGGATGAGCACATAAGGGTGATCAAGCAGAAGATTAAAAGGGGAGAGCTCGTGGATCTTCATTCACCATCAAGCCAAGATCAACCTGAAGTTGAGGTAAAGGTTGAACCTACATAGACAACACAACCTGCACCTGAAGCTACACAACAGCCAACTTCATCTTCTAACCCATAGCAGGGTTCTTCTCCCTCTCCTTCTGAAACTGGGAGAGTGGAGATCCCAACTGAGAGGGAATCCACTGAAGAACCTGGTACTGAAGACCAACCCTCTCAGTTAAAATCATCAGGGAGGAAAAAGAGGATGGCCAAAAGAAGATTATCTTCAAAGAAGAAAAGAAGAAAGGCATCCTCCTCCTAACCTCAGGATGAGTCAGAACATCCTGAGGAAGTGCATGAAGAGGACTCTCAACCAACTCCTATCATAGTAGAGCCTCTCTCTGTTAGAAGATAAATTTTGTCCTGGACTTTTACTGAAGATCCAGACAGATGGAATATCACTAGAGATCAGGGAGAACAACATGTCTACTTCACAAGTGACATGCTTGAACTCCCTCTGCATGATCTCTATGACATGAGAAGGTACTTCATGAGTCTGAAGAATCCAGATCTGCTGATAAAGAAAGGAATTCTGAACATCCTCATATGGACTATCCCAGTCTGAAAAACCTCTCTGTTTTGGTAGCATCAGCCTAGGGGGAGTTTGTAGGAACCTCTAAAGTTAAGAGGCTGATGCAACCAAAAGATACCATAACAACCAAGTCTTCCAACATGCACTTTGAAACAAAGGCGAACTAGCTTCGGAAGTTTTACACACTCAAGAAAAATGCTAAGTGTAAAATCTTTCGAAGCCAAAGTTCAGAAGAAACTGCTGCTGAAGCTTTACATCGAACTTGGAAAATATTCTAAGTGTAGAGTCTTCCGAAGCCAAAGACTCAACTCTTCTGAGGGTAAAAGATGAAGTCTTCCAAATCTCTCAAGACAAAGTCTTCCGAAGCTGCTTAAAGACAAGACTGATTTTCCCCTGAAGAGAGAGAAAAGATACATTTTCCATCAACTTTATCATAAAGCAACCTACTTTCCGCTGCATGCTCTGATAGTTCACCTGCTATCACTAGTTGGTGAAACTTCCATACTTTATGATAAAGTAGATAAGGTCTTCGCCTGCAAGTTTCTGTTTTTGTTTCTTTTTTGGCTTTTGTAATAGGAAAGTCAGTGAGCTATGGCGTGTCATAGTCACTAGTCAAAAGGCAATCCACTTTAGGCTGATCTTGTTGTCTAAATGAGTCACTTCCAACTGTCTTTTTGTATATTGACGGTTGTAGGATTAGTATAAAGAGTCTAAGGTTCTTGTATTCAAAATATACTTATACAACACTTGTAACAGAACTTAAGAAGCAATATACTACTTCCTTGAAAACTTTATTTTGTGTTCTTGTTCTTGCTTGTGTTTTGCATTGTATCTTCAGTTTCCTATTTGAATTGTTAAGTGTTTCTCAAAGATCCTCCTAAGTGTGTGAACTAAGTGCATAGTACCCTTTAACGGTCCTGCATCCTCATCGGTTGAGCACTTTCTTAGACGAGATACATGGAACGTCGGATGACTTCCACTTAACACGTCGGGTAGCTCCAGTCGACATGCCACTTGTCACACCCTCAATTTCCACAAATGGAGTATTACCGTTAGGCGTGTGACATACCAGGATCTCGGCCACTAGTTACACCAAACGACACGATAATTATAAAACATAAATGTTTGTTAACGTTTGAAAGTTTCCAAAAGCAGTATCATTTAAGAAATCATAATAATAGTTGCCGAAACTTAAATAAATTTAAACTCATAAATAGCGCTACACGCGTAAACCCATTAAATAAAATTCATGAAAAGAGTAAGTATGTCCCGTGAGATGATAAGTGCATCATAAGATGATCCTAAGAGTGCGCGTCTTGTGAACTTGAAAGAAACATGCTAAAGTGTCAACACAAGATTGGTGAGTCCACAGGTTTTGATAAACAGAACAAGTAATAATAGATACAGTAAACAAAGTAATATCCGTAGGTAGCTAGCCTACTTAACAAGTTACATAGTTTATGAAGTTCGTAACCGAAGCTGCAATGTAAATGAATGCCTCAGCTGTGGCTATCAAACCACAGCAACAGAAATTAGTTCAATTAAACACCCGTTGGTGAAAATTGACCTAATTTCTGTAGCTACCCCAAGGCGAAGAGCTAGCGCGACTGGACTATGACCTCCAAGGCGAAGAGCTGGGACGGGTGTTTAATTGACCTAATTTTTGTTGCTGTGGTTTGGTAGCCACAGCCGAGGCATTCATTTACATTGTCAGCTTCAGTTGCGAACTTTTGTCGGGCGCGGTTGATCAAACCACCTCCTTGCAACGCTCGTTGTTTGTCTCATAGGTTACTGGCCAATTCACCCGGAGGTGTACGTCTATCCACCTACGTCTGTCCTGAACAGCCTAGCAGGAAACACGCGCTCTCTCAATTCTATCCACCTACGTCTGTCCGGATTCGCAACAAACACAATTGGGTGGAGACGGTGGATTCTTTAATTACGATGTTAATAAGGTTCGAGATCGAATGACGAAGTTCGTGATTCAAGAAGCTTTGCCTTTTAGTCACTTCGACAATCCTCGATTGACCAACTTAATTCGAGAGACGCTTCAACCTCGTTACACCCACGTAAGTCGTACTACACTTAGATGTTATTGTTTAAAATTATGAAAACAAGCAAAAAATGATTTAATTGTATTATTTGAAAATTTAAATACCGGAGTAAACTTAACTAGTGAAGTTTGGTCGGCTCCACTCGGTTTACCCGAATCGTACATTTGCGTCACCGCTCATTGGGTAGATCCCAATTCATGACAAATGATGAAACGTACGATTGCATTTGAACTTTTTCCGTATCCACACACCGGAGAATTTTTGTTTTACTTTTTGAATAATGTAATAACTACTTTTAAGTTACAAAATAATTTTTTTTCAATTGCATTTGATAACGTCTCCAACAACACAACCCCAGTTGAAAATTAAAATTAAAATATCTTCCGATTGCAAACGGTGATTTTTTTCATACTCGTTGTGTTGCACATATTATTAACTTAGTAGTGCAAGACGGGCTATCCGTGAAATTTGTTGATAACTTTATTAAAGCTTTTCGATTTATGTTACATGACGTTTTTAAAAAAAACTAGAAAAAGATACAAGATTATAAACAACTTTGTAAGGATACGGAATCTATATTTTTAGGTCCTAATTGGGATGTACCTACTCGGTAGAATTCGACTTGTCACATGTTTGATTGTGCTTTAAAACAAAAGGGCACTTTGAAAGCTTTTCATAATAGTCTTTCGGATAATGGTGAGGCCGACCCATTTCAGGATGCGGGTTGGAAGAATGTTCAACGTCTATTCGAGTTTCTTGAGGTGTTTAAAAACTCAACAACAAAATTATCGGGAGTTTATTATCCCACTAGCTATTTGGTGCTTCAAGAATTATATTTCATGGCTTTGAATTTTAAAAATTTTCAAAATAAAAATCATATGTTTAGCCAAATGATAGAACCAATGAAATAAAAGTTTAAAAAACATTTTTATGAGTTACCACCCGTTTTTACTTGTGCCGCCGCTTTAAATCCGTTTTTAAATGTTGTGGGGTTGAATGTTTGATAGACGAGATAAATGACAATTTGGATATGCATGACGAAAACCCCAATTTTTCAAACGAGGCAAAAGTAAATTTTAATGAAAGTTTGAAAACAATTTATATTTTTTATTTAAATAGATATGGGCCTAACGTAAACATAACAATGCCAAGCGAATCAACCTCAAGTGCTAGTACCTCGGTTAAAGACCCGGTTTTAACTATGTTGAATGTCGTTCGGGATGTGACGGCTAAACGACAAAGGGGTAACAACCCAACAAGTGAGCTCGGTAGATATAGTGAAACGGATTTTATTTCCACTATGACTACCGAATATTATCGTGCATTCGATATTTTGGCTTTGTGGAAAGGAAAAGAATCTCAAATTTCAATTCTTTCTGCTATGGCCCGTGATTTACTAAGTGTCCAAGCTTCTACGGTAGCTTCGGAATCTGTTTTTTCTCTTGGTGGCCGGGTAATATCATTACGAAGAACAAGACTAACTCCGGAAGCGGTAGAGATGTGTATTTGTTTAAAGGATCACTTAGATGCGATGGATCGTATACAAGACCAAACAAGCCTCGAAGACGAAATTACACTCGAAGCTAAAGTACACGATGAAGAGGTAGAAGAATGAGTATCTTATGGCATATTTGATGAAGAATTAGCATTTGATCAAGCATCTCATAGAAAATAAACATTAGACGATAACTTAAATAAAAAATTTATGTCATTTTTTTATTGATTCATTTATGTATTTTTAAGTTGTTTTAATATTGTTATAGAAATACATGATGATTAATCTATATTTTTTTCAAAAATAATTAATGATGAATAATAATAATAATAACAAGATTAATAATAATAATAATAACAATAATAATAATAATGATGATGGTGATAATAATAATAATAATAATAATAATAATAATAATAATAATAATAATAATAATAATAATAATAATGATGATGATGATTTATATTAACTAGTTGTTTTTCGAGTCGCGCGTTGCGCGATTTTTAAACAGATGTGTATTTACTGTGCTCAAAATACAAACAATTGTGGCTACAAAGCAAAATCACTGCCAACAATTACATAAATCTACTTATTACATAATTAACCTTAACCTATATGTGGAAAAAAAAATCTGATTACAGTTTCATAAAAGTTTAAACATGGCTAGAATGGATTCTCGGTTGCGGCTGCATGCTAAAATTGGCTGCCAAGCCAAGCTCACTGAGACCATTTTTCCAATATCATCATAGCCGTAATAATCAAAACAACAACATTCAAAACGCCTACATGATCAACAACATCAGACATAAGGCAAAAAATCGTTTCATGGAACACCAAAGTCTCAGATGAACACACCCAGATCATCATCATTGACAACATGATCAACAAAGTCTCATGTGAGCCCTGGCTCAACATCACCGATATGAGGGAAAAAAACTCGAACAGACACCACGATTGACACCACCAACGAAAGAACATATTAGGGTTTACACCAATAAACATATATAACCAGATGTTGTTTTCGGTGAGCTAAATGCCACCGTCATCAACAACACCAGATTTGTCATCTACAGAAATACACGGCGACGACAACAATCATAACATTTGGGTGACCACCGGACCACACCACCGCACGGAAGCCACCAAAGGTGGTCGGTAGACATCACCGGTGGCGTCCAAAGTGACCATCGGCTCCACCTCCGGCGCCAAAGCTAACGCCACTGCCACCCACCCAGGTCCCGACATACGTCGTAGTGGAACCAAGAGGGACGGTCCATAGGGACCACTGGCAACATCCAACAGCCCCAAAGGAGGTCCACAGTGAGTAGATCTGAAAACCCTAAATGCGTACCCGTTAGATAAAGAAGAGGAGGGGGAAACCACCAGCATCATCGCCTTAAACGTCGATGACACAAAGGCGCACAAACCACCTTCATCACACCTCCATCACGCCAACGATTATCGTGGGTGTAGGGGTTGTCCGTCAACCCGGCGACGGTGGCGACGACGCACCCACCCTTTCGCTGTCTAAGACAACCGGCGGCCACCACCGAGAACATATCGGGGAAACGAAAAAGGAGGTTGCAGGCCTTAAAAGCAGAGGCACAAAAACCAACATAAACGTGAAATACCGATTTTACCCCCTGATACTGTTCATCGCAGTTGCATTTTTAACATAGAAGAGAATAATAATACAAAAAAAAAAAAAAAACCCAGATTGTACCCGGATCTAACCGTACCCTAACCGGGTATATCGGTAGGGTTTGGGTGAATGTGAACCCGACCCGGATTCGTACCCGGGTACACCAATACCCCGGTACAAAAAAACCAGGTTGGACCCAACCCGGTTTGTACCCGGGCCCGGGTACGGCCCAAAACCCGAAACGTGCACCTCTAGGTATTTCCACAACGCAAAATTTTATTATATTTATCAATCTAGTATGCCCCAATTAGGAGAAAAGAAACTTATCATAATTGTTTGCAAATAAGTAATCTATTGATCGTTTAAGCCGTAATAATATGCTCCATGAATATGTGGATTATGACAATAACCCAAAAAATATACATCACAAATTCAAGAACGTGAAAAAGAAAAGAAAAACAACCATAAAATATATGCTTTGAAGGAAAACAGATTCAAATTACAATGTATTATTAAATTATTAATGAACACTAATTTCCCGATAGGGTGCTCAATATATTTTACCTTTCGTAAAGAGACCCCACATACCTTCATGTTAATCTACCGTCAATGTAAAAAATGTAATGAAATTCTATTTGAAATTTGACATTTTTATTTTTTGGTTACACATGTCAGGTTTTATTAAAATAGCTCGACGTCATGATAAAACAACTTTCTTTTTTGTTGTATGCAAGTTCCCGCTCCAATGCTTAGGGTAAAATTACTTGTTACTATAACATATTAACAAAAGTACGTTTAGATTGTTAGCGAAAGATTAAATAAAAACTATATTTTGTCTGAATATCCTGAAAATGATTTTTTTTTCACCTTAAAACAGATACAAATGAATTTCGATTGAAATCACTCCGGAACTATTGGAATCGGCTCATCTTGTAGTTAAATAAGTTATTGGCGATAAACCGTTCCCCTTAACTACAAAGTCAAATTTCCACACTACAAAACAAACAATAAAAATAAAAAAACAACACAAAATCCAATCAGATAACATAAAATAATCAGACATGACGAATTCAAAACAAATAATACAAATTTTAATCAAAAAACACAAACTTTAAAATAATAGAACTTGCATAAAATAATACATTCTTAACCTTACTCGACAAAAGAAAAAAAAAAAAATTAATACAACCTTCCTCTAGATTGTTAAATACAATTCAGTAAAATCCTAAACCAAATAAATTTCAAATTTCGAAAAATGGAAGGATTTAAAAAATTAGATAAAAAGAAACAACGCGTATAAACTAATAAAAAAAAGAGATAAAATCGAGTCATAGCCGACTAGACCGAAGATATCAACCACCACCGATAATTATAATAATAATAACATGATATTCCTCCTCCTCTTCGCCTTTTCATCCTACCACCGCACCTCCGCCGTGGGTTCGCCGTTGAATCACATCGGACCTTTGCACAACCCCTAAGGCCTTCAATACTTCAAGCCTTATTTCCGATTAAGGCGATCTGGTGGTGATTCTCTCGGTTTTCTTCGCTCAAAGGTTTACGCCATACGTCCAGATCTGATTCCGAATAGGTATATTATCTTAACTATTTCGTGATCGCTTTGATATTTAGGAGTTTCTATGGATCATGTATGTAGGTTTTGGATAGTTTACATGTGATTGTTTGATTAAATTTAGGATTTCGTTATGTGTTTCGTACATTTAGGTTTTGATTGTTTGTATGTGATCGCGCGATTGAATTAGTATTTTATTATGTATTTCGGATAGTTAGGTTTTAAGTTTTGGTGGAGTAGATGTGGATATTTTTACTCGATGATTGAGGATTTTATTTGCGATTTGTTGCCTGTTTATGTGTGTGTCGATTTGTTTGAGTTTTATTTGTGTTCGGAATGGTTTTCATTATTTTGGCTTTTTGAGAGACGAGTTGATGATCATATGAAGCGTGAATACGAGATTCTATTTGGCGGTAGCCTTCACCGTATTTACATATGTTTAGATGTTGCTGCTTGTGGTTATCTTGATGATTGTGCCCGAGGCGGAAAATTTTATATGTTTTATTGAATGGTTTGATCTTTAGTTGCATATAGTTCTCGATTGCAGTCGATAGATCTTTAAGTGGGAACATAGTTTTAGAAACCTCTGGTAGCATGTTCTGAATGGTGAAATTTAAAGAGGCTAAGAAAATTTTAATGCGACATATAGATAGAAATCTGAAAACTCTATGGAGCAGTTCACTAACGCATGGCTTGTTAGTGCCAGATAAGTAGACCGAGCTACAACAGGTTATAGGTGAAAACCTTATGATCTTATGTGGATTGTTGAACAATGTTCTTAGTATGGTTATGTTCCATGATCGTTTTCAACCATATTTGAACAATAAATATACAGTTATGTAGTTCAAGTGTCATCTCCTTTCATGTAAGGGACTAAGGGTAACTGTTTGTAATTGTTTACAATCAAAGATACTTAAAAAAGTTGCTATTGCTGACTACATATAAACAAACAAAAAATCTGTACAATCTTGTCTAAAAGAAGTAGCTGTAGGATTTAGCCTATTCAGTTTGGCCACTACCTTTTTTAAATTTGTTGCATTCATGTATTTATTGGGAAGCACACATAGAAACCTTTTTTTATGTATCTTTTTTCATGGAAAGCTTTGTTCTAAGACCATATTTTAAGTAACACAATAAGGGGGTAGCTGTATACATAACTATGGTTCTTAGATATCTAACCATAAGTCTAAATTCTATACCGAAAATAAACAAAATCGTACCGTGTTGTAATTTCATATTTTGGTTTATTCGCATTTTTGGCTTAATGAAGGTATGGTGCGTAATGCAGTTTATTGCTGAGTAAACGTTAGTGCGGTTTGGATCTGATCTTTTGGAGCCAAGTTTTGTCACACTTTTTTGATGGACAATGACTGTTCTAATGAGTAACACTTCGAGTAATTCGTCAAGGGAGCGTGCTCAACTTCATTACAGCAAGGTAACTATGATGAATTATTTGATTTAAAGGAATGTTTATTGTAGGGTGTATGTGTGATGGTTAATGAAACTGGATGAATAAGTGGGCTTGATAGGTTTTAATGAATTTTCTACAGTTAGTATTGAATTGAAAAATATTCGGTTGCATTCTTCTTAATATGTCTTAGTTACAATGGCAAATCGTTATAACCTTATAAACAATATGTAAATAACATGTTTTTTTATAATAATGAATGACAAACATTAGTCTCTTTAATGTAATTGAAAAATATTCGGTTGCATTCTTTTTAATATCTCTTACTTAACATATGACATCATAATTAATTAGTCTCTTTAATTGTCTCAATGTTATTGTCTACAAGCAAAAAAATTTCAATTAGAGATATGCAGTTACTGCAAACTTTAGCCAGTAGAATGTCAATTTTACCCTTATGTTTAATACTTGGTGTGGATAAGGGCAAATTGGGAAATAGTAACTTATAACTATACATCCAAAAAGTGCACAAATTATTTCTTGAGAGAAAGTAAAATAGTAACATGGGCAATAATTATGGAACGAAGGTAGTAATAGTAATATAGTATGAAGCCAACAAACGATGGTATTATGATATGAAGACACAAATCCACAAGGTTTGGTGTGTTATCAGTACAATAATAATTTGTATTTACAATTGTTTCATGACCATAAAACAATTGTCAAGTTTATAAAATTTGAAACATTGTTTAGTATCCTACATGATCGGTGGATTAATCTGGTCAAATATAAGCTGTTAGTATATTGTAACTATTGTGATTATAAATCTTGACTCGTCATCTCATGCATTTTTTTTCTAGAATGCTGAGCTGGAAATTAATCGTCGAAAAGCAGCACAAGCAAAAATTATATCAGATCCAAATGCATGGCAACAGATGCGAGAGAATTACGAGTCAACTCTTTTAGAAGACCATGCCTGCTCTGAACAACATGACATTGAATATGCTTTATGGCAGTTACATTACAAACGTATAGAAGAGTTACGCGCACACTATAATTCAGCTCAAGTTTCTGCACAACAAAATGCTAAAGGACTGGCCCGATCCGGACCCGACCGAATCACCAAAATTCGATCTCAATTTAAGACCTTCTTGTCAGAAGCTACTGGATTTTATCATGATTTGATGGTGAAAATTAGGGCAAAATATGGGTTATCTCTAGATTTTATGTCAGATGATTCACATAATGATAAAGATGGAAATGAATCTATTGATGTGAAAAAAGGTTTAATATCATGCCATCGATGTCTTATATACTTGGGGGATCTTGCTCGGTATAAAGGGTTGTATGTTGAAGGTGACTCAAAAACTCGAGATTTTGCTGCAGCATCAAGTTACTATAAGCAAGCTGCTACTATTATGCCTTCCAGTGGTAATCCCCATCATCAGGTCTGTTTTTTATGTATTTATTTGTACATATTTGATTCTCTAGTGTAATTTTCGTGTAGTTTATTTTCATATTGATGAATGTTTTGTATTTTCAGCTTGCTATTCTGGCTTCTTATGCTGGAGATGAACTGTTGGCTGTTTACCGTTATTTTCGAAGTTTAGCAGTTGACACCCCTTTTGTCACTGCAAGAGACAACTTGATAATTGCGTTTGAGAAGGTATCTACATACTAAATGGAAAATTTATAAATAAAACTGTTATATCTTAAATAATTAAGAAATCCATGGAATAGTTATTATTTTAGCGTTTGATTTGGTTGATTTGATTCAGTTTCCTCATTAAGGGTCGTTGAGTTTTCTTTCCATAGTTTTGTATCTCTTCTAAACACAGGTGGTTACTCATGATGATAACTACAACACAATATTCTCTGAATTTTGCAAAAACTATCTATTAGACTTTTGCTGAATCTGCCTCTATTGTTGAACTTCATAATTATATGCCTTGTTTTGATTTTAACAACGTATTTTCTTTTAAAATTCGTAAGGTCATTGTTAATATGGTTCCAAAGCTTTACGAAGAGGACTTTCTAGGGACTTAATCAGTTGATTATAAAGTCCAAGGACTATGATAGAACCCAAAATAGTATGCTTGATTAAAGCAGAAAAGAAATACAAACAGACCCAGTTCGAGGTGGGTTGATCTCCGATAACAAGGTTTATGAACCCGTCTTTTGATAAACAATAAAACATAGACCCGCAAAATAGCATAAAACATCAATACTTAAACTAAAAGCAGTGGGAACAGTTACAAATCTGCAGCCCCACTCCCTAAATTCATGGGTCACCCCCCACCTCCCAAATTTTCGAATGTTTTCCCACCATTCACTTTCCCTCCACCCGGATTCCCTCCAATTAACAGCTGACCCAACCCGGTTTGACCCAACAGGGGGTTTGTATCGATACATCCGGCCCGGAAAATCGACTTGTCCTCAAGTCGAAAGGAAGGGAATTATTGTGCCAAGCAATAAGCCATTCGATTGGAGGCTGATGGACGATTTCCTTGTGTTTGAAAGCTTCAAAAGATCCGACCAAATCAGCTTTCAATGCCTCTTGAACTGCAGCCACAGCACTTCTTTGAAACCTCAAATCTGTTTTGAATTCTAGAGGGGCTGTTGTTGGCAGTTGCTTTTGCAGAGCTTTACCACCGGTCGATTTGTGAGCAGTTTGTATGGCAAGAGCCATATTCCTGGGATATAGACTCACAATCAGTTGTGAGCGCCAAACCTTTAGAATCTGAAATTCTGGATAGGCCCTAGACGCCAATTGTACATCATCCAAAGCATGTTCTGGCCGATCATCAGTATCACTAGAATTGTTGCTGGTAGGTTCATCCTCAAGTTCCATGTCATCCATCCAAGCCTCCTTGATTTCTGCAACATCACTCTTCAATTGTGACACTATGAACTTGATTCGGGATGCAATTATGGCTAATTGGGCAGCAACAAGGTCAGAGTGAGTGCTGCTGCCTTCGAGATTTCTCCGGGTAGATGATGCCATCGATATTTTCCCGGCAATGGAACCAAATGATAGAACCCAAAATAGTATGCTTGATTAAAACTGAAAAGAAATACAAACAGACCCAGTTCGAGATGGGTTGATCTCCGATAACAAGGTTTATGAACCCGTCTTTTGATAAACAATAAAACATAGACCCGCAAAATAGCATAAAACATCAATACTTACACTAAAAGCAGTGGGAACAGTTACAAATCTGCAGCCCCACTCCCTAAATTCGTGGGTCACCCCCCACCTCCCAAATTTTCGAATGTTTTCCCACCATTCACTTTCCCTCCACCCGGATTCTCTCCAATTAACAGCTGACCCAACCCGGTTTGACCCAACAGGGGGTTTGTATCAGACCATGAGCAAGTTCAGCAGAAGTTTATGATGTATTTAGTAGGAAAGATAAAAATTATTTGAGCCTTATGGGTTACACGTGTAGTTTGACTCCAAATTTACCATACATTAGTGTATGTTAGTTTTGACTTTTACAAAATGATATTATAAAATAAACTAATGATTTTTTCACAATTTTGACAGAATCGCCAAAGTTACTGTCAGCTGCTTGGGGATTCAAAACCTACTCCTACCAAGAAGTTACCTGCACGGATGAATGGGAGAGGAAGAAACAGAGGTGAACCACGGTTTTCTTTGAAGGATAAAAAAACAGATCCACATATTGTTATGGAAAAAGACATTACTGTCCCTGAAACTATTAAAGCTTTCAGCATTCGATTTGTCAGATTAAATGGCATTCTTTTTACTCGTACAAGGTATACATATAGTTCTAGATATACTGGTTTAAGCTCTAGTTATTAGTTACTTTTAATATATGCTGACAAAAATGGGCAGGTTGGGTCATGAGTTCCTGAATGGGTAGCCTTTTTATAGTGTTAAAACTTAAAACACATGAGGTTGGATTGACACATTTTTTTTTTCTCTTTTGCCTCTTGAATATTATTAATAATTACTGTGTTAAACATGATTATGAAAGCTATATTTAAATAACTGAAATCCATCTCTCTTCTTACACAAACTGGTTTTAGTTTAAGTTTTTAAATTGGCAAACATAGGCGGACTAGGCAGGTTGGGTGATGGGTTTATTTCAAAACAGGAAAAAAAAATTAATATGTATGTATGAGACATGATTATTAAAAACTATATTTATAAAAAATTATAACATGCCTAAACCTTCTTATACTGGATAAAGCAATCTGAGAGGTTGTAAGCAATTAAAAATATGCTTTGGGTCGCATAATGACTGTATAACCCATTTCAATTTAACCATGTTTTTTTGGAATTTATCATTTGACCTGTTACAAGTTGTGTAGTCAAAGGTGACAAAGGTGTGCCCCTAGGCGTCTAGGCGCTGCTCACCAATAATGCCTTGCGTTCATCAAGGCGCTCAAGCGCTAAAAATCTAGAAAAAACGGCCAATTTTTGCCAAAAAACAGATCTGAATCGATATGAAACTGGTTTAAAGTACCTTAAAGTGGCTCGGAACGAGCCTAAAACATGTTGAGAACAGCTAAAAAAAACATGTTGAGAGCAGCTAAAAAATGGCTTGTTTATACTGTGAGCATGGGTTAAAATAGCCCTTGGTTTTTAAGCGCCTTGCACTGAGGTGACAAGCTGACCCTTTGTGCCTCGAGTGCATCTAGCCTTTTAGCTACATAGGTTATGAGGTAAAAATATAGCCTGAATCAACCCATTCAGAAATGAATTGCTTCAATTGTCACCTCCAAAGTTTTTACATTTTATTTTAAATGAAGAGTAACTCACTTCCATGTTTTATCATCTATAGCTTAGAGACTTTTGGGGAAGTTTTCTCTATGGCACGGACTGATTTCCTTCATCTTCTAGCTTCCGGGCCAGATGATGTGCTCAACTTCGGGACGGATATTGACGAGTGTAAACTCTTCATAACTCGGTTCATATCAATCATGATATTCACAGTTCACAATGCAATTAAAGAAAACGAAAATCAATCATACTCAGAGATACTACAGCGTTCTGTTGTGCTTCAAAATGCATTCACCGCCGTATTTGATTTTATGGCAGCTATAGTTGACAGATGCCTCCAACTAAAAGATCCTTGCGGAAGCTTCTTACTTCCCGGCATCATGATTTTCATTGAATGGCTAGCTCATTGTGAAGACAATGTTGTCACCAATGAAATTGATGAAAAACAAGCAACTGCTAGATCACTCTTTTGGAACAACTTCGTTTCTTTTCTTAACAAGATATTATTATTGTCATCGAGCGGTTCACACAATGAGGAAACATGTTTTTTTGACATGAGTAAGTATGATGATGGTGAAACAGAAAACCGTCTTGCATTGCCTGAAGATGTTGAGTTAAGAGGGTTTCTTCCTCTTGTCCCTGGTCATCTCATTTTAGATTTTTCTAGAACAAGTTATTTTGGAAATGATGGAAATAAGGAAAAGAATGCCCGAGTGCAACGAATTATAGCCACCGCAAAGGCTATTGCTACAAACGCACGACTTGGTCAACAAGGAATGTATTTTGACTCAAAGTTGAATAAGTTCTTCTATGGTTCTGTGCCACATGTAGAAATTTCTGATATAAGCCAAGAAATTAGTGAGGACGAAGATGAGATTATTCTATTCAAGCCCTCTGTACCCGAGAAGCATATTGATGAACCATCCAAGGGTATTATTGTCAGTTCCACTAATTCTCTAATCTCACATGATGGTTTTCCTTTAGAGCACTTTGCACAACCAAACACATTAAAATCAATGGTGGGAAATGAAGATATTGAGAATGGCTTTTCAAATCTCAACTTATTTAATGATCAAGATCATGCTACTATGATACCATCCAAGTTTGATTCGGTGATGACATCAGCGTCTGGTTTTGACAGCATTCCTTCAAAGACAAAAGTCCATAAGAGTCCAGTGGGTCGACCTGTGAGGCATTTTGGCCCGCCACCTGGATTCAGCACTCCTAAACCCAGGAATGAAAGTCCATGTTTGGATGATTATAGTTGGTTAGATGGGTATCAATTACCTTACTCAGGATCATACAGTAGTGGTGGATTTGGTGATTCTTTCAATTGCCTGCCACAACCGAACAAGCTTTTGAACACAAGCAAGACTTCTTTGGGAATGGAATGCTTTCCGTTCCCTGGCAAACAGGTTTCCACTACCGTCTCCGTCAATACTGGAATCGTAAATGGAAATGGGAATGGATGGCTTAATAATCAGACCCTGGAAAGTTCTAGTCTTTACCAAGAAAAGGGTAATGAACAGTTTCCTGCAGTGCCTCAACAATATCAAGGACCATCATTGTGGGAAGGTCGCTTCTTTGTGTGAGATGCTTTTGGGGCAATAGATGGTAAGATGTTGCTTTTTTTATATATATATATACCCTTTATTAGAGTTCTAACTTTTTGTTTACCCTTTTAAGTTTCATAATATCGTATTTAATCTTTTGAATCACTAGACTCATATATACTTATTTCATAGTAAATAAATCAAAATCAGTTACTTGAATTGTTTTTCTATTTGTTTGTCTTTGTTTTATTTAATATGGAACGGGTAAATATGAAAATTTTAGTGTTTTGAAAGGGTAAATATGTAATTTAAATCTTTTGGGAGGCCATATATGGAATTGATACAAGAGAGTATGAAAGTAGTTTTTTGCTTCTCTAGTCTTGGCTTATGCATTTTGATTAACAACTACTTTGTTTAACCAACGTTGAGGTAGGTTTTGAACAAATCTACTAAGGTGGATGATGTGGAGTGTGACCTGGTACGACCCGTTCAGCCATCATAAAAGCCATGTGGCTGTGTTTAAGCTTTTAATATGGAGCATGAATGGATATGGTTTTTGGATTGTTGCAGGCACCTGGTTGGTCTATAGGTCTCTCTCTTTCTCTTTGCTTTCCACACTCCAATATTTTTCCTATTTTCTAAACAAACACAAAAAAACCCTTTGGTCGTGCGCTCTAATATATGGTGTGTTTTGTTATCATTATTATGCAGGTGCCGAGTTTTCCATATTGGATGAATGAAATTGTTGGTGAGAAATGAAGGTTTGTGATGAATGAAGTAGTGGTGGGATGGCAATATGAAATATGCGAAGTGTGGTTGAAAGTTTGAAATATTGAACAATACTTACTAAGCGTCTAAGCTTAATCCTGCTCTGCTTTTACGCTGTATTTCTTATCGAAGGTAACGCTAGAACGTGTGTGGTCCATCTTTATATGTTGCCGAGTAGGTAACCTTACTTTTTTTATATTTTATGCTGAAAGAGTTACTGTTTCTAGTTTAATGTTGATGGGAATAAGTGAACCGAGCGAATATATAAACGCTTTTTGGTTTTTGATTGTTAATGTTGATGCTTGTATTATTATCGTTTCTTCCTGCAATATCTTTTGCTCAAAATCCTTTGTGTTTACTTGCATGGCCACACGTATGTTATATGCATATCGAATTAATAATAACGTGAGTAAAATGGTTTGAATCAACGAAAAGTTCTGTTGTCATACAAAAAGTGAATGTACACGGTGTTGCTTGATAGTGGCAGGTTGATCCGCGCCGCAATCAAAGAAGAAAGTGGGAGGCGTAGTGGAAATGGATGATGTAGCGTGGCCACTACCTGTGCGCGGTAGTTGTGTAGTGAAAAAGGCACAACAAAGGCACTATGGATAGATTAACAACCATTTGAAAACTTCCTGAGATTTAGATAATTTTATAGGACTTCACATGTGCATTAAGAAGACTAGATGGGTGCCCGCACAATATGACGGGGTGACATTTAAATTTGATAAGTGTTTTTAATTTTTGTTATTCTTGTAGTACTTTTATAAAAGTCTATTATATTTTTTCTAACTTAAAATTTAAAGCTCCAAAAATATGGGTTTTACATGATAACTTGTACATTTACTTATTGTACCTTAAAAACTACAGATCGGTTCAGTAAAAAATTTACACCAAAATGTTAAAAAAACACAGGTTACAATTATAGTCTTAACAAGTTTTTAAACATAAGAGATTAAAAGATATAGCTAAAATCTTAAAACAAATTAAGTTTTTTTTAGTTTATGGGTAGATAATGTAAAATTTTATATAAGTTACAGTAAATGTAAGGTTATTATGTAACTAATTGTAAGGATTAATTTGTAAATAATGTTAAAAATACTATTTTACCCTCAAAAGTGGTTGTATCTTATGCATATAATAAAATAATCGTTTTTAATTTTATAGTATCTTAAAATACTCATCTCATATGTTTTATATATAGTATAGATGATAAAAGCTGATTTACTTTTTCCCTTTTTAGATTTTTGTTTTTAGTATTTTTATTTCCATTTTGTTTAATTTTTAAGTAACAGACTAGATAAAAAAATATCTACAAGTACTTGACAATTCAGAAAGGAACAATTACAAAAGAAAATTATATTTACCTGATAAATACTTAATAAATCATAATTAAACATTCCTTTTAATTTCCAGAATCCAATATCCAATACTTAATAAAAATGAACACTTCCCTTGAGGCCTTGATCACAACACCACTACAATTTAATGAATATACATCCAGACATTTATGAAACAAAACAATCAAGAAACATCAACAATCATTAGACAAACATTGGTACATTTCTGGAAACTTTTTAGCATGAAACAAACAGATTTTTGTCAAGTATAATCAACATAATCTTCCTTCTTTTAAGCATCATCTTCTATGAATACTTTGAGTATGAAGTCACGAAAACGTCTGGAGTATTGTCGAGGATCAACTGCAGATATTGATGTGGGGTCGTATTGGAAGGATTTGTAAGCATGCTCGAGTTTCTTGGTAATATCATAATCTTGAAGTATGTCTATGATGCCAAAGAACATTACAACATCATAACATACTCCAGTTGGTTCACCAATTAACTCCATCTCGTTCTTTCTTTCCATCTTTTCGACTCGTGCATGCATGCTAATTCCCAATTTAGATCTGTAATTATAGCAAGTATAGAAGTGATCTCTCACACCATATACATAAAACTTAATGGCAGTTTCAAAGGTTATGTTTTAAGGGCAATTTAAATAACGCTTTTGTAGAGTTCACTTAGGAGTCCTTGGACTCTATTTTTCATTAATAAAACTCCCAAGGCCTATGAAACTCTGTGGAAAAGTCATTTTAATGAAGTCTAGGAACTCAATCATGCAAAAAATCAATAAATAAATAATAAAAAAAGACATGTAACTTATAAAAGCTAAGGGATCTAATCATCCAAAAATTAAGTTTATGGATTTATATGCAAATTTAACAAATGTCCTTAGGGTACTTTTCAACAAGTACTATATGTTTTACCTATAAATGGACAAACTATACTTATATTAATCTCTGACATGTCTAATGAGCTAGGTTAGAGGATTAGCTAAAGAGGAAACTAATCCAATGGATCGCACATATCAAAGAGGTTGAAACTCCGAAATGTATTCACATGCATGAAACCTTGTAAATTTTTATTGAATAAAATTAGCTAACTTTTATAAAAACAGTTTCTTGAAAAGCATATCTAACACGGTAGTTGTTTATCAAATGAAAAACGTGTGTGCAATTCGACCCAACCCTTTTTGACCAGGATTAAAAAGTGACCTGTTACCCAACCCTGCCCGTCCAACACATAATCGGTTATAAGAATCGTAGTATTACCCTCCAGGATCTGAAACTTTATACGTAGAATCATCTGCAAAAAAAGATATGTAAATAACGGAATTTTCATTTCATATTTATTGAAAAAAATGGGAGGATTAGCAATTGAAGTACCTAATTCGCTGTCATTTGTTTCTTTGAAATGAAGACCAACCAATAGACTGTAATCCATGATTCTTTCCTGCTCGAGAAAATCACAATCCCTGTCGATTTGCCTGAAAAATATACAAAGTTCTATAATGCCATTAGAAAAAAAATATATACCTTTTACTTTTTGAGTGTCACAAAACCTTTAGAAATAAAGACCAAAATAAATGATTAACATGACAATAAATTACATATTATCATGATTATAGTCTCCTAAGTTTTACCTTCTGAATTCTTGGATCCAATTCTTGTCAAGTCTAAACATGAATTTGAGATCAAGGTCTTTAAGAATAGTGGTGCTCTGGATTTCTGATTCGGGCTTATCAGTGAGTCGACCAAGTGAAGACCCTTTTAAGTCGAATCGTCTATGTATTACATAATCCGTGCAGAAAAGGTTGCCCATGATAATAAAGCGTACCTAAGATTTTTGACAAGATTCATCAATGGCAAATACCCACAAACTACTAGTTCATGATTTGGGATTAGAAGTGGCAAGATAGGTGGGTCGGGCAGGTTGTTAAACCGGTCGAAACAGGTAAATTTTAGTAGGGTTGACCTATAAACATGTTATTATGATAAATAAAAATGCTTTAGTTATGACCACAAAAATCATTATTGCAATAAAAGTAGTTCTAAATAAATTGGTTGAAGAAGTATATATAAAAAATAGACATTTGACAACTTCCAACCTATTTGACCCATCCATATGTTACCTTTTAGCTAACCTTTGATTTGATCAATTTGTACTGAATAAAACACAACCCAGATCAACCCATTCAAAAGTAAAAGGGTTGAAATTGTCATTTGACCACTTCTATTATCATGTACATCAAACCTTCTTTTGTGCAGGACCAGTTAGCTTCACACAATGTAGTCCATAGAATTTGGTGAGTAAGGTATGCTCAAAAGAGCGAAAATGGTTGTAGTATGCAGACAACATCCTTAATATGGCCTGAAATCATCAATCATTAATCAATAAAACAAATTACTAAACCCTATAGAAATTTATAAATACAAATTTGAAATGGTTTAATTAACTTGGATTCAGATCTCACTTTGACTTCAGTTTTTTTTATGGTTTTGATCATGTAACGATCATCGTGTGTTAAATAAAAGAAACTTCCGCTTTTTCCGGGGGAAGATAGCTCACGAAGGGCATTATTTCCACATATTGATAACATGTAATCAGCTGCATCAACCTTGAACAGCATCCTTAATGTCCTACACATGTTGATGACACGATGATACATTAATTGATAACTGTTTAGGATATTCTATTCATTAATAGACTTTGAGTAATTTTCAACCCATCTCTGATATTATAACCTTTTACCTGAAAACTAATGGGCAATAATCTTTCCATCTGAATTCAGAAGATTGATGTGGAGGGGTGTGCTTAGAACCCTCTGGTGGGAATCTTGTCCAGACCTTTTCTTTTGGATTAAAAGCTGATGACTTTAAGTCTAAAGATGGCATTGGACCAGGTCTTCCTACAGAATGCCTATAAATAACCCAATAACATTACAAGAATTCCATCAAGTTAGAAAAACAATAATTTAAAAAACAATAAAGATTAGAACTTGGAATTATAACCTGATACCCAGTTGCAAATTAAGCATAAGTTCATAATTCTTATGTCCTTTTGAGATTGTTTCACCTTGTTTCTTGACAACATTTGAAAACCTAATTGGACTTCCTTCTGATGATAATAATGATGTGTCATCTCTAGATTTCATGCTTCTGTCATTATCATCCAACATTCTCATTTGACTAAATTCTCTATCAACATTTCCATCCAATCTCCCATCAACTGACATCCTACGTGGTCTAACCGATGGCTCATGTCCTTTAGATGATCTCCAAATTGCTAATTTTTTTTGTGAGGGCAAAATCGGAACTTTATCTTGAGGAGAAATTTCGCAATCTTTAAGATAAACATCATAAACTTGCTGCGGATCATGTTCAACATCACAATCATCACATGGTGACAATGTTAAATCTTGTTCTTCAGGATCTTTACTCCAATAACCGTTGTATTCACACTCATCTGCAAATTTAAATGACCCATTTCCTTTCGGTAAACCTTCATCCCATTCACCTTCATACATGCTGCCATCAGAGAAAACTAATTTACCCTTCCCACCCATTGTTCCATTTTTCCATTCTCCAATATAACAACTACCATCTTTCCATTTATACTTACCATTACCTTCTTGTATACCTCCACACCATTCGCCGTCATATGTATCACCATTCGTATATTCTTTAACCCCATGACCATGTTTTAGATTCATAACCCATTGACCTCTATATGTGTCACCATTTGGGCCTGTATATGTGCCCTCGCCATCCATGTAACCGCTTTTGAATTCACCATCATAAGTGGCTCCTGAGGGCCAACTAAAGGTTCCCCGGCCCATGGTCTTGCCTTTGAACCAGTCACCAACATACATGCACCCATCGGTCCACCAATATTTACCGAACCCATGTGGAAAATTGTCTGACCAGTGGCCCGTGTAGTAGTCACCATTTGATAGGTATCTTTCTGCATGGTAGACCTCTCCGGCTGCATGAATCTCATCTTGTTCGGTATCTTCATCATCTACATGTGCCACGTGGGCTGACCCAAATATGTTGGTAGCTTGTTTCTTGGCTTGTTGTGTTTTCCGAATAGTTGCTTCCCATGCCTTCATAACCTCAGGTTCAGATTTGAAAATTGTTCATAAATGTTGTTCCTAATTGCCTTCTGTTGAAACAAAATATCATGAATTCCATGAAAAAGAACATGATATCAACATAGATATGATTGAAATAAAGATTAAATGGCCATGTATGTTGCCACCCTCCAAACAGCGTGCAACATTGGTAATCTTTTTTGCTGTTCTCTCTTTTTGGTTAATTTGGTCTTCCTATGTTTCTGCTAAACAAATCAAAGGGGAACCAATGTTAAGGAAAAAGATCCTGTTTTTCTGTCACCTTTTTGATCCTTTTATGCAAATAAAGAAAAGAAAATAGAGGGAGCACAGCTGGATTAGATACATATACAATAATATATAAAAAGGAAAACTAATTACACCATAAGTTTGGTGATTAATAAAAGCTTGTTGAATTTGTTGAGGAAAACATGCATGAAGCAGTTGATTAGTTGACTTATTCATGCAACAGAATTAGACATATTCAAATGACATGTGTAGGGATAAACACAAAGGTTAATAATTTACATTTTTAGAAACTTAGAGACAGCTAAAGAAAAACTGTTATATTAACAATTTTATATCCTGAAATGTAAACACCCTCCTGCACAATTAAAGTAAGATAAGGTAGTTAATTCAACCACCGGGTACGCCAATAATACTCTACAACTTACTCCTTTTTAGCTGATAATCTTGTAGGCTATAGGTAACCCTCAATGATATCATTCTGACTGAATAATGCGTTCTTGCAATTTTTCACAAAAATTAACGTCTCTTTGGGCATTTCATCGAACACCTTATGAGCAAAAACAAGAATACAATGCGTAGAAGACGGATGGGTAAGAAAACAGCATCCTTCACGACAACAGATCAAACAACTGATTTGATTAGATCTATGCACCAAGTTTAATTATATGCACAAATAGAAACAATAACAACAATGTGATTACCATTGGATTCAACCAATTTCTCGCGATCATACAAAGAATAAATCTTTTTTCTTCCATATCATGTTGGATTTGCATAACATCATTTAAATACCCGTAAAGACTGATCGACCATGTTTGGACTCTGTTAACCATGATAAAACTTAAGATTTCAAGTGTTAAACATACACCTCACTTAGTTTACAGTATAAAATATTAAGAAATTTAATTAAATCGGTCTAGATAAAAAAATTTATGCATTATGTTACGTTAGTCTACGATATAAAACTTTAAGATGTTTAGTTAAATCAGTATTGATAAAAAATGTACATATGAGGTAATGTTAGATGTGCATCACAGTTATATTTTACTTAGTGTACCATCTCCTTTGAACGTGGGTGTATAATAAGTCAAGTACGAGTGTATAAAAGTTGAATACGAGCACGTACAAAGATGGATATGGGTGTATTCAAGTTGAATGTGGACATATACGTGCCTGTAAAAGATGAATACGCGTGTGTACAAGTTGAATACGAGCACATGCAATTTAATACGTTGTATAGGTTTTTCTTAGAAAAATCAGAATACATAAATATAACATTGTCTTGTGCTTGTTTACGTTCTTTAATTAGTATTACTATTAGAAGTGAAGTGTGAATGGTAACGCATATGTTCGTTGCTTGCTACTGGTCATCTATATATTATCTTTAACACAACCCGTTCATAGATTTTGGATATCACGTGTAATTAGGGGTGCAAACAAGTCGATATGAGCCGGAGCTCGTTTAGGCTCGAGCTCGGCTCGTTTTGACTTAAGAGGAGCTTAGCCTTGGCTCGTTTTAACTCGAGCTCGGCTTGTGTCGAGCTTTATTTCTAAAGCTTGAGCTCAGCTCGTGAAACATATTTCAAGTTCAAACTCGGCTTATTACATTTAATTATTATTATTTAATATTTGTATATATAAATTTATATTCTATATATAACATTATACATATTGTTTAATTGTTTTTATCTTGACTTAGTATAATATTTATTAATTGTATAAAAATATTTAATAAATTAAATTAAATATAATAAATAAAAACTCGTTTAGATTGGCAAGCCAGTTTGAGCTTGATATGTGAAACTCAAGCTCGATATTTTAATGAGTTTTTTTTTGCTCGGGCTTGGCTTGGGCTCGATAAAGCTCGGCTCGTTTTGAGCTTTAATTCGAACCAATCTCAAATAGCTCGTGAACAGCTCGACTCATTTGCACCCAACAAGTAAAAACAATCACTTTAAGTTTGAAACTTACATATGGCGGGGAGCGGAATGCATGTTGCTAGGTGTAAATCAATGGGCAGGTGTTGTAGTGTGACTGCGTATGTGAAAGTCAACTGAGATTAAAAAAAAAAAAGAAAATTGAATATAAAACAGGATTTTTAATATAGATTTGTAAAAATGCGCATACGTTTTTTTATCTTTCTATCTTCTATCTATATATGATTTTATCTTATGCATTACGTATAAATATTTAAATGATTTTGTAATTCTCTGCTTAAAACAATTATCTCGCAAACTCTAGAAGAATATTTACTTTTAATGATTTTATTTCTAATGTAAAAGTTGTTAAAACTAAATAAATATTTATGGTGAATGATTCTCTTGTGTACAAGTCACCCAATATTGCGAACTTTGTTCGATTTGTGCTCTATTATTTTGATTATTCTGCTGTTTATGTGTGTGTATATATATATAGGGTTGGGTTCAAATGAGAATCCAATCTTTTTGTAAGAACTTTTTAACTCAACACCAACCATTAATCAAGAAATCAATGGATTAGATCTTTCTATTTTTCTTAATACAAAAGGGCAAAATAGTCATTTTATCCACTCATCAAAATTAAACTTTTAACAATAATATGACACATGTCCCCCCCCCTATTTCTCCCTATTCTTTTTTTATATATTTAAAAATTTTACCCTATTTATTTTTATAGCCTTTATAACTTTTTCATACATTGTTAATTTTTTTATAAAAATTACATCATTAAACTCGTCTCATTATTTTTTTTAATTCTAATATAGTCTCGAAATTTTTTAAATTTTTTTTCTGGACATTATATATTACAGTGAATTACATCATGTTCATATTCAAAACCTAATATTTGCAGTAAATTATATTATATTGTAATATATATATATACACACACTACTATAACCTGTCATAAGTTTTATATTAAACCATTACAACAAACAATGTGAGAAATTACACCATCAACTACATCGACTATAAAGTTCATCCTAACCAAATCATGAACCAACAAACAATGAATTACGTCATGTTCATGTGAATGCAATTTTTAATACCTACAACGAACTACATTATATTGTAACTTCTTACTGTGAATTACATCAAACAAACATGGTGTATTGACAACAAAAAACCCTGAATTAAACATAAAACCATACCTAATACAATGAATTACATTGAATAACAGTGAGTTACATCGTATTGTAACAGTTCATTTGAACATGGTGGTTGTAGTAACGTAACAATATGGTTACACTAATGTAACATAGGTTTCACTAATGTAACAAAAGCTAGTGAATCAACGAATCAACATCAAACCTGGATAACATCACCACCAGCCTAATAGGTTATTACATTACTGTAACCTATATACAAAACATAAAAAAACTAAACTAAACATAAAAACTTACATCTATAAACATCAGAAAACATAAAGAGTTTGTTACAATAAAGTTCATGTAATGAAAACATTTAGTTACAATAAATTACATCATGTTTCTTTGAAAACAAATACTAATACTTACAGTTAATTAAATCATATTGTAATCACCTACAGTGAATTACATTGAAGAAACAAATATAAAAACTAATAAAATAAAACCTAATAAAATAGGTTCATATCCCTTTCAAATGCAAATCCGAACTTTAATAAATCTTGACCTGATGTATCATCGTTACCCCCTTCGTGCAAAAAACAAAGAGCATAGACCTAAAAATTTATGTACCCTTCAAGATTACAATGATGAAACATAATGTATTAATCATTATGTTTAAGTGTCCGCTGTGGACACTTAGGCTGTCCGTTGTGGACACTTAGGCTGTCCGCTGTGGACACTTGAACATTCTTAGAATGTCCGCTGTGGACACTTGAACATTCTTAGAATGTCCGCTGTAGACACCGCTGTGTACACTTGTGTCCACAGTGGACAGCCTAAGTGTCCACAGCGGACATTCTAAGAATGTTTAAGTGTCCGTTGTGGACACTTAGGCTGTCCGCTGTGGACACTTGAACATTTTTAGAATGTCCGCTGTGGACACTTGAACATTCTTAGAATGTCCGTTGTGGACACCTAGGTTGTCCACAGCGGACATTCTAAGAATGTTTAAGTGTCCGCTGTGGACACTTGAACATTCTTAGAATGTCCGCTATAGACACTTAGGCTGTCCGCTGTGTACACTTGAATGTTTAAGTGTCCACAGCGGACATCATAAGTATCCACGGCGGACATTCTAAGAATATTTAGGTGTCCGCTGTGGACACTTGAATGTTTAATATCGTTTTGGTTGTTAGGTTTCTGAAGTCATGGAGTTGTAGTTACATAGTTTAATATCGTTTGTTTTACATTTGTTTTACAGATTGATTTACATTGGTTAATATTAGTTTACATTAGTTAAATCAAGATCTGGGTCACCATTGTAGGTTATATTCAGTAATCGTTAGACGATGAGCTATGTGTTGTTCGATTCACCACCATAAACCGTAATCAAACCCACTGGTGGGGCGTTTATTGCTGGAGTGGTAGTGGTGGTCGGAATCAGTTGTGGTTATTGTGTAGACGATGATGAGGTCGGTTGTTGGGTTGTGGTTGTAGTTGATGGATAATAAATAAAAATAAGATAATATGGTTTAAGGGTGGATAATATAGTAGGTGAATAAAAAAAAATACATTCTGAAGATTGTTCTAAAAAAATAACAACATTGAAGATTACAATTTTATCTCTTATATAATCTTTACCATTAAAATAAAATATTTTATTTTGATGTCAAACGAAAGATGAATAATTAGGTTAAAGGGTTCTCACAACAACTAACAAAGGCTCTCGTTTGAACCACATCCGTTATATATATATATATATATATATATATATATATATATATATATATATATATATATATATATATATATATATATATATATATATATATATATATATATATAATTCTTCAATTAACCACTTCACGTATTCAAACGCAATCGATGGAAAAGATCAGGAGAGCATCGCACGCAGGTTCATGGTACACTGATGATCGTAAGTTCCACTCTAATTCTTGACTTTCATACGCACTTCCGATTAACCCACTACTTATTTATGATAACCCCCTTTTTAATTACGCTAAATCATTGAATTATTGAAGAAATTCGTTGGTAGACTGTGTGCGACCTCCTTTTGATCAAGAAATTTCAGTGTGTGTTTGTCTGCAACTGTTTGAAGATGGGTTCTTTTGTTAATTCGTTGTATTTCAAGTATTTTGCAGGAATAATGAATGGTGCAATTTTGCAAAAAAATGAAGTGAAAAATGTGTCTTATTAGGGCTTGTTCGCTTCAAAATTGGTGCAATTTACCACATTTGATATGATTATTATCAGATTATGTAAATTTAAAAGTTATAAGCTTTATGCTGTATTATGTGTGGTTAAGGGATAATCAGATGATCCATTTTAGCCTTAATTTGTCTTACAGAGTTCTAGATTATTGATGGAATTGGAAGATGATTAATTGGGTAATTGATTGGCAAGCAAATTCAGGTTATGAATCTTGAAAATTTTTGGGAGTTTTGGGGATATAAGTATTAGGGTGCCACTAAAGAAGCTTGTTTTCTCTAATAGTTCGCTTTGATGATTCTTTATATGGGCTTGAGGTTTGTTTGATTTAAATTATAAATGTTAATTGAACATACGCATTCATACAAACATATGCAGATGTATATACTCAGTTGCTCTCGCTCTCTCTCTAGCTTATATGTGTTTGTGGCTATAGAAAGGGATTAAATTTGCACCTTGATGAAAGAAAGGAGGGGGCATTTGATATATGTTATTCTAATGCTTCAGAAAATGCATGAATTTTAGAGTTTAATTCGAGAACATCATAATGTCAACATATTGTACTCTTTTATGCATATGCAATTTTGTTGTCCAAAGCCCCCAAAGTGCGCGCCTAGCCGCCTAGGCCCTCAGGGCCAGCCCAACGCAACTTTGTCGCCTCTCTTTAAAAGCCCCATTTTAGGCGCTCAGGCGCATTTACAAGCCAAGTTCCAGCCAAAAACCGTCTGAGCAAGTGTAAAACAATTACACTAGCCCTAAACAAGCCTAGAATCAACCCAAAACTAGCCCAAATCAAGCCTAAAACCGCAAAAAGGATATTTTTATACTATGCCTCTCGCTTAAAAAAAACCCTCGCTTTTTAGCCTAAGCTCAAGGTGCACCCTTTGCACCTTGAGTGAACCTTTGACAACTATGATATACGAGTATGTATATTTCAAGTGAATCGTCTCTTTTTGTTTATTAGCTCAAGAGTTGGAAAAAGAACTTGATGGATGGCTTGGGGAATGTGGTTTGACAAAGTCTCCAGATGTACGAGGTGTAATTGCTCCGTAAGTAAATGTGCAGTTTCGATCTTGCCCATTGTTTTCCTTCTTTTTTTTTTTAATAAAAAGGAAAGC
This sequence comes from Flaveria sonorensis, assembly GCA_025506505.1. Taxonomy (NCBI): domain Eukaryota; kingdom Viridiplantae; phylum Streptophyta; class Magnoliopsida; order Asterales; family Asteraceae; genus Flaveria; species Flaveria sonorensis. Next base: position 72,271,439 of record CM046423.1, read on the forward strand.
TTGCTCACATTTCTATTCTTTGTTGCAAAATGGGTTGGTCGTTGGACTGGATCATGGGTAAAAAAGGGTACTTTTTATTGTCAAACACGTTGGGTTGGAGAGGGACTTTCTTTCAAGTTTTTAATTTTGTATTTTTAAGGCGAATTGCATCTAATATAAACTAATTTTCTTTTCTTTTTTTTTGTTTTTAGCAACTACTTTAAATTAGGTTTTAAGTAGAAACTATCTCACAATTTATCGTAGATTTTAGCAACCAACCTCATTTTAATTACTTTTATCTGTAAATTCTTTTGTTGCCAAGGCACTAAGAAGATTTATTTACAGGTTTGAAAATTGATTTTTAACTTAACCATGTAAGGTAAATAGTAATATATACTCTAAAATGACAAATAATGCAATGCCAAAGGTTTGTAAAAACTCATAAAAGATGACCTTCTACCTGTTACATTTTTGTTGCCACACTGAGTAATAAAATACAACTTGGTTGCTGAAATTTGTTATGAAATATAAGTTGGTTGATACATCGAACCTAAATTAAAGTAGGTTGCTAAAATTGGGAAACGTATAAAGTTTATTGTGTAATTTGCCCTATTTATAGATAGTTTGTATCAATAAGCGATTACAAACTATTTCTATTACAATTATAATCTTTTTTAAATTAAAGTGATTTTATATGTTATATGCATTAACAACACACTTTCGAGCCAGTCAACACATTTGACCCATTTCCATATTAGCCTAATATTTTCTGTTATGCATCTGGCTCATTAGAGATAAAGCATAACCTAGAACAATCTATTCATAAGTAAATAAGTCAATGTTGCCACCTCTAGTATAGATTAAAATTTCTAACTAACTATTGTCATTTTGCTGGTATCGATTCCACTAGACATGCAGGTTATTCTTATTCTGGCCGTGCAGCAGCCTTTGCATTTGGAAACATCGATCCAACTAACATGTAAGCTTGTGCCTCAAAAATCATAAACTATATAAAACTACATATTATTTTTATATATTTACATATTTACACTATTTCAGTACTCGAATATTTACATTAAGCTATGTTACATATTTACATTATTTCAGTACTCGAATATTTCTTCTTGGCCCATCTCATCATCATTACACCCCTAAATGTGCTCTTTCAAAAGCAACAATTTACAAGACACCAATAGGCGACCTCCCTATTGATCTTGAAGGTACTTCTACATTACTTTCTTTTGTGCACTTTTATACCACGTTTAATAACCCCATAATTTTTTTCTAATTAAAATTTGTTTTTAACTTAATAATAGTCATTGAAGAGCTAAAAGCTACCGGAAAGTTTGACATGATGAATCTTAACGTTGATGAGGCTGAACATAGCATGGAAATGCACTTACCGTATCTCGCCAAAGTATTCAGTGGGTTAGTCTCTTATTTTACCATTACAAAACGAGGTGGCAATTTTGACCTGTTTACTTATGAATGGATGACTTGGATATGTTTTATATCTAGTGTGCTAGATGGAGGCATATGAACTTACAAGTTTGCACTTTTACAGACATACGGTTAAAGTTGTTCCTATAATGGTTGGTGCTGTAAGTGCTGAAAACGAAGCCATGTATGGACGGCTGCTGGCAAAATATATTGATGACCCAACAAATTTCTTTTCAGTGTCGTCGGATTTTTGTCATTGGGGTTCGCGGTATGTTATGATTTTTGAAATCCTGTTTTCTTAATTAATTGGATAATATATATGGAGACCACCAAGTTCTAACTTTTTCATTACGGCTATACATATATTGAAACTACTTTATAATTCGCTTTTATTTATATCAATTTCGCCAAAAACATGTCTAATGATGAAAATGCCCCTACAAAATTTTGAAAATACAAACTTTTTTATGTGGTGTGAATTTGTTATAGGTTAAAAATGATGTCATTTAAAATAATGAGGAGATTTTTGTGATGCGGCGTGTTTTTGGTTGGAATGTTGTAATGAAATCATATATATATATATATATATATATATATATATATATATATATATATATGTATGTATGTATGTATGTATGTATGTATGTATGTATGTATGTATGTATGTATGTATGTATGTATGTATGTATGTATGTATGTATGTATGTATGTATGTATGTATGTATGTATGTATGTATGTATGTATGTATGTATGTATGTATGTATGTATGTATGTATGTATGTATGTATGTATGTATGTATGTATGTATGTATGTATGTATGTATGTATGTATGTATGTATGTATGTATGTATGTATGTATGTATGTATGTATGTATGTATGTATGTATGTATGTATGTATGTATGTATGTATGTATGTATGTATGTATGTATGTATGTATGTATGTATGTATGTATGTATGTATGTATGTATGTATGTATGTATGTATGTATGTATGTATGTATGTATGTATGTATGTATGTATGTATGTATGTATGTATGTATGTATGTATGTATGTATGTATGTATGTATGTATGTATGTATGTATGTATGTATGTATGTATGTATGTATGTATGTATGTATGTATGTATGTATGTATGTATGTATGTATGTGTATGTATGTATGTATGTATGTATGTATGTATGTATGTATGTATGTATGTATGTATGTATGTATGTATGTATGTATGTATGTATGTATGTATGTATGTATGTATGTATGTATGTATGTATGTATGTATGTATGTATGTATGTATGTATGTATGTATGTATGTATGTATGTATGTATGTATGTATGTATGTATGTATGTATGTATGTATGTATGTATGTATGTATGTATGTATGTATGTATGTATGTATGTATGTATGTA